>OX246756.1:38968307-39313307 GCA_945910035.1 Brachypalpus laphriformis
GCCATTGGGAGGTAAGTGTTGTTTATACGAGCGTACACGTGCGGTGGAATAATATTTAGAGGAAATTTAAAAATTTGTTGCATAAACAGCTTCCTGGCTTTTATGGATGTTTTTGACTCTGAGGGAAAGGGATGACTGGGGGGGATCATATTGAAAGTATGCAAATATTTTCATAAACGAAATTTAGATAATATGCTTGTAGATAGATATGTACTTTGAAAGGGTGAACTTTTACTACGACATACATACATATTGTATATGCAGGTAAATTATACTGTACCAACCTGGATGTATTGCTAATAAGATACTCGAGATAAAGCCCCACTTTTTGTTGTTGTTTATTTGTCCACTTATACACTATTACATATTTAATTGTTTAAATAAACTCAAAAACTACAGCAATAATTATAACTTAAAGTATCTGAACTGAAGAGTTCTCAATACATACACTATGATTTTTATATACTTGGTATACAACGGGTGGGCCATCTAGTGATTTCTTTTTAAATCGTAGGTTATTTTGACACTGACAGCTGTTTCCCGCTCGAAATCTTGACAGAAGGTCAGTATCATACCTCCGTGGAACGAAATGAGTCGCTTTACGCTTGAACAACATTGAGAAATACTGAAAACTTATTTCCAAAGTGAGTGCTGTGTAGCCCAAACAGTGCGTTTTTTGAAAAGAAGTTTTGGCCGAAATGAAGCACCCACCGCGCCTGCTGTACGCAAGTTTGTGCAAAAAGTTCGTGAGACTGGTATGCTAGTGGACAACACTTATGGTCCCCGTCGTCGTACGGTGCGCACAGACGAGAATGTGGCTGCTGTAGCCGAGAGTGTGAGACTCAATTCACGAACATCAACTCGTCATCGATCTCAAAAGCTCAACATTTCACGCACTAGCCTGAGGAGAATTCTGCACAATGATCTGGGATTATTCGCTTACAAGGTCCAATTGATTCAGCAATTGAAAGCGCACGACCATCCGCTTCGTTATCGCTTCGCAGTTTGGCCTTAGAGCAGCTTGAATTGGACAACAATTTTGGGCGAAAAATCATCTTTTCTGACGAGGCACATTTTCATCTCGGCGGCTACGTTAACAAACAAAATTGCCGCATCTGGGGCTCGGAAAACCCGCACGTTATTGTCGAGAAGCCAATGCATCCACAGAGAGTGACAGTTTGGTGCGGATTGTGGAGTGGTGGCATCATTGGACCATTTTTCTTCGAAAATGAGACTGGGAACAACGTTTCGGTCAACGGTGGGCGTTACAGAGCCATGTTAACGACTTTTTTTTTTTTTTTTACTGAAATTGAAGACATGGATTTGGACGACCTCTGGTTCATGTAGGATGGCGCGCCACGCCACACAGCCCATGCCACAATCGGTCTTTTGCGCACCGAATTCCCAAATCGTGTTATCAGCCGTCTTGGCGATGTCAATTGGCCGCCTCGGAGCTGCGATTTAACCCCTTTGGTTTTTTTTTGTGGGCAACCGTGAAGGACCGATGTTATGCCAACAATCCGGAAACGATTCAAACACTTAAGGCCAATATCATCCAAGCAATCCGTGAGCTACAGCCCGAAACCATCAACAAGGTCTTGGAAAATTGGAGTGATAGAATGCGCTACTGCGAAGCCAGCCGAGGCAGCCACTTGAACGACGTTGTATTCCATAATTAATGGAAATGTTTGCTCTTACTAATAAAGCGCTAATACATTGTAAAAGTTTAATTTTGTTCATTTAATTGCATTTTTAAAAAGAAACTTGTAGTTGGCCCACCCTGTATATTTTCATTATTTTTAATTTTATTTTTATTTTTTTGTTTAAGGAGAAATATGGAAAAAAACTTGTACAAATGTTTATTCTTTTTATTCAAATAAACTAGAGGGTAAACAAATAAAACTAACTTATCCTAGGTTAAACCTAACCTAATCTAACTTAACCTACGACAGAACTGGGCCCTGATATGCGATCTCCAGCCCGTCTATACAGAGGAACAGCGAATGACAAATGTCATTCTCCTTTTTAGCTGCGGACCAGAAATCACATACCAGGGCCCAGTCCTACTTAGCCTACACATTAGCTTCAATCCAGTCGAGCCACCAATATTGCTCCCGATTAAATCGGTCGGTGCTAGTTATATCCCTTTCAGGT
Organism: Brachypalpus laphriformis; assembly: GCA_945910035.1. Lineage (NCBI taxonomy): Eukaryota > Metazoa > Arthropoda > Insecta > Diptera > Syrphidae > Brachypalpus > Brachypalpus laphriformis. The sequence goes on from OX246756.1 coordinate 38,970,462, forward strand.
ATGCTTACGCAGTATCTTAGGTCGGCATTTCGATCACCCGAGTCAATAGGCCTATTGAGAGTACGTTTATCTGTTGCCCATCTAGCAACATGAAATAAATTTGAATAAAACAAACTGTGAGTGAGATATCATTGAAATTTTTTATTTATTTAGAAGGCCCATGTATGCCATTACTTATGTATGGAATATAACATCATTCACACGTCCGCCGCGGCTTCGATGGGTGGCGCGCATCCGAAACGTCCAATTTTCCATAACTCCGGCGCATAGATCAGGCTGAATTGGACCAATGGCATTGATTATGTCGGCTTTCAGGGCTGTGGTGGTTTGTAGTTTATTGGCATAGACATGTAACTTAAAAAAACCCCAAAAGAAGAAGTCTAACGGGGTCAAATCGCATGATCTCGGTGGGCAATTCACGTCGCCTCCGCGTGAGATAACCATGTTCGGAAATTGCTCGTGCAGAATGCCCATCGTGGCACCAGCTACGTGGCACGGAGCGCCGTCCTGTTGAAACCACATGTCGTCGGTGTCTATATCATCCAAGTCGGGCCAAAAGAAATTGGTTATCATCGATCGATAACGCTCGTCGTTGACGGTGATGGCCTGACCAACGTCGTTCTCAAATAAGTGTGGACCAACCCAAAATCCACATCAGTGACTTTCTCTGGATGCATTGCAATTTGGTGGATCTCGTGTGGATTGTTATCATCCCAAATTCGACAATTTTGCTTGTTGACGAACCCATTCATCCAGAAATGGGCCTCGTCGCTGAATATGATTTTTCGACCGAAATTGGGGTCAACTTCCAACTGGTCGAGAGCCCAGTCAGCGAACAAACGGCGTTCACTATGATCAATAAATTTGAGGTCCTGGGTCAGTTGAATCTTGTACGGGCCAAGTCATGACGCAAAATTCGCCAGGTTGTGGTCTGCAAAATGCCGAGTTCTTGTGCGCGGCGCGGAATTGACTGCCTCGGATTCTCTTGCACACTCTCACGGACAGCGGCGATATTTTCGGCAGGTCTTGCGCTTCGTTGGCATACGGGTGTTGAGGGATTGTTCACTGAACCGGTCGACTCAAATTTATCCACCACGTTGCCAATAGTCCTCTCGGAAGGACGATTATGGCGACCGTAAAGTGGGCGAAGCGTGCGAAATGTTGCACGAACAGAAGACCCATTAATAATCTCCTCATTAGATGTGAAGATTTTTCCCCTCAAATCTTTTTTTATTTTCGGAAACAGACAAAAGTCAGACGGCGCTAGATCCGGCGAATAAGGTGCTGGGCGAATTTCATTGATGCCCGAGAGCGCAAGAAAGTAGTTGGTTTTTTCAGCAGTTTGCGCAGGCGCATTGTCGTGGTGCAAAAAGTAGCGACGCAGCTCCTGTTTTTGTCGGTGTCCTAGTAAATTTTGGAAAACTTGTGGTAAGCAAGTTTCAGTATATCAATTAGCAGTGACTGTTTGACAATTTTAAGCGGGATTACGGCGATCATTTTCGCCCTGGTGTAGTACATCGACATCATAACTTTTGTTGCTGACTTTTGTTGTTTGGCCTTTACTGGAGGATTTGCACCTTCTAGGGTCCATACCATGGACTGCTGTTTGGTTTCCAGGTCGTACTAATAAAACCAAGATTCGTCACCTGTAATGATCTTATTGAAGCAGCTTGACTCTCCATTTTCAAACTAATCCAGGAAATATTGAGCAAAACGAACACGAGCCTCTTTTTGCTCTCCATTCAAAATTGTTGGAACCCATCGAGCTGACTTCTTCGAATATTTCAGATGATAATTTAAAATTCGTGACACGGCCAGTTCATCCGCTATGATCTCCTGTGTCATCCTGGCATCTTCGTCAATTTAAGCCTTCACCAGGGCCACATTTGTATCGTCGGTCGGGGATTTGGGCCGACCTTTACGAGATTCGTCTTCCACAGAAAAAAGGCCAGTCCGGAATCTTCGAAAGTACTTTGAAATAGTAACAAGAGCATTTATTACGTACGCATTTTGGCAATCGTGCAGAATTTTGTCTGGCGTTGACGTCGAAATCCGAAGAGAATGGCAAAATGAATTTCTTCCTTTATTGGCGGTGGAACTTCAACCGAGCTTACGTCACTAATTTTTCTCTTTCTCGTCTCCATTTTTAACAATTGTTCTGAAATTTGGAAATAAATATTGTTAAATTATAAGCTACAGCAATGCATCTTTAGTTTTTTTTCAAAAACTATAATACTAAATTGACACCAACTAAGCGAACTTTTGTTAGTCCCTCCGTACGATGGACTTATATTCCACCATACTGGACACGCATAAGTCAGGAATGGATGAACGAAGGCTTGGTAACATATAACCTTCACATCGGATATCAGATAGTTGGATTAAAAAAGGCGTTGACGAGACATAAATGCCGCCCTTGCCTTTTTTAACTGTGTTCATTATAGTAGAAGGATTTGTCTAAATGGAGACCTATGTAGTTCATAGCAGTCTTTGATTCGATGCGAAGAGCATTAGAACCCGTGATTTGTACATTTTTCCAGTTGCGTCTCAAATCTGAATTACCGCGTCTTACTGGGGTGCGGAACAATATGGTTTCATATTTCGCTTGGTTGATCTTAAGCTTCCATTCGGAGCAGAATGTTCGGAGCTTATCAAAATTATTTTGGAGTTCATCCTGAATGTCTTGTATTTTTGAGCCACTTGCATACAGAATAACGTGGTCAGCAAACGCTAGATAATTGTCTAAGCCCTTAAGCATTTCGGAAACATTTATGTTAAGTGAAAGCGGTGCTGTAACTGTGCCTTGTGGGAGTCCATTGGTGACATTAAAGACTTTAGTCGTCGTAAATTGCCTATCTGTTACCACGAATTTCCACTGATGTAATCATCTTTATAAGATGATACGGAAATTTATATCGGATAAGTTTATATAACAGCCCATTGATCCAAACCGTGTTGAAGGCTTTTTCGATATCCACCAGACAGGCAGCTGTACATCTTTTGGCGTTAAGATTCCAACTAACGTCAGAAATCAATTTTGTAATAGCGTGCACCGCCGAAAGGTTTCTCTTGAACCCAAATTGGTTCCGCGGTATAATCTTCTTTCTTTCGCACACGAACAAAATGGACTTACTAATAACTACTTCAAAAATCTTCCCGATATTAGGCAGGAGACTTATTGGCATATAGTTGGATTATTGGAAAAACCTTCGATGTTTTCCAATAACTCGGGAAGTAGCAGTTGTTTAACAAATTATTAAATACAATATTAGGCAACATTGCCGTATAATTTCGTCCGGTATATGCTTTAGAATAATGTTGGGAATGTTATCTAAGCCACTTGACTTTTTGTTATTTAGTTTCCTGAATAGGTATGTATGTCAGTTCATCTAGTGTTGTGACGTAATTGTTAGTCTGTTCATCAGTTAGTTGGTCTGCTATTAGTCGCTCAGAAAATCTCAGAAGAGTTCGTGTTTCGCCGTTGCGAAACCTCGACACTTCTTCATTTACTTCGCTAGTTTTGCAGCTTGGTAGATCTCTGGCATGGATTGCCTCAAAATGAGAGCTAATTAAGTTTAGCTTGTCCGCCCCACTATCTATAACGAAATGGATATCGATAACGGGGCAGTGTTAGCTATTAATTTCCGCCTGGAAAAGAAGAGACTGCGAAGACAGTGGAACTTTCAGTTTTGTAATTTTGACGACATTACGAGGCTTGAACATCTGATTAACTTTAGGAAACATGTTCCTGGAATCAGACTTCAATATATTTTCGGCGCGTTGCCTTCAATAATCGTCGACACTATATCGATACTGCTGACATAGCAGTGTCCTCACATTTCTCAGCTCTAAATTAGGCGATTCTTCTTGGAACTGACGTCGTATTCGATTTATCTGAGTGATTAAAAATCTTTTATAGGTTTGTAGGGTTTTAATGTCACGGTTTAAATAATACTCAATTCCATCTTTGGATTTAATTTTCGAAACTGACTCCATAGCTTGTAATACCACCGTATTTAAATTCCCGGGCTGATAGTTCGTTCCACAAACGTGTTGTTCGGCTAATAAACGAATCCCTATATTTGACAGTACGTCCGAAGTTGGGCTTGAGGGTGAACTGATGTGCATTCGAAGTATGACGCGTATTGCGGGTGAAGTTTTGAAGGGGAGGAATGGAACTGGCTATTTCGCTGGAGTATTTTTTATAAAAAGAGCGATAAAATAGGGAAAGACTCTCTATCACCTATAAGTTTTAACGTACGATTCTGTACCCTATCTAGAATGTGCAGAACGGTCTTGGGTGCACCAGACCAGATGTGGACGTTATATTCCAGCTTTGGGCGAATGAATGCCTTATAGATGGAGGCCAGATCAGACGAGGTAAAATATTTTTTGCACCGCTTAAGGAATCCTAGACATTTTGCAGCATTTTTGTCGACCTCGAATATGTAATCGTTCCATCGAAGACGGTTATTGATGCACATACCGAGAATGGCAAGTCTTTCGGGTTCAGCGATACAAGTACCATTCATGGATAATGGTTGATGGTCTTGGTTTCGCTTGAGAGACAGAACCACTCTATTGGTTGAACCCCCTTTGATTATGCTGTCCAGGTCGGAATTTAATGTGTTTGACATACGTTGACGTTCCTCTTCTAGGGAGTTAGGGAACGAATATGAAAAACTGAAAGTACTGTCTTTATTGTCCTGGTGTCTTTATTATCCTGAACTAGTCTATCAATCTCATTAAGGTAGTCCCACACCAGTTTGTACATGATTTCGTGGGAGCTACCTTTCAGTATTGTGATATATTTCGACCACGTGGTCCTTTGCTTGGAAGACGTACAATAGATGTATGGTTGGTGATAGTCTGTAGTGACAGACAGGCTGCGCTTAAGGCCTTGCTTAATCGTTTAACCACTTCCGAAATAGTTCGGGAAACCAAAACTCTTTGAACTCAGTCGCAACGTTGAATTTTCTGTCTCTTATCTGGGTTCCAGGTCACACTGGTATCTTGGGGAACGAGATCTCCGATGAGATTGCTAAACAAGGCTCAGAAGAGGCTTTCTCAATACAATTGTGTGTGGCATGACTTTCCAGGATGCAGGTTGGCTAAATGTATGCTCCCGGACGTCTGTAGGAAATCAGCGGTATTCTTGCTCTCTCTCAGTGGAAAGACTGTAGACAACTTATTGGCGTCTTGACAGGCCGCTTTGCTTTTGCCAAGCACCTTAACGTGCTGGGATTAAGTGACACTACAATCTGCGACGCTTGTGGAGAGAGCGAGGACACCGCGGAACATTATCGCCGTTATTGTCTCCGTTAGTGTCCGGCCTGTAGATGTTTTCGATCCGTCAGTGTGCCATATTATAGTATGTTGTTTGAATTGGTACTAATCGGACTCACTGCTCCAATCCCTTTTATTGCTCAGCTTTGAGTCAAATTTTCTTTAAAAAAAATGAATATTTGGCGCAACAGCCTTTTAAGTGCCAGGGTCTAGCTTCTCGCAACCACTCATGTTGTGTGCGTTATATTTTTCACACAAAATTCGCCGAACGACGATTTTAGAAACTTTTTCGTGACAACAATACTCTCGGACGTTTGTCAGATGCTCGCGAGAGTATTTCTTCGCCATATCGTCTCTGGCCCAGTCCAGAACATGGAGAGGAGAGGAGAACGTGGCGCAGAACAGTTGAGATGGAGGCACGGCAGTTGGGGAAAAGTTGGGGAGAACTCAGACATATTGTACACGATGGCGCGTAGGCGTAGTAGAAGCCCTAGGACCTAAAAGGGGATACAGGACATAAGTAAGTAAGTAAAGTAAGCGGTCCAGAAGAGGCACCGATTTGGGTAAGGTTTTTCTCTCTTTGTTTGCGATCCATTTTCCTTTCCAACGCCCTCTTTCGTTATTCTTAATATGATCTCCTTTGCGATGCTTTAGAGCACTATGTGTAGCGGAGGTAGTCCTACGATCACATCTAGTGCTGCTGTGGTACAGGTTCTCATGGTTCCTGTTATCCACATGCAGGCTAGTCTTTGCACTTATTGAGGGATGTCCTCTTCGTGCTTAGCCTTGTTCTGCTGACCCATGCCACTGCATCGCATATGATGATGTTGCTGAGTATCATTATCTACTGGGCTACATTATCCGCAGTTAGGCCCAATGCACACGGAGCAACTGGAAAAAAAGTGATCAGCGATGCGAATTGGCAACTAGTTTGCTTTGAGACATACCCTGTGTAATCAAATAGGACGCCGCACATGACGCTACTGGTTGAAAACTCGTTTGTGATTCACAAAAACCAGTTTGTAACCAGTCGTCTGTTGATTTGCATGTCGGGTTGCCTATTGATTTCAGTTTCTAGTTTGTCAAAGATGAACAGACCAACCTGTTGCTGGTGGGGGAGGTTAAAAAACATCCTATTTTGTACAATTATCACCTTCCCGGCTATTCGAAGAAAAATGAAAAAGAGAAGGCGTGGGTAGAAGTTGGAAATGTCGTAACAAACGGGTCTGAAAATTGCTTTCAAGGTATGGGTGTACCCAAAACCTTCTTACTATTCTTCTCCTCCTCCTGAGATAGAAACAGCATGATGGTTTCATCATCGCTCGAATCTTCCGAAGACATTTCACGCCCGGTATCCATGACGACACTGAACGAACTAGAGATTTTGATTGGTGATTGGGTTTCCTCGTGTATGGAGTCAAGTCACCGCTGAGTCCGTAACTGGTCTGTAACCCGAGTTGCCAACTGGTTTAGTTTTTTTCCAGTTGCTCCGTGTGCATTGGGCCTTAGGCTTTGCTGCAGCCCCAGGTTTTACCTGAGATGTTCCTGCGCACCATAAGTGCTTTGGTGGCTTTGATTACGACAGCTTCTAGTTGTTCCTTCCAAAGAAGTTTCTTGTCTAGTGTTCTTACTATTCTTCTCCTCCTCCTGAGATAGTAATACAACATGATGGTTTCATCATCGCTCGAATCTTCCGAAGACATTTCACGCCCGGTATCCATGACGACACTGAACGAACTAGAGATTTTGATTGGTGATTGGGTTTCCTCGTGTATGGAGTCAAGTCACCGCTGAGTCCGTAACTGGTCTGTAACCCGATTTGCCAACTGGTTTAGTTTTTTTCCAGTTGCTCCGTGTGCATTGGGCCTTAGGCTTTGCTGCAGCCCCAGGTTTTACCTGAGATGTTCCTGCGCACCATAAGTGCTTTGGTGGCTTTGATTACGACAGCTTCTAGTTGTTCCTTCCAAAGAAGTTTCTTGTCTAGTGTTATGCCTGGATGCTTCACCTTTTTCTGGTCGCCTCTGATCCCTTTCAGTAAGATAGGTTGCTTGGAAGATACTGGGTAAACTTGCAAGAGGCTCTAAGTATTTCGTTCTGAGGCACTCATTCTGGACCCATACCCTGTGGGTCTCCGTGTTCCATTTGATTGTATACTCCTTAAGTTGGTGCTTGTCGGATTCATTTATAGAGTCAGTCAGCTTTTATCTTTTTATTTTTTTTGTAACTTAGCTGTGAGTTTAATAGTTAGTTATTAGCCCCACATGATCGAAAATTCTTGATTTAAAAGTTTCTAATAAAATAAAATATCGACTAGTATCGCGTGTGGTCGAAATTCGACCGAGGGGAATTTACTTTACTTAAATGTTACATATGGACACATTTTTTATTTTTTATTTTTTTCTGCACATCTATGGCATAGTACCTTTCGAATGATATAAGTTTCATTCCCCTCCTTTTATAATAAATACTAAAAAAACGTACGATAGGTTTTGTGTTCACGTATTAATATATATGATAAAAACATCTTTAAATGGTTAAATTGCACTTATGGGCCCCGATAGGCCTACATTGGCGTCTCTGGTCCACTCCAAATTAGAACCAGAAAAACTTAAATTATTTGATTCTCGTAAGTGTCACTCCTAATAATGGTAGAAGAGGCGTAATTACCACTATTGTTTGAGTAATAAAATTTTACCTTAAAACCGAAGGGACGAGAAAACGGCACCTATCCGAAAATGAATGAGAATGCATATTTCATTCTGACGAAGGATTTAAGACTTTTTTTTTTGTTCTACTGACAATTCATCAATGACCGGCATTCGTCTTGATTCGTGTGATGTATATCTCCAAAAAGATAACATTTCTCAATTCCAATTCTAACAGGATTACAAACAAAAGCGCATTTAACGCCACTGCCTGTAATTTCTCAGTATTCCTCTATAGAAACACAGCATCCTCTCGATGTGGTTTCCTGCTTCAAAGAACAAAAAACCTCACCCCAGTATGGTGTGCATTTAATTTTAAATTTTTCCGAAATATATTCGCATCGTACCATTGTTTGCTGACAAGTGCGTTGCGTACCTGTGTTCTTTCACTCCCAAAACAATAGACAAGTACTTGACATACAATACCATCTAGGAGTTCTTTCTTTCTACGAAATTCCTCCTCTTCAAGTGGCTAAGGAATTTCATAACTCACACCTTTTCCTATATTTTTTTTTTTTTAACTCTGCACCTGAATAGATTGTGTTTTTTTTTTTTTTTGAAACGGAAGATCGATCATAAATGTTGGTATAAAGTCGGCTTCGGCCAATAACGCCATTTAGTGATAATAACAATAAACTTCAACTCTCTCTCTGTTGAAAAATTAAGTCAAATTAAGCCAAAACCGGCTTAAGGGCCGTAACAGCCGAACATCCGTTGGATCGCGTTGAATCGTTAATTCGCGCTCTGTTGATCCATTTGTTCGAGTTTTAAGAGGCTAGAGGCCGTAAAAATGTCTTGCTCGATGAGTATAAAAGCGTTCAAGTGTTGAGATATAAAAATCTCTTCGCGCTTCGATCCTTAAAAGGTGTGTAAACAGCCTGGCACAGACAATGCCACGATTTTTACTGACCATCATTATGAGCGCGCTACTCTCTCAGGTAGTCGTTCGTTCATACTACGAGACGACCTTTAGAAACTGATCAAGCGAATAGGTATGGCTGGGGGGGGAAAGAAGATGAAGAACTTCTTTCCTACCTGCTGCCTCACCTCTTGAGGCAACAAAAGAAGGAAATTACACTGGAGAACACTTTTACACCTTTATCACCCGGTCAGAGAAGACCTGAATAACAATAAAAACTAACAACGATCAATGTATCTATAGCTATATGTATGCGGCCTACGTCCACCAGAGATCCAGAGAAGAGCGCGGACAATCCAAACAAACACCTTGAAGGCTAAGGTGGAATCGACAACAACGTCAAGTCGACATTAAAAAAAAAAAAAAAAAAAAAAAAAAACACTCGCTAACAATAAATACTTCTAAAGAGGAGGCGGTAAAGGAGGTAAAGGACAGGAGTGGAGAAGAAGCAGAACAAAAACGAAAAAAAAAAAAAAACTACGTGACATAAACAGATTAAGAACGTCGTGATTCGAGAGTAATTTACGAACCAGCTACCGAAATACGTAAAGATGATTATCTTTTGAGAGCCTCGTCATTTTGACAGCAACAGCAGCACCAGTAGCACCGTCCCGATCTGGCTGCTGGTACAGGGTGGCAAGTCAATGGCGATATACTCTACAAAACGGGTTATCAGATTATTTGTTATTTGTTTTGTTCTCTCCCCCACCCCACGATACTATACACACTCGACACAATCTAAATACCAGTAGCCAGCCAGGGTACGATCGAGTGGTGTGCCACAATCCACACGCAGATACAAGTATCTAAAGGCAAACAAACTAAACAGACAGACGAACGGATAAAAAGAAAACAAACCCAAGAGATATTGTAATAAATGCCTAAATACACATTGAATACAGGATTTTAAATCAGGCGCATAATACCACGCCTCTACACGTGACTTCCCCACCTAGTTTAGCCCCGTCGTCGTCGTTGTCGATCGTTGGGTAGTGCACGTTACCGTTAATTTATTACAATGCGTATCGCTTTTGATTTTCATTCTTTGCCCTGGCCAAGATTTAAGTAGCCAGTTATAGGTGTTTATAGTGTGAAACACTTTTTTGAGTGGGCTTATAGGTGGCTAAGCCTTTCGTTTTGCCTTTCCAAATGGGGGGTGGCACATGGACATATACAACTATTAGATACTATGTAATCTGTTTTTTTAAAGGTTTGGTTTGAAATCAAGTTTGGTTCATATCTGTAGATATTCAGCAACATAAAATGTTGTCGAGGCGAGAGAACAGAAAATTATTTTATCTGATTTGATTCTGATTGGCATAGTGTATACCCTGTGAAGGTCTCTTATGGAATTCAATTCAGAATTTTTGTAGAGAGTGGCAATGAAATTCCAAATGGATATCGTAAATTTTTGAAAGAAGAATTCATGACCAGATTCCGAAATTTATTGATCGGCTTCTGGAACCATAAATTTTGTATGGAATGCTTTTATGTGATTTCGTAATGAACGGGTGATCATGGCTACTTAGTTAATCTGTTGACACTACATCCGGATACTAATCGATGTTTATCTCTCTATGCTGAGCTTGAGTCAGCTACACCAAGGTCTCATACTCATAAAATGTAAATTTTTTAAGGATGATAGCTCGAATGAGAGCCACACTCTTATAGCCACACTCCACTGTAAGCCTCTCTGACTCTTAGACTTTAATATTGAATTCTTCACTAGTGCTACCTCTCTCTCAAGAAACATTAATTATTCACTTTCGTCAGCTTTGGTAGACTCCAAACTTTGGGACCGGGTAGTTTTTCTCGTTCAAGCCGAGTGGTTCGAAGATCTATTTTAATCATTTCAAATCCATATCTATTGCGTTAAAACAAATATATTATATATTTGGCGCAACAGCTCTTTAAAGTGCCAGGGCCTAGCTTCTCGCAACCACTCATGTTGTGTGCGTTATATTTTTCACACGAATGGAAGGGACCTACAGTTTAATGCCGAATCCGAACGACGATTTGAGAAGCTTTTTCGTAACAACAATACTCTCGGATGTTTGTCAGACGCTCGCGAGAGGTGGCTCGTGAAAAAACTTTTTGGTATTTTCTGGGATTCGAACTTGGAACCTCATGCGTAGTAATCCGACACACTAACCACTTACGCCACGGCGCCCACAATTGCGTTAAGCGACCCCTTTTGTGCAACTTCAGAACAGAGCAATTCATAAGATGCTTCATTTTCATTTCTTTTATTTATTTATAAAGAATCTTTTACATTGGACTTATAAGTGAAAGTCTATAATAGTAAAAGTTAATAAATATTAGACCAAGGTTTTCATAATTTTATATTTTGGTTTTGCTTTTGTGAATTAAAATAAACTACACATGTTAACACTGGAGATATATGGTAAGTATTCAAAATAGAGAAAAAAAGAATTAAAAGGAAAAGGATAAACTCTCTAATTACAAAATTCTTCTAGGCACTTTCGGTCAGATATTTAAATAAAACTTTATCAAATGACTTGGTTCCACGTAGCATTCTAATGTCCATGGGTAGAGCGTTCCATTTTCTGACAACATAAACAAGATATTGGTTCTCGGAGTTTCTGCACGTAAACCTAGGTTGAATAAAAACTAAAGAACGAGAGGAAGTTGGGAACTGAAGTTTTTCATACAGATACTGGGGCTCTTTGCAAGTTAATATATTATTAAGTGTTTTAAGGGCGCAAAATTTGAAATAGGTATGCAGGTCACAACACAGAATCCTGTTAGTGTATCCAGTAACATGATCAAATCGTTTAAGATTGTACACATATCGTCTAACGTTGTTAAAAGCCACTGTAAGATTCCGTGGTGTTTCTGATTTATGACAACAAAAAATTTGACATCCGTAGGTGACGATTGGTAAAGCCAAGGTTTTTGCTAGGCTAAGTCTTATATGCTGAGGTATGAAGTGCTTTGTCAATGAGAGGGCACGTAAACATCCGTATATTTTGCCAATAACTATTTGAATATGTTGATCCCATGTGAGTAACGAATTGAACCAAATACCTAGATTTTTCGCAGTTTCGACATATTCCAAAATATTGTTACCTAGATATAGAGCTGGGAAATAGCTACTGTCAAGCTTGTTCTTGTAAACTACTAAGCATTTCGACTTCGTTGGGTTTAGTTTCAGGTGATTTCTTGCGGACCAATGTGAGATTTGCTTAAGGTCGTTATTGAGTTTGTCTACTCCATCTTCTAACATACCCAGTTTGCAGCTCAACCGAATCTGCACATCATCAGCATATAAATGAATTGATGAGTGTTGGACTACTTGCGGGAGATCATTAATAAATATAACAAACAGTAATGGCCCGAGAATTGATCCCTGTGGTACACCTGACATTAGCTGTAAATACCCGGAGGTGTTTTCCCCAACTGATACGGCTTGACTTCTATCACTTAAATAGGAAAGAATCAAGTTAGCAGCAGAGTTACTAAAACGAAAATTCCTCTTCAACTTGAAGAGAAGTATTCCGTGATTGACAGTGTCAAATGCCTTTGAGAAGTCTAGGAGCCCAAGGAAAGATATTAAGTCGTGATCCATCGCACTCCTCAGATCATCTGTTACTTTCAAAATAGCAGAGACACAACTATGGTTTTCCCTGAAACCTGACTGTTGGACATTCAGAAGCTTATTAGTTTTAACAAAGACGGTCATCTGCTTATGAAGAAGTTTCTCGAAGACTTTGGATAAAAACGGGAGAATAGAAATAGGTCGAAACTCAGGCGGTGACAAACGGGTAGCCGGCTTTTTTACAATCGGTATAACCTTAGCAACCTTCCAGGAGGGAGGAAATGAACATGTTGTGATTATTGAGTTAAAAATGTGTGTTAGTGTAGAAAGAATGTGAGGCAAAATTATTTTAATAAAGTGTGGATGTATTTCATCAAAGCTCACAGCCTTGGACTTTATTTGAAGAAGGGCGCTCAAAACATCGTTTTCATCTACTCTGGTGAATTGGAAGCAATGGCTACTTTCAGGATTAGTAAAAGAATCAACGATACTGGATTCGCCAACATCAGGCAAAGTACTTTGAACTTTGGCGAATTCAGAATTTAGGATGTCAGGGTTTGTATTTTCAGGCATTATCACCTTTTGTCGACCAACACCAAGTTCTCGGATATTTTTCACACAAAGTTTTCGTCGGCAGAATTTTACTAAGTCACTTTGAATACACCCGCTTCTTAGCTTCCTTTATTTTTAAAGAAACACTATTTCTTAAAGCCCGGAAAATTTCATGAAACTCAGGGAGTTTAAAACGTTTCCACCGTTTGTAAGCCAGGTTTCGTTGTTTTATGGCTTCTCGTATTTCAGGTGTAAACCATGTGACAGAATTTGTCCGCAGATATTTTGTTTTTATCGGAACGTGTGAGCTACAGAGATGACGTATGGCATTTTGCATGAAATCAATTTGATCACCAGCAGAAGTCATAAAATAGACTTCTTGCCAATTTACCTGAAGAACGTCCTCTTCCAGCTGATTTAAGTTAATATTCCTAAAATCCCTATACTTATACACCGAGGGTGTTGATTGCGGTAGAGAGTATTTAAAAGTTGCGAAGATCAAGTCGTGCTTTGAGAATGCAGACGCTGACGCTGTATAGAAGGGTGTTTTCAGGGTTACTTGTAAGAAAAAGGTCCAACAGGGTTGATGAAGTACTTGTGAAATGCGTTGGATTGGAAGTGTTGATGGACCCTAGGCCCAGAGTACCGATTCTGTTTGTAAATGTTTGCGAAGTATTCTCAAGCAGGTCACAACTATAGTCTCCGCACAGGATGATGTCGGTGTAAAGGGATGACAAGTCTTCTAAGACTGTATAGAGTTCGGATAGATCTACACTTTTATTATAGCGGTAAGCCACTCCTAACAAAAATTTGCCTGGCCCATCATTAATTATCTCAACAAAGTAGTGATCAATTAAAGAGGTAGCTTCTGATTTAGCAACAAACTTTGCTTCCGAAAGCATTGTTGGAGGAAGAGTTCTAGACCGAGTATATCATCGACTAGAGCTTATGTTTGAGGGGCACAATAGATCTGCTAAAGGTCGCAGTGCACTTGCATCCCATTACAACTTTATATCTTTGTATATGTAAAATACAAATATTTACTGGTTCTGAATCGTTAGTTAGTTAGTTAGTTTATGACTATTTATTTGAAAAAAAAAGTATTTGTTCACAATATAAGTTATAAGTCTATAGGGATTGTCTACCAGATTGACAAATTTGTAATACTGTTTCTTATAAAAATAAAGCCCTCTTGTGAAGTTGGTGCTTATATCTAGAAACTTTCTTAGATAATGTAATTTCTGTACCGTAGCGCGTTAACCGTGTAATTATACAACAAATCCCAGCCACGGACACCATTAAGGATGTTAATCGTTTCATCTAACTCGAGTACCTGTGCTCCAAAGTATCTGCGGCGAAATTCTAGAAGAATGGGACATATCGCGATGAAATGAAACACATCCTCACACTGCTTGAGGTTGCATAGGTCGCATATAATTGGCAGTTCCGATCGATGCGGTATGTAGTTCAAGTTGATCAGCTCACCTCTTACTTTAAATATAATGTTTAACATATCTGTTGGGTTTCTTTTTAAAAATACGTGTTGTCCAGTAAATAGTGGTTCAATTTGCTGTATTATTATTTGTACTGCGAGGACTTGGCTTCAGATACAAAATTATCGTAGATTTTATTGCCAATTCTCTTCAGTAAGGTGTAAAATGTTTGCTTCGCAGTGTTCGGTAGTTCGTGTTGAGAGATATTTAATGCCACGTCGCATTCGGTTGCTAGATTTTTCCATCCTTTTATATACTCTCCTCCGTACTGCAGCATGTGAGAAGGCACCATTCGTGGTAGCCTTTCTTGGTTAGTTGCCAAGACTTTTACGACGTAGTCTAGATGGAGTTTGAGGGTATCCAAGAATAGGGATGCTAGTCCAGTCTCAAGGTGTAGCATATAGTTGGGAGAAGTACTCGGAATTCTGAAAATTCGCTTCCAGAACACCTTCTGCTTTGCGGCATGTGTGATGCTGCTATTGTTGATACAGCTTCCCCAAAATCGCACAAATCGCCCGTTTTGCTTCTGCTGATTTCATTTAAATTTTTTTTATTGAACCCTAAAAAATCAAAGTGTCTAGTAATTTCAAATACACCTTTGGACCTTTCTTACTTTCCTTCTATTGTACTAAACTCTGATCCCATTGAATATTTTGAAACCGCTAAAAACCTTGGTATGATTATGAATCGTAATCTAACATGGGATAATCATATAAACTCAATAGTTGGCAAAATATATGGCATACTTCGTACTCTTTGGGTTTCACAAGCATACACCCCCCCTGAAACCTCGGCTTATGTTGGCAAAAACTCTGGTTATTCCAATCCTTACATATGGTTGCGAAATTTTCTATTCCTGTAATTACGTCAGTAAAAGAAGGCTTCAGAAAGCATTCAACAGCACAACTAGGTATGTTTTCGGATTACGTAGATATGACAGGGTGTCAAACTTTTCTCAGCGCTTGTTTGATATGACGTTTGACAGTCTCCTTCAGTTTCGAACATTAACTCTCCTCTGCGACATTTTGTTATCACAGCAACCGCCCTATCTCTACGAAAAAGTAAGAATGGCTTCCTCAAACAGATCTAGTCAGTTGATCCTCCCAAGGTATTCATCCCTCACTTCTGAGCGTCAATTTTTTGTGTTTGCAATCCGTTTATGGAATACATTACCGCGGTATATTAGAACAATAGGCAACATAACAAGTTTTAAAAGAGACCTTAAAATAAATATGTCACAAATTAGATGAACTATTTATTATAATTTATTTTTGAACTCTTATATAACTTTCACTTGAATTTTTCTTTTTTTCTCAATATTTAATATAATTTTCTTATTTTGTAGCTCTCAGTTCACATTTCTTATTTTTAATTATGATCTATTTTCTCTAGCTTATTACTAATTTATAAGATATTGTATCTTGCAGTGTATAGGCATGTCAAAGTAATAAATAAATAAATAAACTATGCTTGGTCGTATTAAGGTTTGCTGTAATCAACACTCCAAGGTACTTATATTCTCGAACTATTTCAATGTCTTCCCCTTGAAATCTCCACTTTTCGCTTCGAGAGTTCCTGCCGCCGCCATCTCTTAAAATCATCATCTTTGTCTTCGCAAAATTTACGGACAAGCTTCATGTTTTTGCAGTAGTTTTCTAGACGGTTAATCATCAGCTGCATAGTGTCAACCATGTCTGCCAGGAAGACAATGTCATCAGCAAATAATAATGCTGGGATTTTTCTTTGGCTCAGCTCAATTCCACCTTTTACATGCTCTGTTATATCATTTATGTACAAAATGAATAAAAGCGTGCTTAAAACACACCCTTGTTTCACACCCATAGAAGAGCCGAACTCCTGCGATACGTTGAACCCATCCCAAACGCACGCCACATTATTCTCGCACATAGCTCTTAAGACGTTGATGAATTTAGTCGAGATTCCATATCTACACAACTTATAGAAAAGTGCTTCCCGAGCTACAGAGTCAAATGCCGCACTAAAATCTACAAACAATGCGTACAACTTCTTATGTTTTCTCTTAAAAATCTCAACAATGTTAACTAAGGAGAATATCTGGTCTATGGTTGAATAGTTTTTTTTTTAAAACCTGCCTGAAGTTCGGTTATGATATTCTTGTCTTTCACCCATTGGGCTAAGCCTGTGAAAAAGCACCCCGGCAAACAGGTTAGCGCCGTGGCGTAAGTGGTTAGTGTGTCGGATCACTACGCATGAGATTCCAAGTTCGAATCCCAGAAAACACCAACAAGTTTTTTTCACGGTCCCACCTCTCGCGAGTGTCTGACAAACATCCGAGAGTATTGTTGTCACGAAAAAGCTTCTCAAATCGCCGTTCAAATTCGGCATTAAACTGTAGGTCCCTTCCATTTGTGTGAAAAATATAACGCACACAACATGAGTGGTTGCGAGAAGCTAGGCCCTGGCACTTTCAAGAGCTGTTGCGCCAAATATTTGTATTTGTATTTGTAAACAGCTTAGCGGATGTGTTCAAAAACGAGATGCCTCTATAGTTTGCTGGATTGTCGTGCTCTCCTTTCTTATGCAGTGGGAATATTATAGCGCTACGGAAGCAGTCTGGAACGTCTGCCAATTGGAGTATCCGGTTGAATTCCAATGCAAGTGCCGACAGAAATTCCGGTATGCAGTTTTTATAATATTTAAGCGGAATACGATCTTTTCCGGGACCTTTATTTTCTTTGGATTTCTCAATGACAAATTCTACTTCCGCTACGGTGATCAAAAATTTCGTCCTCGATCATAGGTGCTGCATATTGGAAAGATGGAGATATTTGCGGCGCATTGAAAAGAGTTGCAAAGTAGTTTCTTAACTGTTCTGCTTGCAAGCCTGATGCTATAATATTTTTTTCCCATTTATTAGCCTAACAGCTTTCCAGAATTCAGCTGATGATCTAGTTCCATTCAAAAGAGCGATATTTTGTTGGTCGAAAGCTAGTTCTTTTTTTTAAGGCAAAGATTTTTGTAATACTTGTTTGCAGCTGCATATGAAACTTTAAAAACGTCGCTGTTATACATCCTTAATTGTCTCAGAAACGCAATCGAAGACTTCGTAGCGCGCATGCATTCACTGTCAAACCATTTTTGCTTATTTGTTTTCTTGTTTGCTCTTGTTGACATATTATGCGGCGCTGATTTTTTAACTATCTCCGTAAGGACATCGATTCGTAGTAGGTTACTCATTCCACGTAATTTCACGAGCTCTGCGTTGAAGTTTTTTTTTTGTATAATTCCCGAAAACTGTCCTTCCAAACTAATTTAGGGAGAAGTTCGAGTCTAGATGTATTTGCTGTATCCTCAATGCCGGAAACCTTTAACAAAACTTCTATGGGCATATGATCAGAAAACGTTTTCATTGCTACTCGGAAATTGCTAATGTGAGAATACCATTCTCCCGATATAAAGCAGTAGTCGATTACCGAGCTTGCTGTACCACGTAAGAAAGTAAGTTCCCCCGAAAGATCTCCTTCACAGCTTCCATTTAAAACTGTACAGTGCCAACCATATGCTAAATCAAGAATATGAACTCCTCTGGCATCGCAGCATTCATCCTTAGAGTTGCGGCTTGGTTGCATGGGTGCCAGGTAAGATCAGTTTACGAAATTGTTTTGTGTTAACCCTATTCTACTGTTAAAATCACCGATAACCATTAAATTTGATGACATTATGCTATTTAATCGATCTTTAAGGTTATGGAGTTGGAGCTGCCAGCGGCTACAATTAAGGTATATTGGTACTAAGTGAAAAGTGGTACTATTCATTTTTAACTCCAGTATATATGCCTCATCCATCTTCTTGAATTCAATTACCACACCTTCCAGCTGCCTACGGTAACCAAACATTTTGCCTCCACTTGCTCTTCCAAATATATTCGGCTTCACTGCTGGAACATATTTCAGTTCAAAGTTCTTAAAAATGCTCTTAAACCTATTTTCATCATACTCTGAATCGTTTTAATGAAACACTGGCTAGCTAGTCTTACAAAAAAAAAAACTAAGTATCGTTTATACATAGAACTGCTTAAAAAACAAAATTCGAAAAGTTTTTCAAACGAGCTTGACTGCATTGTCTTGTTTTCCGTCGTTAATATTTTTTGGTTGGGTCTTCTGCAGACACCAGATTGATATTAAACACTGATCCTACAAAAGATGTTGCACCTCTTCCCTACTTGATTCCATTTCTTTTCACATAGTACCTAAGCAAAACGTCACAGTGGGCAGCTATAGCTTCGAGGTAGTAAGGGACTTTGTCTACCTTGGCTCTGCTATAAATTCTACAAACAAGATCAGCGCAGAAATCAATCGAAGAATAACTCTTGCCAATCGCTGTTTTTTGGGCTTATAAGGCAATCCAACAGTAAAGCCCTATCTCGAACAATTAAGGAGATTCTATATAAGGCCTTGATCATCCTAGTCCTGCTTTACGGCGCCGAAACATGGACTTTATTAAAAGAGGATGAAGATATCCTTGGTCGCTTCGAGAGAAAAATTCTTCGTAAGATTTTCGGTCCCGTTTGCGTTGACGGGTTTTGGAGGAAAAGATTCAATCACGAACTATACGAGCTGTACAGCGACATCGACCTAGTAAAAAAACTGCGTATTGGACGTCTGAGATGGCTAGGACATGTAGAGCGAATGGACACCAACGGTCCGGCCCGCAGAGTCTTCGAATCTAACCCCGAGGGACGACGCAGTAGAAGGAATCATCGCCGTAGGTGGCGCACACAAGTTCAAGGGGACCTCGACCAACTTGAAGTGCGCAACTGGAGGCAATTAGCTAAAGACCGAGCTAAATGGAGAGGCTTGTTGGTTGAGACCCAGGTTCACCCCGAACTGTAGCGCCACCTAAGTAAGTAAGTATTCCTATCCTTCTGAAAACTCTAGAAAGGCTAGTTGATAATTATATTCGCTCAAAACTCAAACTTATCTAATTCCCAACATGCTTATCGGAAAGGCTTTTCAGTGAAAATAGCTCTCTACACTCGCTAGTGGGCACCATCGAAAAATCCCTTGCCGTTAAAAAATATAACGGGTGGGCCATCTAGTGATTTGTTTTTAAATCATAGGTTATTTTGACACTGACAGCTGTTTCCCGCTCGAAATCTTGACAGAAAGTCAGTATCATACCTCCGCAGAACGAAAGGAGTCACTTTACGCTTGAACAACATTGGGAAATATTGAAAACTTATTTCCAAAGTGAGTGCTGTGTAGCCCAAACAGTGCGTTTTTTGAAAAGAAGTTTTGGCCGAAATGAAGCACCCTCCGCGCCTGCTGTACGCAAGTTTGTGCAAAAAGTTCGTGAGACTGGTATGCTAGTGGACAACACTCATGGTCCCCGTCGTCGTACGGTGCGCACAGACGAGAATCTGGCTGCTGTAGCCGAGAGTGTGAGACTCAATTCACGAACATCAACTCGTCATCGATCTCAACAGCTCAACATTTCACGCACTAGCCTGAGGAGAATTCTGCACAATGATCTGGGATTATTCGCTCACAAGGTCCAATTGATTCAGCAATTGAAAGCGCACGACCATCCGCTTCGTTATCGCTTCGCAGTTTGGGCCTTAAAGCAGCTTGAATTGGACAACGATTTTGGGCGAAAAATCATCTTTTCTGACGAGGCACATTTTCATCTCGGCGGCTACGTTAACAAATAAAATTGCCGCATCTGGGGCTCGGAAAACCCGCACGTTATCGTCGAGAAGCCAATGCATCCACAGAGAGTGACAGTTTGGTGCGGATTGTGGAGTGGTGGCATCATTGGACCATATTTCTTCGAAAATGAGGCTGGGAACAACGTTTCGGTCAACGGTGGGCCTTACAAAGCCATGTTAACGACTTTTTTTTACTGAAATTGAAGACATGGATTTGGACGACCTTTGGTTCATGCAGGATGGCGCGCCATGCCACACAGCCCATGCCACAATCGGTCTTTTGCGCACCAAATTCCCAAATCGTGTTATCAGCCGTCTTGGCGATGTCAATCGGCCGACCCGGAGCTACGATTTGACCCCTTTGGACTTTTTTTTGTGGGGAACCGTGAAGGACCGATGTTGTGCCAACAATCCGGAAACGATTCAAACACTTAAGGCCAATATCATCCAAGCAATCCGTGAGCTACAGCCCGAAATCATCAACAAGGTCTTGGAAAATTGGAGTGATAGAATGCGCTACTGCGAGGCCAGCCGAGGCAGCCACTTGAACGACGTTATATTCCATAATTAATGGGAATGTTTGCTCTTACTAATAAAGCCATAATACATGGAAAAAATTTCATTTTGTTCATTTTATTGCATTTTTAAAAAGAAACTTGTAGTTGGCCCACCCTGTACATTGGTATCATTCTTTGACATAGAATGCGCTTTTGATAACATCAATACAGTATCCATCATAAGAGCACTCGTAGACCTGGAGGTTGATTACTGCCTGCGAACCTGGATAGATCGAATGCTGAATAGCAGACAAATTTTGTCCGAGCTCGGGTACTATTCTACCAAGAGTTCAGCGCACAGAGGCACAGATCAGGGGGGGGTATTCTCTCTCCGCTACTTTGGATATTAGTACATAGTGAATAAACTGCTCACTTCATTGGAAAATAAAGGCTATAAAGTCGTTGCATATGCGGACGACATCGCCATAGTAATTTCAGGAAAATTCCCCCAAACCCTAAGAGATCTAATGAACTCAGCGCCTAAATATAGCAAATTCGACAGACAGCGTTGGGCTTAACGTAAATCCGTCCAAAACTGAACTAGTACTATTTACTAGGAAATATAAAATCGCGATTATAGCTTCACTTAAGCTTAGAAACACAGAACTTAGCTTTACGGACAAGTAAAATACTTAGCTCTAACCCTTGATACAAACTCAACTGGAAACAGAACATTCTAGACCGAATCAAGAAAGCAGAAATCGCCATCTACACCTGCAAAAAGACTATAGGCCCTAAATGGCGTCTTCAATCAAAAATAGTTCACTGCTTGTACCGGGCGGTGGTCAGACCAATCCTGCTTTATGGCGTTCGAATCTCTACAGTGGTAAAACTCACAAATTGGCCATATGAAAATTCTTCTTAAAAAATTCCAATCTTAAAGTCACAGATTACTTATCCCCATTAAATGATTTCAATATCAAATATAACTCCATCATCCCTGACAGATCCGCATGGAAACGCCAAGCATAAGATCCAAGTTGGTTAAACATTGCAGCGAATCTCTTAACGAGATTGCTGACAGATGCAACATTACTCTGTGCTGGGTCCCGGGACGCAGAAATATTTTCTTATTGTTTGTTTGATCTTTCTTCTATAATATAGGTGATCTCCAGTCGTGATTCAACGACTGCGTATGGTTTGAAAATGTCATTTAAAGTCAATAGTGAGTCCCAAGTATTTAAACTCTCCTACTCTCTTAACTAAAAAAGAACACTCATCACTGCAATGTAGAATGATACTAAAAGTGGAAAAAGATAAAGCTGGGACGGGACACATAAGCAGCCTACTAGTTTGAATTTTTGGTAATCCGTAGAATTAAAGTGAAACTCCGCTTTAGAGTCGATTATGATCGATAGGTTAAACAAGATTATTTTAACTTTAGAGCTAATCCTCAATCTATGTTCGGCGAACCAGATTCTTAATATGTTTAGATCCCAGTTGATATCAGAAACCAAGTTCAAGACCCTATCTGAACCATAAGAACAGCCCGCATCATCTGCGAAGACAGTAAGTGTACCATTAAAATCAACCCCAAAGAGCGAATTAATGTACTCGTATATAAGGAACAGAATAGGTCCTAGCAAAGAGCCTTGAGGTACTCACAAATTCAAAAACCGTACATCGCTCCTGGATTCACTGTGCTTAACTCGGTGAAATCTATTTGAAATATAGGATCTGAACCAATCGAGCATAAAACTGCGAAATTCCGCTTTTTCTAGTTTTCTCAGCAAGATAGTATGATTAACCATATCGAATGCTTTCGTAATATCCACAAATAAACCTGCAGTGAACTTTTTTGCATCAAGGTTAGAGAAAACACTGGAACAAAAATTGAGTAGGCAATCTTCAGTTGGCTTTCCCTGCTGAAAACCATACTGCAGGTCGGAAGAACTTATTCTTGTTTCAATAAGATAATAAACTTATAAATGGGGTAAGGCCGCTTCCGCAGAATGCATGTCTTTGAACAGGCTTCCAAGACATGTCATTTGGTAAGCGATCCCCTGGTAAACCTAGGACGATATGGTTCGATCAATTAAAAAGTCTCTCGTGGACAAGTCTAAGGATTCACCATTATGAATTGGGGTCAGTGTCGGAGGATATATTCTAGGCCGTATTTTCGTTATCTGATGAAGCCAGTCGCCATATCTTATATATTAATATATGAACACGAAATTTGTCGTACGTTTTTTTAGTATTTATTATAAAAGGAGGGGGATGAAACTTATACCATTCGAAAGGTACTGTGCCATAGATGTTCAGAAAGGAAAAAATCATGTTTGTTTACTTCCCCTCGGTCGAATTTCGACTGTACGCGATACTAGTTCATATTTATTCTGTGCGTTCTTTGCATCACATTTTTTTTCTTATGCAGCGTTTAATCATACCCTTGGAACTATTCTCCCAACATGCAGATTTGTGCAGTTGGATCAGATTTTGTAGGATCTTTTACTATTTTCTTTACAGCATCTTAAATATAACGTTTGCATAGCTTACATCTTTTTTTTTAATATATTTTAAATTCTTATCTTTTTAGATAATTGATATGGATCCATTTTGGGTGCCGTCAACTGAGGAAGAGTACACACATTTTGGCGAAAAAGCAGATTCAGCAAATCGTGCAAAAGTTTACATGGATAGCGTACGCCGGCGTAAGGGTCTCTATGTGGACGAGAAAATTATTGAACATGCCGAGAAACAGAGAACTTTATCGAAAAATAAATAAAATAACAGAATTTTATTGTTCAAAAATAATTTAATAAGGTGAATGTACGAGTACATCGAAAGTAAAATAAAAACTGTAATTCTCTGAACGAATTTTTTTATAATTTGGTATTTTTTTTTTAATTAAGTAGTCATTGTGTGGTTATTATTCGGATCCTGGAGAAAATTTAAGAAGTTTAAATTGATACTCAACATCTCTTTATCGATTGCAAGGCCGCCTATGACAGCATCAAAAGAGAAGAGCTATATAAGAGATGGGGTGTAAAGATAGATCGCCTCCTCGTGGTACACCATAGATAATGCTAAATGATCTATCACAAGAGGAAGCCAGAACAAGCAAGAAAGATTACTCACCTGACCATATAACAAAGAAAAAGTCAACTGAACTAAAACTAAACAAAAGAAAAATTTCGTGAATTTCGTAAACATCAACGCCAATATCAATAAAACATTATGCCCAATGCAACCGGTGCTTCTCAGCGCCAATTGACATGGCGCGTCTGACCTTCTGTTCGAATATGCCAACTTAATATCGAAGGTATAAGTAAAGACAAAAGTTACTACTTATCAAAACTTTTATTGACAAACAACATCGATGTAGCCGTCATCCAAGAGACACATACTGCCTCTGACGCGGTTCAAAAGGTTAGAGGGAAATTCGCCGGTTACTTCCAGATAGGATCCAACTACCACCAGTCATACGGATCAGCAACCTATGTAAAAAACGGAATAGATGACGTTAAACTTATAAGCACTAGCTCCAGAAACAAAATCTTCGGTCGGAACTTTAACATACTCCGCACTACATGTCCCAGCAATCATTCCGTAAAAAATGAGGACTGCAAACATAATTGACCCTATGGATGTACACAGCCGGGGTAGAGCCAATTCTCATACGGGTGGCCGGTCTTAAAAAAAAAAAAAACTTTTCTTCTTCTTCTTCCTATTTCGGCGAGGTTATGATCCGAAAACAAGGGATCATAACCCTCCCATTTCACCACATTTCTACTGTACCGCCTGTGAAGTTCGCCTATTTGACCTCAGGCCTCCCGATTTCGGATCACTCGGTTACTGAGGCCAATGAAATGCCGATGTCGTCGCATTCGTGTGATCCAGAGGTTATTAGGTCTGTCTCTCCTGCCTCTCGATGTCCCTAAAAAAAACCTATACCTAATATAACCATATTTAACAAGGTATAACGAAGGGCATGCATATACACCACAGGCACTTCTACCCTTAGATCTACACATAATAAACATCACAGCACATAGTACGGTCAGACTCAGGGAGTCCGGGTGCTGGATTACGAAACCCTATGGGCATAGTAATATACTAGACTCTCTGCCAAGATAACTCGTTCTGCTCACAACATATTACATTATACCCAGATTCAATTTCGCAAAGCGCTTCGACGTTCAATTCCCCAATAGACCAGAATGACAAGATGGACAGGTGATTAAGGATTTCAACGTAACAATCTACACAGTCGGTGCGGGCCTGTTTTCTGAATCTTTAAACATCTCAAAATCATATAGACTTACGGATTTTTCCAGTGTGTTTCAGGCAGAATTACTCTCTGTCCGGGCCTGTCGCCAGACCAAGCTACACACAAACATAACGCCAAGGCAAAAGATCGGCATCTTCATTCACAGCCAAGCTGCCATCAAAGCCACTACCTCGGTTAGTATATCCTCCAAGCTGGTGCTAGAATGCCGAAATGAGCTAGCCTTGCTAGATAGCCAATTCAAGGTAACCCTGTTTTGGGTTCCAGGGCACAGTAATGTTTATGGAAACGAACTTGCTGATGAACTGGCTGGGCAAGGGTCAGCCCTCCACCGCTCACTTGCGGAATCAGTCCAAATTCCGCTTGGAGCAGTCAAAGTAGAAATCTCCTTAAAATTCCTTGCTAAAACTTACCTCAGATGCACTAGGCTAACAGACTGTGTCATATCAAGGAAGATGTGCCCAAACTACAACAAAACAAAATCAACCGACTTCATAAACAGAACACGTCAAGAAATCGCGAGAATACCACCGATCAGATCACTGACCTATAGGTGAGCATGCAGTCAAACTGGGTATCCCGCAGAACACACACTGTTGCAGTTGTAGTGTAACAACTGAAAAAGAAACAAAATACAAATACAAATATTTGGCGCAACAGCTCTTTAAAGTGCCAGGATCTAGCTTCTCCCAACCACTCATGTTGTGTGCGTTATATAATGCCAATTCTGAACGGCGATTTGAGAAGCTTTTTCGTGACAACAATACTCTCGGATGTTTGTCAGACGCTCGCGAGAGATGGGACCGTGAAAAAACTTTTTGGTGTTTTCTGGGATTCGAACTTGGAACCACATGCGTAGTGATCCGACACACTAACCAATTACACTACGGCGCCCACAAAAAAGAAACCCTTATCTACTATTAATGCGCCTGTGCGACATTAGCTAGGGCCAGACAACGAGCTTTAGGAAAACCCTTTTTCAATTCCCTTGAGAAAGTCTCAGAGAAATACATTAAATATTTCATAATCTTTCTAAACTCCACTGGTTGGATCTAAGTTGCATAAGTTTGTGGTATCAAAACAGCACCTAGTGCTAATTGGGTTCTTCTTTTTGAGTAGAACCACCACACCTACCTATCTACCTACCCAGCAATCGTATACGCTTCATTCGTGCAGATGCAACTATGTTAATTGTTCGAGAGAAGGCTTCGAGCTTTTTCAACCTTAAATCCGTGTTGGCTCCTTTTGACCTTATAACAAGCTATCGCTTTTACTTGGAGTAGTGGAGTGTGTTTATTAATTAATCAAAAAGATAGACCTGGGTAGACGCGGAAAAACTATGTTGGACATATGCATATGGGCAAACTAAGACATATCCGGAAACCGTGAAAAAATAGCAACCGTACGAGTATATGTCAAATTTACTTACTACGAGTACTTACTTAGATCATTTAACCCTACGGGGCCTAGGGCGTCAACCACGCCTGCGCGCCGTCTTTTTCTGCAACGCGTTTGAGCTGCCTCCAAGTCATTACTAAAAAACTCGATTCCTCCTCAACTTTTCTGCGCCACGTTTGCCTAGGGCATCCCGCTATTCTGCCTGTCTGGGTGAGCGAATTCCACTGCAGGGTGTATTTCGCAATCGAGTTGTCTTCGCGCCGTAGGGTGTGTCCAATCCATTCCTAGTTTCTCTTTCGTATAGTAATGCTTATAGGTTCTTGGCCCGTACTCGTATTAAGTTGTTCGTTGGAGATGCGGTTGTTTACTCGTAGATCATACCTATCTAAAAATATTGTAATATTCTTGCTGAAGTTCGTAATAACAAAATCGTGTTTCCTGCATCAACTGTTTATTTATGAACAACTATCAACTTCACTTTCGTTATACTTTAAAATAATCGGATCACTTTTATTATTATTATTTATTAATCTCATCTTAAACTGCATCTACAAATTCACTTTTAATCGCAATATCGTTTATTTCCAACGCCAATTTGCAAGTAATTCTTTCTCATAGTAATCGCACTCGTTCTTCGCTATTTTCACCTCTATCGGATTGTGTCTTCTCTGCTGGTGGTTGGTGTATTTATACCAAATACAAGAACTTCTAAAACATTTTCAAATATACCAGATGTCACTAGGGATAAATTGTGTTATGTTAAATGTGAAACAAACTATTGTGCATGATGGCAGTGATGTTGCCACACCGTGTTCGTTGGAAATGCAGTGCCAAAAGTACTTTCTGTGCATGCTTCAATATTATCTAGCATCAGTGATGGCAGTGCCGCTCAGTGATGTAAAACCCTAAGAATATGCCTTAAAAAATATACTGGAAATCCCTTTTAAACTGAAAGCCTAAAACTATGCACTAAATTAATAGACCAGTTTCGGAATCCTAAAAGTATATAATTTTTTATTTAAACTTTTGATCTCATGTCGATCTTTAACGATCTCTTTGGGATATTGTAATATTCAATGATTATTACAGGCTGAAAAATAGT
Source organism: Brachypalpus laphriformis (assembly GCA_945910035.1). Lineage (NCBI taxonomy): Eukaryota > Metazoa > Arthropoda > Insecta > Diptera > Syrphidae > Brachypalpus > Brachypalpus laphriformis. The sequence goes on from OX246756.1 coordinate 38,997,950, forward strand.
TGTTTTTTTTTTTTTTTCGTATCCGCACCGCATCTTGGTCTACATTTCTGATTTAGTTGTCATCTGGATTCGTGTTAGTCCTTTTGGACTCTTTTCTCTCAAGTTCCAGCAGTTTTAGTTGGCTCATGATGATGGTTACGCATTTGCGTGCCATTGTGGCCGCATGTATGTGCGTATGTCCGCCAGTCTCTGCGTCTGCGTAGGTACATTTTGATGTATAGCTGCGCGCCCGCTCGCTTCCACTCTGTTGCTTCTTGCGTTTTCTTCGCTCTCTTTTCTTTCTCGCTCAAGTCTCCTCAACTCTTGGCATACATCTTTGGCATAAGAGCTCACTGCGTTCCACATATTAACCGATTCTAGCATGTAATTTACTAAATTCCCCGGAGTTGGTGTTTCTCCCAGTACTGTTTGTAGTGCTTCTCGTTGTAGCTGGAAACGTGGTCAGTGAAAGAATACATGCTCCACGTTTTCGGGGGTGTCACTGCACGACAAGCGGGGGAGTCATCGTTCATAACTGGTACAGATATGACCGCAAACAACCATGTCCCGTAAGTATTATAGTCGTATTGAGTATAAGTTGACTTCACCATGCCTGCGTTTTATCTGAACCTCTAAAGTCGGGATAAAGCGGTAATTCAAACGGCCCGTGGAAAAAAGACTCCGGCGTTGCTGCAACTCTATCAAACTTGTGCTTCTTACCGTAATCTCCACTTCACCATAAGTTAGCCTTCCCTCGTGTCTGCTCTCTAAAAACTTTTCTGCAGTTCATCCGCCAGTATATCAATGTGGAACATTCCTGCGATAAAGCAGGCTGCGTGGTCCGAGGTTGTGCGGAAAACGCTGCTCGCTCGTAGTGCCATACGAGTAGTCGATTTACTGCTATGATTCTTCTTTTGTATGAAGTCACTTCCATGGCTCCGGCCCGAACTGCCGATCCGAATAGGACTACGGATGTGACTACTTTAGCAAGAGTAGTCTTCGGCTGTATCTTGGCTTTTCTATATTCGGCATAATCCGCGCAATGGCGTCACCCACGCGAGAGGACTTGCTGCTTACGTACTCCATATGTTTTTTAAATGTAAGCCTTGAGTCCATCATATCGTCAAGATATTTGATAGCTCGTTAGGATACTACCTACTGTGAGCGTGATAGTTTCCGGTTGCTTTCTACTAGTAATAAGTACCGCTTCCGTTTCGTGTTCTGCTAGCATGAGGAAATATGAAGCCGGATGAAGCCTCGGATAAAGACGACTCCAGCAAACGAAATAAGGACAACGACCTTCGGATCTGTACGTGAAATGTTCTGTCTCTTTACAGACCACGTGTAGACGAGCAATTAGCCGAGGCCCTGCTATAAAGCAGATATAACCCACATCCAGGAAGTGCAATAGGATGGGCAGGGCAAAAAGAGGATGAAAAATTGTGACATCTAATTGAGCGAAAGGAAAGGAGGACGTCTTTGGTAGGGCAGTCGGTAAGCATAGACTACACGACATCACGACTGATAACGGACTAAGGCTAATTGATTTCGCTGTGGAGCGAGATTTCACCATAGCAAGCACATAGTTTCCTCATCTTAATATTCATAAGCAGACATGGCAGTCCAATGATCATGTAACGATCAACCAAGTTGATCATATTGCGATCGACGCAAGACATGCCTCCAACATAGACTCGGATCATTACCTTGTTCTAGTCAAGGTACGAATGCGGATATCCCAAACTAAGCAACAAAGAAGAATCACTGTGAGAAAATTTAACGCAGGAGTCTCAGCATCAAGTGCCGAAGACCAGTGGCAACGCTGCCAACATGCCATCAGAAATGCCGCGACTGATATGCTGGGTCTCGCTCGCCCACCACCGCGAAACCCCTGGTTTGGTGAAGAATACCGGCGAGTGCATGCAGCAAAACAAGAGGTATACAAAGCGGCGCTGCGAAGGAAAACGAGAGCTGCTCGTAAGCTCTACGAGCAAAAGAGACGGGAAGAACGTCGGCTTCTCCATAAGAAGAAGAAAGAGCATGAGAAGCGCGCGTTTGAAAATATCGAGAGTTTATACTCCAGGAACAATGTACGAAAGTTTTACCAAAAGGCAAAAAGAACGTGTCAGGTGAGCAATACCGTACAGAAACCTGTAGAGATGAAAATGGAAACCTCGTAGTAAAATCACAGTCGGTGCTGAGAATATGGAAAAACTACTTCTGCAGACTGTATAATGGCGACAAAGACCAACATCCCACTGTCAGGCAGAATGAACCATTCAACATAGACGATGATAGTCAAAATTTCCGTCCACCTGACCAAAACGAAGTGAGGATAGCAATATCCAAGCTAAAATATAACAAGGCTGCTGGACCTGACGGCTTACCGGCCGAACTTTTCAAGGCAGCTGGGGATGAATTGGTAGAGTGCATACATCAACTCATCTCTAAGATTTGGTCAGAAGAGTGTATGCCTGATGAATGGAATCTCAGCATCGTTTGTCCAATCCACAAGAAAGGAGACTCCCTCAACTGCACCAATTATAGAGGCATCAGTCTCCTCAACATCGCATACAAGATATTTTCTGCGATATTGTGTGAACGCCTGAAACCTTTTATCAACAGCCTGATTGGACCCTTTCAGTGCGGTTTCAGGCCAGGACACACTTCTTCACACTTCGGCAGATCCTGGAGAAAACCCAAGAATTCCAAATCGATACACCACCTCTTTATCGATTTCAAGGCCGCCTATGACAGCATCAATAGAGCTATGTCTAGTTTGGACATCCTTGCCAAACTTGTCCGTCTGTGCAGGCTGACGATGGAGAACGCTCGCTGCTCCATCAAGGTCGGTAATGACCTCACCGAGAACTTTGATGTCAAAAATAGTTTAAGACAAGGTGACGCGCTGTCATGTGACTTCTTTAATATTGCACTTGAACGGATTGTGCGTAACTCACAAGCCAACACCGGAGGCACAATCTATTACAAGTCTTTACAACTGCTTGAATACGCCGATGATATAGATATTATCGCAAGAATTCTGCGGGCTGTCACCGGTGCGTTTGCAAGCATTGAGGCAGAAGCGGCCAAAATGGGTTTGGCGATAAGCGAGGGCAAAACCAAGTATATGCTGTCAACAAGAAGGGACAGCCACCACCGACGAATTGGACAGAATGTCACAATGGGCAGCTATACCAGGCGAACCCCACAGGCGGATCAGTAGAAATGCCGTGAAGTGGGAGGGTTGTGATCCCCTGTTAACGGATCATAGCCTCTCTGATAAAAGGAAGAAGAAGTTACGGTGAGCAGCTATAACTTCGAGGTAGTAAAAGACTTTATCTACCTTGGGTCTGCTATAAACTCTAAATACAACATCAGCGCAGAAATCAAACGAAGAATAACTCTTGCCAATCGCTTTTTTGGGCTTAAAAGGCAATTCAAGAGTAAAGCCCTATCTCGAAAAACCAAGGAGACTCTGTATAAGACCCTGATCATCCCAGTCCTGCTTTACAGCGCTGAAACATGGACTTTATTGAAAGAGGATGAAGATATCATTGGTCAAGAGGATGAAGATATATCTGTACAGCGACATCGACCTAGTCAAAAAACTGCGTATTGGACGTCTGAGATGGGTAGGACATGTAGAGCGAATGTACACCAACGCTCCGGCCCGCAGAGTTTTCGAATCTAACCCAGAGGGACGACGCAGTAGAGGTCCTCCTCGCCGTAGGTGGCGCGCACAAGTTCAAAGGGACTTCGACCAACTTGGAGTGCGCAACTGGAGGCAATTAGCCAAAGACCGAGCTGAATCTTTTTTTAAGTTCAGTTGGAAAGAAGGGTCCAGGGTGAACGATAATCCTTTCTGTTCGTACCTACATTTACTAGATTTTCTTTCTTTTAAGAAAAAAATACCAGAAAACAAACAACAATTTCGGTATAAAAATATATGTATTTAACAATGCAAAATTTGGCTTACAAATTTAAACAATATTCTTAGCGACTACGTAATAGAAAGAAATAGTCTTTTTCCCTTACTTACTAGTATTTACTTAGCTCACTTTTTGAACCACTTGAGGCTGTATCTTCTTCTCGTGCTTCTCTGATCTGAGCCTTCTCGACCGGTGGTGTGATGAGGCTATTCTCTTTATCAACTTCCGGGACAGCAAGCTCATTGCTTCCAATCGTTATATGAATGACTCTGTGAATGAAAATCAATATATTTTCCAACTCCAGATCGTGTTCTAGTAACTTACAAAACTAAAACAAAGACCGCCATCTGTGTGGCGATAGTTAACAAAAACACCCCCGATCTCTGTCCGATTGTCGCCCGATAAATTTGTGAATAACAAACTCCACTTATAAAGGGAACTGCATTATCACAAACCGAAAGAAGAGCGAAGACTTTTCCTCGTTCCGATTGTGGAACGATCTTCGATGTGATCGATCTGATCATAGGACCAACGATCGGCCCCAAACTGCAAACAACAGCGCCGGCATAAAATATCGTCGGTGTCTCAGCGAAGTAGTAGAAGAAACGGGCTATCGCATGAGCCCAGGCTCCAATGAATATGATGGTCTGTAAGAACGCTTAAAACATCAATATGCAGAGAGAAATACAAAAACTTACAGTATCTCTCCAATTGAAAACCTTATTCATCAAAGGTACCGCAGCGAACATGGCGATCACATAAGCAGTCGATTGGAATGTTTTGAAATTGCTGTAAATTCCCACATCCCACTGGAACTTGAACTGAGTGTACAGATACAGATATGGCTTCTCATCCCGCTGGAACGTATACAAAGCCATTGAGATCAACAAGATGATTAGAAACGATCGTCGGTGTCCTTGACGTTTCTTTGCTAAGACTCCAAACGAGTCCTTTAGATGTTTCATATCGAAAAAGTCTGGAAAGAAGCCACAGCAACTTAGCTCTCGTAGTGATCTTTGCTGAGGAGTTGTTTGCCACTGAAAGAGGAGAAGCCTTATACAAAGCGATCTTATGATACCTAGATATGTGACTCACCTTGAGAACGATAATAGTGTAGATGATCGACAGACACAAAAGAGATGCATTTATAGCAAACATTGATGCATGCGATCTGTTGAGAACGTTATTAAAGAGATAGGAACCTGAAACACATATTAGTTGATAAACCGATCTTGCAAAGTGATCAAGACTAATTTACCCAAAGCCACTCCAGTTGGCATAGCAGTTAAATAGCAAACATCTAAGATTGTAACTCGCATTGTCCGGTTCCTCACCGATGATACATCTGAGATATAAGCGAAACAGGATGCAAAAATCGCAACATCAGCTCCTGTGATCGCACAAGGTAGGGTGGCTGTAAAAATAATGTATTCCACCGGCCAAGTTGCTATGGAAACATTTTCCAGAATCAAAAACAGTCTGTTAAACCGCGGTAGGTTAACCTACTTTGCTTGGCATTCACCACCATCATTGTTGAGTACATGAATTTTCCGATCAACCCCATCAATAGGGGAAATTTCCGACCCCTCTTATCTGACCAAGAACCTAAGAATAAAGCTAAGACTATGGGAAAGATGTGTGCTGAGATATTCTCCCATTGATGGAACTTTGATGTAGTTATCTAGATGAGGAGAATTTCAGTATCTATAGATACGCATGGCCCTATTTCTGACATACTTGTACTTCCTTTTTGATTTCAGGATAATTATCGAGGTGTTCACAGATTTCCAAACTATAATTGTTATTTACTAAGCAAGACTTGCGAACAAAGAAGTCTTGTTCTACTACGGAGGTAATCATAAATGCAAACATGTACAGGAACATTGTGGGTTCCACTGATATGTCCCGGTACCAAGGGGACATGCAATTTCGTTTCCATCGTTGAAAGCGTGCTTCTGCGGCATGCAGATCGTCCTTGAAAAAAAAAAAAAAAAAAAAGTCAATGACATTCAGATATATAATAGAGTGGCTGACGAAAGTATTAACTACAAAAATAAAGTGCGCTGTTTAAATCCGTTTAAAACGCTATCAAAATTCACAATTCACAACAAGGGAAGATAAAAAAATCCTGCACAGAAAGAAAAGAGCCCACGCAGCCTCCCAGCTCAAGGAAATCGAGGAGTCTCGTGGACGCAACAACATCCGGAACTGCTATCGAAAAGCCAAACAACTGACAGCTGTCTTTAAATTCGGAACGAAGGCTTTTCGAAACAGCGAGGGTAACCTGATCACGGAAGCGCAGGGAATTGTAAATGTATTTAAACAGCATTTCCAGCAACTGCTTAATAGGTATCAAATAGAGAGAGAAATAGGGCAAGAACTGAACCCACGTCCAGTCAATGAAGAAGTAGTATATCTATCCAGTTTAGAAGTCGTTGGCGGAGCTATTAGAAGGTTGAAAAACAACAAAACCGCTGGATCTGATGGTCTACCCGCGGGCTTTTTAAATACGGAGGAAATGTCACGTTCTGCACAGAGGGAGGTTGTCTGAGGAATTTGAAATCCAAAGTGGGGTAAGACAAGGCTGTATCCTTTCACCAATCCCTATTAGTGATTGGCGATGTGCTTCATGCAGCTTTGTCGGCGGAAAACGGAGAAATTCGATGGACCCTTACATCCCAACTGAAACATCTTGTCTACGCTGACGATGTATGCTTACTCTCTCACAGAATTATGGACCTCCACCAAATGACAGCAGATGTGGAGAGGGAGGCAACCGTCGTCGAGCTGAAAATTAATAAAACTAAAATGGTCAGCCTTGGAACAAACTCAATGGTTCAAATATACATTGCTAGACAATCTGTAGAGAGAGTAGAGGATTTCCAGTATCTTGGGAGTATTGTCCCGACCGATGGTGGAACCAAACTGGATATAGCCAACAGGATAGCAAAAGGAAAGTCCGCGTTCAATGCAATCAGTTTGAACACTAAGCTAAGACTGTTCCGCTCCAATATTGAATCCGTGCTGTTATATGGATTCAGCATGTAGAGAGTGACCACTACTATCACCACAAAACTGCAAACGTTGGTTAATAGGTGCCTGTGCAATATCTTAAGGATTTTCTGCCCCAATCGTATCTCTAACGAACAGCTTTACGGGAGAACGGGTCAGAAGAAAAGGACTATGAATCAGAAGCAAGGACAACAAAATAACAAATATCTCCCCAGTTATCTGGACGCCATCCCCGGAGTTTCTCTGAAGCATAAACAACTGAGCTTCAAAAACCATTACACCAAAATCTTTCTCTCTCTCTCTGTCTATCCTTTCCAACGCCTGCACTGTGTGTAAACATGTTAAGGGTATTCATAACACCTTGAGTGCGCGCAAATTATAAAAAAAAAAAAATAGGCACAACCATCCAACGAAGGAAGTGGCAGTGGATTGGTCACACGTTAAGAAAGTCTGACAGTTCCATAGCAAACCATGCTATGCAATGGAACACTTTAACTCAGGATGGCAGAAGACCTGACGCACTGTGCGTTGATCAGTGTACAAAAATAAAAAGAAGTGAAAGTTTTATACACCTCTGTACTCGTAAAGTTATTAGAATTGATTGACAAATATTTAGCGATCATACGTTATCATTTGTTCATCAAATAAAACAAATAAATATTTGGCGCAACAGCTCATCGGACGTTTTCCTAAACTCCCAGAAGCTACCCTACGATGTTTTTGCGTTGACGGAAACGAACCTATTACCTGATCGTAAGAACACCAAACTTTTTACTTCCGATTTCAATATATTTCAATGTCGCGAATGATGTTCCATCTGGCAATGTTCTCCCTTGCGATAATCCCCCCAACGATACCCACGGGCGTGGTATTCTTTTAGGTCTTCACTCTTGTTATGAAGCGTCAGCTTTTACAATTCCAACTGCCTCTAAATTCTTCTTCTTCTTCTTCTTCCTTTTATCAGCGAGGTTATGATCCGAAAATAAGGGATCATAACCCTCCCACTTCACCGCATTTCTATGGATCCGCCTGTGGGGTTCGCCTCTAACCTATAACTGATTTGTGTTAAGATCAATGTTGCAAAACGTTCTCTCTACATCGTTTGCTGCTACTTATATCCATCCAACACAACCTATTAAGGAATATCAGCTTCTCGTGGACGCACTTGACTTTTTGATGGATATTATTACCCCAGAAGACGACGTAATCCTTGTTCTTGATTTTAATCTTCTACGATTGTGCTGGGCCATCTATGACTGTATCCTTCAATACGTCCCTCTCACGCAACAAAAAAAAGTTGCTTCTTCTCCCCCTTGGTACAACAAGGAATTACGCTCACTTCGGAATAAGCGAAACAAACTATGGCAGGCATATCTAAGTTCCAGATCTGAGTCTGACTTTTTTAATTATCTTTCAGCGTATAACAACTTTTCCGCGCTGTGTAAATCTCTTTACTCTAAATACCTTGACCATATGCAGTTCGATCTTATTTCTATCCCTAAACGGTTCTTCCAATATATAAACACTAAAAGGAAATCTGACGGATATCCTTCTACATTAAAATTTTTAAGCTGCGCGTCCGCGGATCCCGAAATAATTACCGAACTATTTGCTGATTTCTTCAGCCACGCGTTTTCAAATGTCACTGATGAGCCCGATCTTAATTACTTTACTTACTTGAGCAGTTGCGCTCAAACCTCCCTAACATCCTTAAATATTAGCGTGTCAACAGTGGTTGACAAGATCAATCTTCTCAAGGACGATTACTCTTCTGGCCCAGACGACTTCCAGCCATAGTTCTGAAAAAATGCGTTTGCAATTTCGACCACTCACTGCTTTTTTTCAATTATCAATCTCATACGGTGTCTTCCCCAAACTCTGGAAAAACTCGTTTATCATCCCTATCCATAAAAAGGGCTGCAAGAGCTTTCATGTGTACCCAAGCTTTTTGAGCGTATCGTTTATGACTCGATCTTCTGCCACTGTAAATCGATTTTCTCCCCTAAGCAGCACGGGTTCCTAAAGAATAGATCTACTACCACCAACCTCACCGAATTCATTTCTTCCACATTATGCGCAATGGAAAGAGGCAAAGAAGTAGACGTTGTGGCTACTGACAGTAAAGCGTTTGACAAAATCTCCCAGAAAATAATGCTCCTCGAACTCTCAGGTGTTGGTTTCTCGCCATCGTTTATTTCATGGGTTAAGTTCTACTTAGAAGATCGCCAATACGGAGTCCTTTTCAGATCTTCTGTTTCGAATCCAATTATTGCGACCTCAGGCGGAATACAGGGTAGCCATTTAGGACCTTTGTTATTCATATTGACCATAAACGATGTCGAGCTTATCAGTACGGGATCCGACCTGGCGATCTACGCAGACGATATGAGGATCTCAAAACAAATTTCCTGCACTACTGATTCTCACTCGCTGCAGGCTGACTTAAGCCTTTTCCTTATCTGGTACCGGCAAAACTTTTTAGAACTCAACGTTGCTAAATGTCAATCTATTACTTACTATCGCAGACGCCCTCTCCTGCCTCCAAGAACAACGAATCTGTTTCCAGAGTTCGTTTAATTCGTGATCTCGGTATCATTTGTGATTCCGAACATAACTTTCGTTCTCACATCGACAACGTAATCAGCAGTGCTAATTCAACACTAGGCTTTATAAAACGCTGGTCTCGGGAGTTCTCCAACCCTTACGTAACGAAACCCCTTTACATGACTTTCGTCAGACCACATCTTGAGTATGCCAGCCAGGCTTGGTCACCATACCATCAAGTTCAGAGAATTGAAGCTCTTCAGCGCAAATTCTTCCGTTTTGCCCTGCGAGGTCTTGGCTGGAATGACCTCTTACCTCCCTATGAAAATCAACTCAAATTCTTAAACTTACAAGCCTTAGAAACAAGTCGCGTTGTCACTGATGTACTTTTTGTGCATCAATTATTAGCCGGAACTATTGACTGCCATCACCTGTTGCAACTGATTCCGCTTAATACAAACTCCCGACGTTTAAGATCTGCACCCCTATTCCGTCCTGCCTTCCACCGCACTGAATGCGGCCAATATGAACCTATGACCAGAAGGCTACGTAACGCAAATAAGTTCCCTAATGTCTTTGACATGCACAGTAGCAAATCTATCCTCCGAATCTCCCTACGCAACTTACCTCCCCACTCCTAAATTTAGTCTTAAGTAGTTGTTTAGTTAGTTTTAAGAACAAAAAATAAAAATAAAAAACAAAAAATCGCAAATTCACATAGTCTTAAGTAATTGGATTGTTCTTCCTCTTCTTCCTTTTTCAGCGAGGTAGTGATCCGAAAATAAGGGATCACAACCCTCCCTCTTCACCGCATTTCTACTGATCCGCCTGTGGGGTTCGCCTTAATATATTTTACTTTTTATAGGGACATGCTCGATTAAAATTGAGCAAATTTTTGAAAAATAAATCCCTGCAAAAAAAAAAAATGTTGGATAAGTATTTCGTTACTCCGGATACGGCAGTGTATGTAACATTTTATCAAGAATAAATGTCGCCGCAAAATGTTACATTTTTGGTGTAGCTCCTAAGGAGAAGAATAAAGAAGCAATCAGCGAAAAAATACCCAGGCAAGAAAATTACCGTTTTGGACTTTCCACCCTTCATTGTTGGATAAGATATTTTGAATGTTTGCTTCATATTTCATAGAGACTACCGTTTAAGACTTAAGGCAGGTGGGTGCATCCGAAAACAAAATTGTTTTTGAAAACAGAAAAAGGGAAATTCAAAACTCATTTAAAACCAGAATGGGTCCAATAGTCGATAAACCCAAACCAGGATTTGGATCATTTAATGATGGGAATACCGCTAGAAGATTTTTTGTAAATCCAAAATTAACAGCAGAAATTACTGGAATCGACGAAAAGTTAATTGAGAATTTCTATACTATTTTAAGACTGTGTGAAACATATAAATCTACCTAAGTTTAACAAAATTTTGCAGGAAACAAGGCAGACCTACTTACAACTTTATATGCTTAGTAGTGTTCATAAACTACTCATTTATGTTAGGACTATTATTTAATTTTTCGACTTACCCATAGGTCAAATATCAGAAGAAGCTTTAGAAGCATGCCATGAAGAATTTAGAAAGCATCGTCTTGCATATACAAGAAAATCCTCACTGATATATATACTCGTATACAAATGAAGATTTAATGATATAGCCTGTTCCAAATCACTTGAAATTCCCCAACGTGCGCAGAGAGAAATTTTCCAAAATAATAAAGGGGATGGAATCTCTCTTAATTCTTCTAAGAATGGTTAATGATTTTCTCCACTTTCTGTATGTACGATGTTCTTTTTCTAGTTTGGTAAAACTTCTTTTGGTTTTTATAAAGCTGAAAGCGTTAATTGCAAATATTTTATAAATATAATTAACGTGGTATGTTTTACTACGTATTAATTAATTTATTTATTGTATTAGTTAATTAAGTATGTATTGTTATATTTCGTTTAGCCCAAATAAAACTGTTTCTTTAATTTTCCAAAATAGGATAAATACAACAAATACAATACCTACATGTTTTTATTTAAGAACCAAATAAAGTCGACATACAAAACAACAACTGAAAAAATTCCCTTCAATTGATATGCATCGTTCAAGCAAGTAAATCTGAGAAGCTAGACTTTGTTCCCTTTGGTACTTTTCTCAAATTCGGTATACTCATCACGCAACTTGATTCTGATTCGTCAGTAGTCCCGCAGCTTTGCGATGAGAAACATAAAAGTACGGGTATACAGCCTGTTTTCCTTTCGCTCCTCCTCTTTTTCCTTCATTCTCTCGAATTTGAATTTTTTTTAGCTGTAGTTGTTGTTGCTTTATCTCTTAGGATTTAGGAATGAAAATGAGTAAAACTCGTGCAAATAAAAGAGACCTGCGCAGAAACCCGATCAAGTGATTTGGAACGGACTAGTGTTTCTGCTTATCCGGTCCTGCACTGAATTATTTAAGCAATCCAGTTTCTAAGAAGCCCATAGTTCTAGACGATCATTTGAGGAACTATTTAATAGACCCAGGAAATGTAGAATTATCTTCAGCTGATCCTTCATATTTTGAATTAAATGCCGAGAGTGATGATGGACTGCTCGACTTAGATGAGTCTGAATAAATGGTACATACTATGCAAATACGCATTCATTGAAAACACTCACAACATATTTGTTTACTTATATAAATTATTTTATTGAATAAAAAATAAAATAAAATAAATATAAAAAATTAATAAAAAAAAATTGGCGCAACAGCTCTTTAAGTGACAGGGCCTAGCTTCTCGCAACCACTCATGTTGTGTGCGTTATATTTTTCACACGAATGGAAGGGACCTACAGTTTAGTGCCGTATCCGAAGGGCAATTTGTTTTGAGAAGCTTTCTCGTGACACAACAATACTGTCGGATGTTTGTCAGATGCTCGCGAGAGGTGGGACCGTGAAAAAATTTGTTTGGTGTTTTCTGGGATTCGAACTTGGAACCTCACGCTCAGTGATCCGACACACTAACCACTTACGCTACGGCGCCTATTGAATAAAATTTAAATAAAAAAACAAAAGAAAAATTTTCGTAGAAGAGAATGTTATATTTTAAGCTAGTCAGACCACACTCAAAATGCCTTACCTGCATTTCTTTTACAAAATATTAATATATTTGATATGTATTTACTCATTTAAGAAGTATAACAAGAAAAATCGACAATAGAAACACATTCAGATTTTTGTCCACCAGTGTCTAATATTCAACGCACTGTGTGGCGGTCCGAGGAGTACATGGCGCAGAACAGTCGAGGAGGAGGCACGGCAGTTGCGGAAAATTTTGGGAGAGCTGAGACACATCGCCAAAAACCGTACACGATGGCGCATAGGAGTAGTAGAGGCCCTAGGACCCACAAGTGCATACAGCACATAAGTAAAGTAAGTAGTGGGAGTTCGTTCATATGAACTAAATCCCAAATTTTGTGGGAGTTGGTTCAGTTTAGCTAGTGGGAGTTAGTTCCGTTTTGGACTTAGTTTGTAGAGCTCCAAAAACGTTTTAATTGCTTTCTTTTTAAGCATAAAGGGATCCGGAACTCCAGGCAAAATAAAATATAAACGAAATTTAATTGATGCGGTAGGTACGCTTTTAAAACTAAATTTAACAGCTCTTTTCGTTTTTAAGATTTTGATTCATACTAGAATGGCAACCCTGATAAGGAAAAATTTATGAGCATACCAGTGATATAATAACTAGGACTAACTAAAATCGGTACGATACTGTCAAAATGTCTACCACAAGGAAATTTGCAAATATGTCAACCCTACACTTTATTAATATCTTAAAATAATAAATATGTTGACATCCACGTAAGGTACTCTTCATTTGTCCTATAAACAATAATCACCAGACGCCAAGTTAATAATACTAATCATGGCAATTAATAAAAATAGCCACCATTGACATCACAGGTCAATGCATGGGTGAAATTGAATTAAACAGCCGTTGGCCAATCAAAAGCCGGCAGAGAGTAAGAATAAACAAATGAATGGCACTACAAATAAATAAAAAAAGAGAGCATTTCACGTAAAGAGAAGAGAAATTCACACCACGTGCGAAATGCGCACTGTTATACACGCGTGAAAATGCTGTTATACAACAACTTCTTGTGAAATCGATAAAGAGAACAGACACACCACTTTAGATACACTTTCTCAGCCAAAATTCTAAATTTAACTCAGAGAATTCTGGAGAACTCACCTCATTTTCCATTGTGAATTAATTAACACCACTTTGTTGAAGTTATTTCCTGCTACACTGGCTGTCGTTAGCAGCACACTGGCAAACCGACTGTTGACAATAAACACAAACTGTCACTAAATATGACAGAACCAAGCATCAATTGGTTCAATATTGCCATGTGACATGAAAACGTTCTAAAAGTAAAAGAAAAAAAAAGCGAAATTAAAGTTAGTTTAATAGATGAATTGCATTTGCATTTAACCAGAATGGAAGCAACTTAGATAAAGTATTTTTTATTAGTTTGATAAAAACAGTATTCAGGATAAAAATTCTGAGAGAATTTGAGGAAAACTACTCCTTCTAGGACTGCTTTTTGGGATTCTATTTGATTTCTTTTCAAATTCAATTTGCAGCTGGCAGTACTGCGTACATGGAACTGATATAATGTGGGTACTGTGGTTTTAAGAGAAACCGGATGCAACGCATTTTGTATTGTATTTCTGGCAGTTAAACCGGTCTTTGTATTCTAGAATTTGCAAAAAAAGAGACGCAATAAATTCGAGTATTTGATGGTTATTTAAGAGCAGTGCTGCCATACCTGCTCACGGTTGGGACTTTGGTATCTTTTTTTAATAACATTTTTTTTAGTTTGGTAATTTGATAAATTTTTTTATTTATCATTCAAGAATTGAATGAATTTTAATAATTTGCTAAGTAGTGCTGTAGCAAACTGTACCTGTTCGTTACTTAGTAACGGGTATTCCATGAGACCCCAAGTAGCATTTCATTACCGTCAAATAAGTATCGTTGCTCACATGCTGTCGTTACTTTCGCTTAGTTTTAGTTTAGTTTAGTTAGTTTTAGTTTAGTTTTCAAATCTAAATGGAACTTCCGGTCGTTTTTCTTATCTGACTAGTATGAGTGCGCCGTTCAACTTTGCATGTTAGCTATGGTTTTCTCAGCTTTAAAGTTGAAGTTGCCTACTTCATTCTTTATTATGCGCCTGCAAATCTGTTTTGTGTTCGAACCAAAAAATAATTGATGTACGTTACATACGATATCACACCAATACCGTTAAAGCATTCCTTATACGCGTTGTAAGGGGAAATTAATTAATTTATTTAAGTTTAATACTAACAACAACAAACGCTAAACTTAAAACTATTGGGTCTTAAAAAAAATATCTTTAAGACTACGGTGTGTAGGAAGAGAAGGGAGACGGAAGAATGGAATGGACCTTAGGTTACGTGGATTGAGGTTAAATGAGACTAATTCAAGAAGCACGGGTCAATCAATTTGACCAGTAATTAGCTAATGAAGGAAGAGTAAGTCGGCAAATTCCGGACGAGTTTAGAGAGACTGAGGATTGACGAGTGTTAAATGATCAGAGTAAGAAGGTAAGTTGTATCTATCATTCCAAGTGAGCCTGCATAGGGCGAAACGGATAAACCTGCGCTAGGATAGGTCTAACGAAGGTGATATAAAGTGATTTGGTGATTTGTACTGCAGTAATGAGAGTAACGAAAGTAACTGGCCGAACACAATGCACGCAGATGTGGCGTTGTACGAGCTGTCAAAAAGTAGAAATATATGGAATCTTGATAGTGCGCTCATAATGAGGTAGCTGCAGCGTAGCAGTAGTGTAATACGAAGTTGGTTTACTTTTAACTTTTGTTGAGATACAAGTGACAAACAGAGAAATTGACGACTGTTGAAGACTGTTTTGATTTTCTATACGATCTTTTCGTGGTAGATTCTTAAACTGAGTTCAGCAGTAGCGCAACAAATTTGAAATATTCGTTGTTACTGCCATTCAGCAGTAAGTTAAATGTGCTGCAGCATCATTCCTCCAATCGACTTACTTGCACTAGAATAGCATACACACTCGCAACGTGCAACAACACAAAATTCACCGTTTTTGCCGCATCGCATTACACTACGGTTTCGGACCGCTAGAAAAAAAAAAAAAATTTCTAAAAATCAAAACAAAACATATACAATCACCACTCGCAGCGCAACAGTAAGGAATCATTCGTCATCTTCGCAACTCACCATCGTCATGGCCCAATAGGGGTCTCGTCGCACCTAGTTTCTAACAACACATTTACACCCTTTCGTTCTATTGCATTGCATAAATTAATTTTTGTTTGTCAATTAATTTCATTTTATTAACAATTTAATCTTGCACGGCATACTTCTCAATTTTTAAATGTAAAGTTTCTATTAACAATTTCATTCAGTTAAGTGTTTTAATAAAAGTTTTAATAAATCATTGCAGAGTTTCAACTACAGTGTTCATAGATTTATTTTCAAGAATTGGTTTCTCATTGTTTCGCTAATATCCGCTTAATTGCATAAATCGCAACTTTCGTTCTTTTCGAAATACAGTCCGCTAAATAATCTTCAAAAATGCTTGAGGATTCTCCATTCGTCACAGTCAAAACGTAAGAGCACGACGAAGTGGAAAAATGTATTATATTTTGCTGGTAAAAATAAATGTATCCATTTCTTATTATTTATATTGTATTATTATAGCACAATTATCTCACAAAAATAATCGAACTTCAATAACACTCCAAAAGAAAAACACAATTTTAATCGGCTGACATTATTACGCTCTACACCATTGTGGGCGAATTTTGCGACTGTAGCGCCACACCATTTCACAGCTGTTACTACTGCTACGCCACAGCTAGCGTGCATTGTGTTTAGGCAGTAACGAATAACGATACCCGTCTTACGGGTAGTCAGATCGAAAGAAGCGTATACATAGCTCTATTACGAAATGTCCGGAATGCGTAATAATGGAGTGGAGCATGTTAATATTTTGAAGGAATAATTTAAGCGATCAGATGGACATAGCCTTTTTTTTTTAAAGAAGTTAGTAATCTTAAAAACGCCTAGGAATAACATCAGTGAATCTGATATGGACTTTAGGGTAATATATGGTATAACCACTATCGATGTAAATTTTTTTTAAAAATATGAATTTTTGCTGTATTTATTTTAATATTTGATCAATGAAGAAAGGCTGAGATGATTTTGTGGTAGAAATTAAAATCATAATATGTCACCTCGATATTTTAGTTTTAAATGAAATAAATATACCAAAAGAAGAAAATGAGGTTTATTACATTATGGATTAGTCCTGGCTCAAGATCAGAAACCAGACGGATCTTGGGCCAGGACCAAAGCAAATATTCTGGCTAAGTACTTCGAAGAAGTATTCACAAACGAAAAAGGCAATACGGCAATCCCACCTCCACGACCAAACACACTCATTCCCAATTTAAAGATAAAAGAAATAACAATAAATGAAATTGAACACCGCATCAGAAAAAGGATTGACTACAAGAAAGCTCCAGGATACGACTCCATTAACGATATTAAGCCAACTACCCAGACAAGCCGTGAAATACTTACGAAATCTCTATAATGTATAAATTCGACTTAAATATTTTCAAAAACTTGGAAATTTGCGCAAATAATTGCAAAACCTGGTAAAGACACAAATACTACTTCATCCTATAGACCAATAAGTTTACTCCCCATATTAGGCAAAGTATTTGAATTTGAATTTATTTATGATCGACTACAGCTAATACTGACTAATAATACCAGACCACCAATTCGGCTTTCGCAGGTCAGGCTGGATAAATTTTGAGAGAGCTTGGTCAATCTGTTATAAAGCTAAACTATCGGTTTTTAACTCGGTGTATGATTCAACTCTCAGCTATCGCCATGAAATTTGGATAGTGACCGAAAGAATAAGATCGCGGATACAAGCTGCCGAAATGAGGTTCCTTCGCATTGTTACTGGAATAACTCGTAGGAATCGAGTGCGCAACATCAAAGCACACGAGGTGCTCAATGTTGAGCAGCTTATTGTCGGAACGGAATGATCTATGCTTCGATGGTTTAGTTATATAGTGCGTATACCCCCAATTAAGCTTCCAAAACGTGCAGTGATTGCCATGCCATCAGGTAGGCGACCCCTTGGTAGGCCAAGAAATAGATGATTGCATCAAGTCCTACATCTTTCATGGAGGCGTCTAGGGATTCCTCCTGATGAGTTCGAGTCAATGGCGAAGGATGGAGAGTCCACCTGAGCATCCTACCCCGCGTTTTTCATGAAGGATTGGCGGATCATTTAAAATGTATGTATGTATATATAATAATTTACAGCGTAAAAATAGATAGAGTTACATGGAATAACAATTTTTCTAGGTCGTAAATGGCGCCACAAAACAAATATACAAACTGCAGAGATATTCTGGTTTATTATTGTACTATTCGCTGCATTAGGGTGCATTCTATTTTTAGTAAGCAAGATAGTGGTCTGTTATGTCAATTAACACTTATCTCCGACTAGAATGAGCTTGCACATTGCTTGAACTACAAGAGGTTAATCTGATAATAATTCCTCATTTCTGTATTGCACTACACTTATCACTAAATCCATAGAAGCCGTCTAAATAACTAGCATTTTTTCCTTACACATTTCTATTTCTTCCTCGTCGTCAGTGGTCAACGATCAATTAAACAATCATTTAATTTAAATAGCCACAAACAAACGACACTCGTATATTTTCCCGTGAATGAATTGCAGAATAGCTGACCAATTAAGAAGCACTTTACAATTTTTACTAAGTAGATACTTATATTGTTGGTTGCTTACTTTAAGCTAAAGTATGCAATTCATTTCAAAACAAGTACTGATCACATTTCTTACAAAACAAAAAAAAAACTTATTTCTAAGTTCTGACCGACCGGTCTTCGGTTTCGAAAGCAACTAAATTGATAGTGTCTACGTTGCAAAGTATGCTCGGAAAAATAATCAGACTTGTTTATCAAAACAATATACTTATACGTATAATCTGGGTAATAGGATGCCATCGCGTGTGTCGTATTGAATGACTATAAAAGTGTCTATTTGAAAGTGAAATGATTTCAAGTGCTGTGTAGTTTTATTGGTTTCTATAAATGCAGAACAAGTTTTGTTTTTTATAAGTATGATGACCTTAGATAAATAAAAGCAAAACAAAGTTACAATCATTTCCAGACTACTTGGATGAGATTTTACAGAGTTTAAAGAAATTCAATTCATATCAAGTTCATCAAATCAAAAATTAGACATGGTAATACATACTCGTAGCGTGTTTGAGGATTATGTGTACAAACCAAACCCACAGATATCTGAAATCAAACGAAAAGTATAATGCAATAGGTCTATATCCACATCTTAGAAATGTAAACTTATTCTACCGAATTATCTTCTTAAATTGACATCCAGCTAGTAGAATTCTGAAGTTTCATGTTGGTTAGAGATGTTTGGTATCTGTAATAAGACATCAGAAGCTGTTTGACCAACATTTATAAAATGACCTATAACAACTTCGAAACAGATAGGAAAGTAAGTAACTAGTAGTATTATTATTGTTATTTTATTTTACGATAAAAATAAATTTTAACAAATGTTTGTAATTTCACAAATTTCGACATTGTCATTTGCCATCAACCAGAAAAGAGAAATTTAACTTTTATGATTTATAATTTAATTACACCCTTACGTGACTGCACACCTTGTCGTGGTGTTAGGGCCTAGTAGAGGTCAAAGACTTTTGGGATTTATTCCCCAGATGAGTTTCGAAATCAAGAGGGTGTCGACCCCCAATCCCTCCTTTCCCATCTCTCCTCTCCCCCTCTCCCTTCCGGTGGGCTGGATCAAGGTGTTATACGACGCGTGCCGAGAATCAACCTGGCTGGGAGCCCATTTTAAAAATAGCTCAGTCGAGAACGAAGTATTCGGATACCTGGTGACCTCCGGATTAGCTAGCTAGAGCTAGCTAGAAAATAATAAACAAGACCGGTTCCACTTTCAAACCGGGCGGTAGTATGGCGCTCAAGCTGTCTACCGGTAAAGCCCCTGAAGAGCTGGCTAGCGGAAAGACTGTGGCTTTACATGATCCAACTACTACCAATAGTCGCATAGAGCCCCAGGGTACTAATAGTTACCCTCGTTCTACTAGGGAACTAGATAAAACTGGAAACAAGACCGGTTCTCCTTTTAAACCGGACGGCAGTATGGCGCTGAAGCTGTCTACCGGTAAAACCCCTGTAGAATTGGTTATTAGAAAGACTGTGGCTATACATGGAGGTACGCTGTTTAAGCATAACACCTGCCACAAAATCAGTTGGGTCTCTACTGATAGGCAACGAACATTAAACCAGATCGACCACATTGCGATCAGTCGCCGCTTTAGAAATTGTCTCCTGGACGTCCGAAACAGACGTGGAGCTGACGTCGGACTAGATCGAGATCACCATCTTATGGTAGCTCATTTACGCCTTCGTACTGCATCCGTCAACAGCAACCGCTCAAACCTACATCACCAGGTTTAATATCGACAGGCTCAAGGTTCCCCAAGTGCGCCAACAGTTCAGGGACCATCTTGCCTTAGAAGCAGAAGCAATCAGCAGCATAGAGAACATGGATGACCACTGAAGTGCTGTGAAAAATGCTTTTGCGACTGGGGCACGCACGTATGTCGGTAAAAAGCAGAAACACCACCGCACATGGCTTTCTACAGACACCTGGAGACGGATCGATGAGCGTACAGCAATCAAGGCTCGGATTGCAGCGGCCTCAGCAGTAGAGAGAACCGAGCTTGAAGCGCAATACCCGAAGAAGAAAGAAGTGCAGCGTAGTGTGAGACGTGACAAACGTCAATATATCAACTCACTGGCCTCAAGGGCTGAAGAAGCAGCGAGTAGGTGCGACAGTAGGACTGTTTATAGCATCACTAAGGAGCTCATCGGTGGTCGAAACTCCAAACAACATCCAGTGAAGAGTCTAGACGGTAACCTTCTGATTTCGGATGAGGATCAGCTCACTAGATGGAGAGAACATTTTGCTACAGTGCTAAATCACATAGACGATGGCGGTATGATCTCGAATTCGAACGAGCAGTTCGAAGCAACAAATTCCCGAATTCACACCGCACCTCCCAGTAAAACCAAGATAATAACAGCAATCAAGTCCCTCAAGAAGGACAAGGCGGTGGGTATTGATGGCATCCCTGGCGAGCTATTTCAAGCGGCGCCAAATTCATCGGCAGATTTGCTGCATCCGCTAATACGGAGAGCTTGGGATAGTGAACAATTTCCACAGGAGTGGAAAAGGGGGATGATCATTAAACTTCCAAAGAAGGGAAACTTGATGGATTGCGGTAACTGGAGAGGTATATGCGTTCTTCCAGCCGTGGCTAAAATAATAGCTAAAATAATTCTAGAACGAATTAAAGAACATTTAGATTCAACTCTCGATGTCGATCAGGCAGGCTTTCGCGCTGGATCCTCCTGCATTGACCACATAAACACCTTACGGATCATTATCGAGCAGTGCGTTGAGTATAGGTCTCCGCTACATTTAATGTTTATCGACTTCGAGATAGCTTTCGACAGATTGAATCGAGATGCTATCTAGTTGGCCTTGCGCAGGAGAGGCATCCCAGAAAAACTTATAGCTATTATCAAGGCTACATACGAGGGCGATAAGTGTCACGTCGTGCACAATGGTAAGGTGTCGGAGGATTTTGAAGTCCAAAGTGGAGTATGTCAAGGGTGCATACTGTCACCACTATTGTTTTTGGTGGTTATCAGCGATGTACTCCGTGCAGCATTGACGGAAGGCAACTATGAAATTCGTTGGACTATGACATCTTACCTTAAATACCTAGATTACGCTGACGATGTTTGTCTACTTTCACATCGGATAATGGATCTTCATCTGATGGCCCAAAATCTAGAAGCTGAGGCAAACAAAGTGGGGCTAAAAATAAACACAGCCAAAACAAAAGCCCTAAGCACTTCTTCTAACAACCGCGCTCAACTTAACATTGCCGGACTGGAAGTCGAGAAAGTTGATAACTTTCTTTATTTAGGAAGTGTGGTCTCGGCTAATCGTGGTGGCACCGAACTGGATGTGTGCAGCAGAATCGGGAAGGCTAAAGCTGCGTTCGGAATGCTATCTAAAATCTGGAGAAGCAACGTTATCAGCTTAAGAACCAAGCTGCGACTGTTCCGCTCCAACGTAGAATCAGTGCTGCTTTATGGGTGCAGTACTTGGAAGGTGGACACCATTAACACACGAAAGCTGCAAGTCTTTGTAAATAAATGCTTAAGAATCATCTTGAGGATTTTTTGGCCGAACCGCATCTCTAACGAACAACTTTATCTGGGACTAGCAGCGACTCCACGTCAAAGCGACATCGATCGTTGGAGGAATCCGTGCCGGATCCAAAAAGAGCCAATGTACATAACGCCAGTACCTCTTCCAGGCCATCCAACGTCATATTGATGTCCTACAGCGATTTCCTTAAGGGCAAATTAGTGCTGGCGGCCATCGATAAAAGTGATGCGGACGGATCAATCGCCGCTGAAAAATGGAAATTGGTTCCTTCACGGATACTTTCCGTGTTCCTGGCTATTATGAAGGAGAATCCAGGTGCTCCTCCCAGATGCTGCGATGGCGGATGGCACTAGGGCCATGTTAAGCTAATCGCTTACGAAGACCAAAGGTCATACGACCTCTAGAAGCTAGCCATAAGCAAATTAGGGGAGGTATAGCCAGGTGCTAAGCTCGAGGTTGTTGCGAGGGAAGATATCCCGAGTAGACCGAGAACTCGTACCTGGATCCCAGCCGAACCCTCCAACCTGGAACGATCCCTCGTATCCTTGAAGTTAGCAAACCCAAACTTCCGACGCACAATTGGAAAGTCGCTTAGCTGGACGAGCGAAGAGGTTTTTACAGATGTGCACTTATTGTCATCAATAAAGAATCTCTTGCTCCTTTGGCGAAGACTGGAGGTGATGTCAATTATGACTTTGACCCTATTACCATCAAGTTCCATAAAAAGGAACTAGCCTAGCCTAGCCCTACCTAGAACTAGTACTCCTCTCCAGGAAATATAAAATTCCGTTAGTCCACCCTCCTTCTCTCAATGGTATCAGCTTAACTTTCTCTGACACAGCAAAATATTTGGGTCTGATCCTGGATAAGAAATTAAGCTGGAAACCTAATATTCAAGAAAGAGTAAAGAAAGCTACAGTAGCACTTATCTCTTGCAAAAAAGCCATCGGGAATAAATGGGGCTTACAACCTCGAATTACTCACTGGCTCTATATTTCGGTCATTAGACTAATACTTACATACGGGGTAATTGTCTGGTGGAAGCCTTAGAGAAAGCTATAAGTCGCGATTATCTAAGCAAGGTCCAGCGTAGCTTATCTATGCATAAGCGGAGCACTACGTACAACTTCCTCTGCGGCACTGGACGTTTTGTTTCATCTATTACCCCTCGATATTTTTAGGAAACAAATGGCAGCGAATGCAGTCGTTTGCCTTGAAGCTACCCAACAGTGGTCAAGAAAAGAATTTGGCTACCCGTCGATTCTGAGTAAATTCAAGATCTCTCCCGAAAACACGGACTACACCATTCCGCGTCTTAATTTTGACAAGAACTTCCTCGTCACCGTCCCTTCCGACGGAGTTGGTGTAAGGCCGATGAACTCGCCAGAATAGGAAAAACTATACCCATCCTGCCGGATAGAGGCTCCTTAGGTATACCAATCGTTACTTGCAAACTTAAATTTAAGCTGGATGCTGTCGAGAGTACAGATCTTAGGTAGACAAATAGATCAACATGTCTAGCGACAAAACAGATTTGTCAGAAACTGGATCTAAAACGTTCTACGAAATTGATTTTTCTCAACAAATTGCACATTGGACATAGGTGCCATCACTGGACGCTGTCTAATAGGCAAGAAACTATTCCTCACCTTCTTCGTTTCTGCCCATCTCTCCCCCGTAGAAGGAAGCTTCACTTAGGAGCCCTGTATTACAACGATTTAGGCGACCTGATAGATATTGATATTAAGAGCTTCATAAGAAGCTCAAAATGGTGTTAGTGAGTAGGTAGAAAGATTTTCTCCAGGAGCCATGTGGTATCACAATGGACCTATTATTGGTCTAAGTGTGTTGGTGATTCTTAACTGGCAGCCACTTCAACCTTACCTAACCTAACCTAATCTAATTGCAATACATAAATTAATTTAAGGATACAATTTCATTTAAAAGTTTTCATCTAATATCTGTTCCTTAGGTAACTGTACAAAACTTTCCAGTCTTAACCATTTAGAAAAGCTTTAATCTGGTTTGTCGGTAACTCGTTTTCCTCCCAATGCGTTATTTTTATCTCCTTTAGGATGGGACATATTCCGATGAAGTGATGGATGTCTTCTCTAACTCGTAGATTACACAAAGAGCATTCCTCGTTGCGTTTAGATCTGTATGGCTTATAATTTAAATTTAGCAGTTAACCTCTAGCCTTAAAAATTGTGGAGATTGTTTCTACGCTGTTTTGGTCGTAGTTTGTTTTGAAGTAGTTTTTCTCCGCTAGGTTGTGTTGTACCGTTCGATATTTAGACCGGGTTTGGATTTCCTGCACTTTGGCTTTAATATTCTCACTGATGGATAGCTCTATTTTTATGATCAAGTCTTGTAGGCTTTCCGTCCACGCATTATCTTCCTCCAATAAGACATCATGTCCGCTGCATAATCTAATCCATTCCCCGAAGAACTGCAGTTTACGATGAACAAGGTGCTCTGCAACTATACGTATATGAGGTAGGCGTTGATTAGGTAGCGACATTGCTTTCAGGATATATAGAAAATGTAGTCTAAGTGTAAAAATATACAAGGGAGGCAATCCAGTCTCGAGGTGGATCATGTAGTTTAGGAAATTTTCTGGTAGTCTGAAAATTCTTTTTACGAAATACCTCAACAGTTTTTCTACTTCCTCATATTGAAGGATTCCCCATACTTGAGCCGCGTAGCACATGATCGACTTCGCCACCACTTCGTAGATTTTATATTTTGTGCTCAGGGCAATATTCCTTTTGCAAAGTATGCCCTTCCAATTGCAGTTTATTGCCCTTTTAGCTTCTTTAAGTTTCTCCTCCAAATGCTTTTTCAAAGGCAGTTGTTGTCAATGACTCCAAGATATTTAAAGTCTCTTACTATCTCAAGTTCTTTATTCTGAAAAAAAAACACTTTTCATCTCTCGCCAAACGACCCGTCCCATATCGGAATATCATTATTTTTGACTTGTTGGTATTGACATTCAAGTTCCATAGACTGCATTACAGTTGTAACTTGTTGATCATCATTTGCATCGGTATTGGGCTGAAGCTGTTTTCTAAGTCCGGCGATATCGATTCCCCCTGGTAGAAACGTTGATAGATCATCTAGAAATAACGAAAACAGTAGGGGACTCATAAGGCAACCCTGCTTAACACCCGAGAGCGATTCAAACCGGTGAGACATATTTTTTTTTTTTATACTTTTCGTAGAGACTTTGTATTACCTTAAGGACTTTTGTCGGCACTCCCCGATTACTAAGCTTGTAGTGAAGCGATTTTCTGTCAATATAGTCAAATATTGCTTTGAAGTCCACAAAGAACGGATATAGTTTTTTCCCTTGTCTAAATAGGCCTGGGAATATTTATCAGCGTCAAATATTGTACACTGTGAAGTCGTTTTTTTTTAAACCAGCTTGGGCCTTAAGTAAATAACTTTTGACAGGTTGTTGGATAAAATCTAAGACATATGAAATCTGTATTGACATCTAGGGGTTGTCATTCTGTTCGAGATGATTTTTTTGAGCCTGACCAGCGCCTGTTTTCAGTATCTATCAGCTCAAGTTCATATGTCTATTTGGAGTATATATTTGCATGAGCTACAATCTAGAATGTATCTATCTGAATTTGTCTTTAAGACTACTCACTTAGTAGAAGATAGACGCAGCATTGTCAAAGGTGGCTGTAAGATTATTTATACCATGTCATGGGGTGCCATGTGTGGTACTAAAGTGCAGATTCCTTTAAAGTGTTCCTGTATTTTGACCGCTTAGTTTTCCTACAAGCTCAACGTATACTTTCGTGCTCATCATAGATAGACTTATAATTTGTGGTCCTGTATCTCTTCACAAACCCACAGTTTTGGACCAAGATGATACAAGGTGGCGCAAAATTAATCATCCAATTTAGTTTTTGAATTACTTTCTTACTAAATAAAAAAAAAGATCGACATAATTATTCCACGCTTTTGCGGAGTATATCGCTCCATTGCTTGTCTGTTTGTATACTGCAGCTGTCTAGTTCACAAATGTCAGATATGATTGACGTACGACGCCATTTGCAAAAATTATAAAATCACGATAGGGTGATTAGTTTTGCGCCACCTTGTAAAAGAAAGAAAGAAAAACTAGACCACCGAATGGTGATCTGATCGCATTTGAGCTGAAAATTTAAATTGCTTATTTTTCTTTTCAACTGAGCAGTATAAAACATACCCTATGATGCCAAGAATACATTTCGCACGACTTATTGAAAGACCTCTTTCTATTCATGGCAACCAATTGAGGATCAGTTCTGCGTATACATGTCATATTCATTATAATTGAATTTCAGCTGTTAATACGCTTTGATAAATGATATATTTGCTCATCGGTTTATATGGTACACCTCCTATTTGCGCTTTGCAAATATTTCTTGAAATCAAACAGAAGAACATTTGATGTTCCGACAACTTTTATTGAGTCACTCAAATGTACAAGAATCTTGATCTTGATAACTGTCGATTATGGTCTAATGGTGTAGACGAAAATAAAAGGTAATAGATACGCGAAAAATATGCAGACCACTCCTCAAATCAAGACCACTAACGCAGTCTTAGATAAGATGTCGAGTGTGTGTATTCAAGTCGAATTAATGAGCTGGTAAAAAGTACAAGTCACCAACTGACAACCCTTATATAGCGTGGGCAGAGTTTGAAATTTTCTGACACATGCTGGCTAATCTTGGCTAATAATAATACCATTTTAGTAGCAATTGTGGAACTCCATTGATTAGCTGTCGGTTATCACTACTGGTAATTCCTAAAGATACACAACCAATTGAGGTGCGAATCAAGCGTATCCAACTGATTTAAGACTGAAACCGATCGGCGTCAAATTGCTCACGGAAACTATCGTAAATTTTGATAAGAATGAATAAGTTTATTGATATATAGTTTTTTTTTTTACATTACTTAACATAGCGCCGTCGGGATTGATTGAACCCCTAGTAGGGCGATTATATTCAATAGATTTATATCATTTCACGTCTTAGAGTTTAAATCTTTTAATAAAATTGCACGACGTTGGGCGAAAATAAAGATACCAGGTAGAATAGAGTTATCATTATCGTGTAATGGTTCGGAGCTCAGGTGTTGCTATGTTTAAATACATGCTTACTTCATGAGTGGTGACCTAGCTGGTCGGAGAAAATTCGCTGGGATTTTTGCTTTCAGTTCTGATTTTTAGTGTTTGCTTTGAATACGCGTCAAACAAAAAAAAAATACCATCGCAATATGGTAATACTGCAAAACTGTATCATTATGGTAATACTTGCTAAAAGGAAAGGCACTACCCCGCCAGGCACTACCACTGCTAAGCATGGTACTGATCTTGGACCGAGCAGAAATGTTCGGGTCAGAGCTATACGGATTCCGGGGGCTAGCAAAATAATGAAATAGTTTCGTCGAACCGGTCGTCATGACCGGTCGAAGTTACGAGCTGGAAGAGATGATGAATAGAAGGCGTATGGATATCTTGTGTGTCCAAGACACAAAATGGAAAAACACCGGAAATCGGGCGCGTTTATTGGACGTTAGGACCAAAGATTACAAGATGTTCTACTACGGAACGGAAAAGGCTAAGAACCGAATCGGTATCATCCTTGCGGCAGAGCTACTTGGTAACGTCTTGAGCATTTCGAAGTCCAGCGACCGTTTGATGTCTTTCAAGCTAGTAATACAAGGAGAGGTGTGGAATATTGTCAGTGCATATGCTCCCCAAAATGGGTGCAATCAGAGAGATAAAGATGCATTTTGGGTAGATTTCCACAATCTCCGTAAGAACATCCCAAAGGAAGAGTTTCTATTTGTTGGAGGAGATTTGAA
Organism: Brachypalpus laphriformis; assembly: GCA_945910035.1. NCBI lineage: Eukaryota > Metazoa > Arthropoda > Insecta > Diptera > Syrphidae > Brachypalpus > Brachypalpus laphriformis. The sequence goes on from OX246756.1 coordinate 39,025,686, forward strand.
TGGACATGTCGGGAAGTCAAACGAAGACTATGAAGACTGCCATGGAGGACTAGGATATGGCACCAGGAACCTTCCTGGTGAAGACATCCTAAGCATGTGCAAATCACACGGTCTTATCGTGTTAAATACCATGTTCATCAAACAAAGCCGACACCTGATCACTTACAGCAGTGGTGGAGATGAAACTCAGACTGACTATCGACGCTAACAGAAAATTGTATGAAGACACCGAAGAAAAGCAAACAAACAAGGGTCTCTGACAAAATCAAGTGGTATAATCAGGACAAAGAAAAAGGCGAGGCTTTTGTTTTCGTAATGCAAAATTATCTCTCTCACACCATCAACGGAGCTGATAATGAAGAGTGCAGAGCTAAGAATATGTGGGATTTCCTACAGCGAACTTACTTAAAGAAGGCCAAATCACTGCAAGGAGCTTTAGAAGGCCACCATCAGCAGGCCAAAGAAACTTGGTGGTGGAGTAATGAAGCTAAGAAGGTGATAAATGAGAAGAAAGCGGCTTTCAAAGCTTGGTCAAAGTGCACCTCTAATAGTAATGACGAAAAAATTCGCCTCGAAATGGAATACAGATGTTACAAGAAAAAAGCGAAGAAGAAGTGCGCCCAGCTTCAAGCAGAGAGTACGAAGGGCCTGTATCGGGAGCTGGAGAAAATATCTTCCCCGGCTGTTGATGCAAACCAGGCTATCCAGGAGCTGCGAAGACACAATATGAACAAGAGCGCAACCATCTTCAAAATAGCCGCCCAAAGAAGGAGGAATGCTCAGGAGATTCGTTCACCAAAGTTCATTAACAATGCTCATGCCCAACTTCTTGTGGATGACGACAAAATTCTGCAGAGGTGGTGGCAGTTATGTAAAGAACTTTTAAATGAACAGTTTCCCTGTCAATACTTTCCAAGACCCACCCCTAACTGTGAAGAAATACCCGACATTACAGTCGAAGAAGTTAGTGATGCGGTCAAATACTCAAAAAAACGAAAAGCGGTTGGGCCAGACGAGATGCCCTCTGAGTTCTGGAAAAGGATGGGAGACATCGGGTTCAGATGGCTCAGAATTCTTATCTCCAAATTTGTGAGAGATGACCCAATGCCGAATCAATGGAGGGAAAGTTACCTTCTCCCTGTATACAAAGGGAAGGGTGATACGCGAAACTGTGATAACTACCATTCGATCAAGCTGATGTCACACACCATGAAGATCGTTGAGCGGGTGTTAAGTGACCGACTACGAAAAATAATACGGCTATCTGATGATCAGTGCGAGTTTTTCGCGGGTAAATCAACCACAGATACAATCCAAAATATAAGGATCATAATGGAAAAGCGTGGTGATTCCTTAAATGATTTGCATACTGTATTGGTTGACTTTGAAAAGGCATTCAACAGACAACCGCGAGATCTGATATGGGTGGCGCTACGACATCCAGGGGTTCCAGAAACCTATGTACAGATGATCATGGACATGTACGAAGGAGCAAAGATAAGAGTAAGATGCCCCGGTGGAGTAACCGAAGAGTTCCCAATCAAAGTCGGGGTGCACCAGGGAAGCGTCTTAAGTCCTTTGCTCTTTATTACATTCCTTGACTATCTGCTTGAAGGTAAAGTGATGGACCCCAAAGTACATCAGTTATTCTTTGCTGACGATGGAGCCATCATAAGTGAGGATCCTACATCCCTGCAACGAGCACTTGATGTGTGGGTGGACGCTCTGGAGGGAAATGGGTATCGCATTAGTTCAAAAAAGACAGAGTACTTGTGCTGCCCGTTCTCTGATCCATTCAGGCCTATTCCAGACATTTATTTGAGTGGAACAGTGCTTCTAAAGTGCGAAAAGTTAAAATATCTGGGATCTATGATCAATAGCAAAGCAACCTGTGATGATGACAGCAATCATCGCGTAAGCGTAGGGTGGATGAAGTGGCGAGAAAATTCCGCTATCTTCTGTGACAGAAAAATGCCACCTAAGTTGAAAGGAAGGCTCTACACCGCAGTTGTGCGTCCAGCGCTCACATACGGTTCACAATGTTGGACGATGTACAAAACGCATGAGAGTAAATTAACGGCAGCTGAGATGAAGATGAAACAGGAGTGACAAAGCTTGATCGAGTAAGAAGTTCGAAGATCCTTGGAAACCGTCGTTCAAAAAATAGAGCGCGACCGGCTCAGCTGGTATTGCCACGTTCAAAGAAGGGATTATTTGAACCCTATTAAAAAGGCAATATCTATGCACGTTACAAAGACATCGCGATGTAGGAAAGGCAGGCATATAAACGCCTGGATCACACAAATGCGACAACATCGCCATTTCATTGGCCTCAGTAACCGAGTGATCCAAAATCGGCAGGCCTGCCGATATTTTCCGAGGTCAAAAAGGCGAACACCACAGGCGGATCAGTAGAAATGCAGTGAAGTGGGAGGGTTATGATCCTTTATTTTCGGATCGTAACCTCGCTGATAAAAAGGAAGAAGTGCTTGCTTTGAATAAAGGATATCCAATATTGTAACGATTTTTATAATTAAAAAAAAAGAAAACAGTTTTTTCCACAATTATGCCGAGAAGATGCCTCGTGCTTAATGTCTTTATTCACACTCTGACATATCACAAAATTCGGAACATGCCAAAATAGAAACCTTCTACCCACACACCACGTTACAACACGAACGCCATCTAGAATCTCCTAACAGTGCCCCCTTTTTTCAGGCTTGAGTCTCCGTACCAAGCTACTCAAATGGAGCTAGTCTATTGAAGTGCATGATTTTCTCCCGCACTCTGCTGCCTGCAGGACTTATCTTGTACACTACTGCGAAATTCTATTCACAATCACATTGGGGCAACCAAGCCGCCTGCAGTTTCGGACATAATTTCTTTCTTCTTTTAGGATGTTACAGCCAAACTCGTAACCTACATGGTGATTGTTTGATTGGCTTTGTCCCACGTGTATCAATCTTTCGCCCTAATATGTAGGTGGATTCTACTTAATCGTTGGAAGAGTAAGTAAATAGCGAACGATATCTTCCAATTAAGCTCTTCAGTTTCATTTGTTGATTTTCTTCCAAAAGATGATGTGTGGAGGTTAATAGGTCGCCCTCCGTAAAATTAGCTTCCATAGATTCGACCCACCTGCAGTTCATCAGACGTATGTCATCGTTGACAAGGTGGTCCAACATCGCTTCCGAGCATAAACTTTGAAGAGAGGTTTTGGTATTTGTGAGTTCGCCAGTAACATCGCTATTGAGAGCAGAACAAGGATCTAGCGGCTACGACTTCAACTCAACGATGGTGCCAGCTGGACCCGTGTCGATTATAAGACGACATTGAATCCCTTAAATATAGTCGTTGACAAACAGTGAGTTTCCTTTAGTAGACGTTAGATGAATACGTGGAGCTTTTGATGAAAGCATCGCTGACTCTTGGTCCTTGGAGCCAGCATTTGTTTGTTTAAAATTTGATGTAAATGACATGAGTTCGTTTTGGGACGCTTGTTTGGCTTGGATGGAACTTGTTTGCCCCCTACTAAAGTTATACGTTTAGTCAGTAAATTTGGAGAACCATTAGCAATTTTAAATTTAATAAGTGGACGCACTTGGAACTCGGGCCTTCCTTCCTTCCTTTAGAAGTTTCTGTTTGTACGTCTCGTCGATGGATGAACAAACTCCTCTTTAAATAGGGGCAGTAGACAGAACCGTACTTCCTGGAATTATTAAACCATTCCAGCTTTCCATGATATCAGTGGTCTGTGATAAAGGGGACGCTTTCTTTGTTGACCGAGCGATTAGATTGTTTGAAGCCTTAACAGGTAGTAAAGTCAGCTTTGGCTCCTCTAAGTTGATTATTTCTCGTTTGCCGCATCGGCATTATAGAGTTGACTGCTGATTTGCACCGAAGAAATAAGAATTGCCCGCTTAGCAGACCTGGTGGCTAAACGACTAGTTTCCAAGCGAATCACCAATTCCAGGGCGGAGTTTAGTGATAGCGGTTCCTCATCTCGTACGCGGCACTGGATGTGTGTATCGGCAATACCATCCAGAAACTGTTGCAGGCAAAGACTGTCGAATACTTGAATGCTCCATTTAGGGTATGCCACTCTGGCAAGGCGTTGAATATCTGTTGCGTACTCTACAAGTTTATCCCCGTGGCATTGCACACGAACTCGTAGTTGGGAGGTGCGCCGCTAGTTAACAGCGTGTAACCATATCGGCGCGGCGCTTCAGGGCGAACGTTTTTTTTTTTTTTTTTTTTAATTAAAAGGAAACTCAAATCTCAGAGCACTCAGACTCTCCGGTCCATTGTACTACCATAGGCAGAAATCTTTTTTTGGTGCAGTGGTTGGAAAAACTTCGATGTGATACGTTTTCCTTAATCGGGTGGCTGATGATTGCTGTTCCCCATCGGGACTTGAACTTGCACACATCAGTTAACGAGCCAACATGTTACCCACTGCACCATTGCCACCCTTTTTAAAAAGGAAACGCATATCCCAGAGCACTCAGACTCTCTGATTGGAAAACTTCCTTGTTATTCTTTTTCCTTTTAATACTCGGGTGGCTGATGGATATTGCTATTGAACGAACGTTAGTCTTTCGAAATCCGTGGATGAATCCATATCCATCATGCATCGTGCATCAAGATAGGCAAGAGTAGGTCGCCACAAATTCGCCGCTAAATACAAACATGCCTCTTGTTGAGAGCCTTCATGTTGCTCTCGACTCTCTTCACCGACTAGTGAGTCTGGTATTGTTCCCAGGTAGTCTTGCCATCGTACTCAATCAAACTGATTTTCGGATTGCAACTAGAAGAAGGTTGTTCTCCCAAGTCTGTTGTATTGTACGGGTTGGAAGGGGGAAGTGTTGTGACGCCTATGGGTTGAGATCTAACTTGACAATCTGGAGCTTCGACTATCGGTTGTGTTACTGTCGTCAGTAAGCGTTCGCTTTTTGGGTAGAGTGTGGATTTGACGGCATGCGATTGAAGCTATGAGTACTTTGGATGTGTACGGCAGTGTGGTCGTTCACTCTATTGGTGAACATGGTTCCACTCAGTATTAGAGTTCCTAAGTGCGAAACTCTAGCCTCGATGACTTGGGTAAAATCATTTACTCCGTTTTCCAAAGTGAGCACTGCTTGAATGAGGGTGGCAATTTCTTGGCCTTGTGCCGGCTGTTCGAGATTAGACTGTGTGGCACTCATTTTCTTGAATGATTACAAATACCCCACATCTGACACGAATTGTAACAATTTTTATAATTAAAAGAAAATGAAACTGTTTTCTTCCACAATTATGCCGAGAAGATGCCTCGTGCTTAATTCCTTTATTCACACTCTGACATATCACAAAATTCGAAACAGCCCAAAAGAAAAACCTTCTACCCTACACTACGTTACAACGCCATCTAGAATCTCGTAACAATATGTTCGCATTATTTTATTATTAGAAAACTTGAGTGGATATGGTTTATACTGGAGTCGAAAATGTAGCAGTGTACTCGTACATTACTACCACACCCATGGTGTAGTTAGTGCCTCTCCTTTAGTCTCTCTGAAGCAATATATTCTTCAGCGAGGTTGTGATCAGAAAATAGGGGATCACAACCCTCCCACTTCACCACATTTCTATTGATCCGCCTGTGGGGTTAGCCTATTTGACCTCAGGAAATATTGGCAGGCCCGCCGATTTTGGATCACTCGGTTACTGAGGCCAATGAAATGCCGATGTCGTCGCATTTGTGTGATCCAGGTGTTCATAGGCCTGCCTTTCCTACTTCGCGATGTCTTTGGAAAGTGCATTGATATTGCCGTCTGAAGCAATATCTAAAATTCGTAATATGATTGAGTGAGAAATCTGTGGCTACAAAGCATAACCCCCTAAGTCGAGTTAGGACAAAATCAAAGTTTATGCAGTACATTTTTTAGCCTATTATCAGTTGTCGTTACTAAGTCATGGGCAAAGTAACAAGACTAGAATTCCAAAATCCCATTCGTTTTCGGTAAAAAAGAAAACTTTAAACTTATTTTCGGAGAATCTGTGAAAACCGACTTAGGCGGTTATGGTTTGTGGCCACAAAAATATTCTATCGTGAATAAATTTTCCCCTCGGAATTGTTCCCTCGAACAAAAGTTAGGTATCTCCAAAAAGGTAAAAAATTCGCCGGGGAAAAAATATATATCGGGACTGTGTTGAAAATTTTCTTGAATTGTCACTCAAGTTACCTATTGTTTTCCGGGGAAATATTTGCTCTTCTTTGAAGATACCTAATTTTTGTTCGGGGGAAAAATTCCGAGGGAACATTTATTCACGATAACCCTGATTAACTTCATCAGAATTTTAATTCAAATATACGAGTAAATACAGAAAACCATTGTATTACAGAATTTGGTTCAGTAGCCTCAACTAGCGTTTCAACCTCACGGTTATATATAATATTATTTTGGTATAAATCTTTTTATAATTTTTCCAATATATTTAAAAGTCCAAATAAGGCGAACCCCATAGACGGATCAATAGAAATGTAGTGAATTCCGAGGGTTATGATCGTTTAAGTTCAGATCATTACCTCGCTGAAAGAAGAAGATTTAAAACTCCAAATATAGAGAAACTTTTCCAAGTTATAGTTTTCTACTTTTGTATAACACTTTTAAATTGCAAAGCTTATTAGCAGAGACACGATCCAATTGCAAAGATCAATGCCTAAAAATGATCGACAAGGAACATAGATTTGAGCTTTTTCATTGGACGATCAAAGTTCTTTACCATTTCTGAATGCACTGCAATGCCGATGGGAGAATGTTTCAACAAATAGCACATATTCAAATCATATAAGCTCACTTTGGTTGAACTTCCACTAAGCCGACGGAAATAATAGGGTGTATTAATTTTGATACGTACTCGTAATTTGTACCATGAGGGTAGACTTGATGCAACTTGTATTTACAGATTTCAAGTAATACAAATTACAGGAAAGCAATAAACACAATTTACACTCGCGAGGATTTAATAAAATACAGGTAAGTCAATAGAGATAGTACAGAGACGAACTTGAATAACTTTTTTTCGAAGTTCATTCATGTGATCAAAGTTAGTTTTATTTTATAAATAAGGTAATTGAATTGTTACCTTTTAATTAGTTTTAATAAATAATAGATTTCGAATGGTCGTTGCTAATTGGGGACCTGCATTGCGATTGATTCAAAACTTGGCTTGGGCCAGTAGCGCAACAATCAAGTTCGTGATGAAGTGCTTACTTTACCTCTTAGTGGTGGTCCCGGGCAACTATACGTATAAACCGTTATACGTGTAGGCTAAAATTGTAAGTGCGGGTTGTCTAGGGCCTTGATTCTAGGCTAGGTAACGTGAGCCAGCAACCTGCGTTACCGAATATTGCCCGCTACAGAAACCGACACTACGCCTCGGATAAGGAATGATCACATGTTGACGACTTTTGGCTATTGTACCCGGACAAAGATAGGTTTATGGAATGTAAAGACGCTCCTCGACTCGGGAAAAGAAGGTGCTTACAATACCAGATTCCTGCAATTGGAAAAGGAATTCATGCGATATAAACTGGACATTTTGGGGGTAAGTGAAGTAAGATGGTTAGAAGCGAGCGAGTACCAGTCTCCAACGCGTAACACTGTACTACTCTATTCTGGAAGACCATCCGGATGTCCGCGGTAATATGGAGTCGGACTACTGCTAACAACAACAGCACGCAAGGGCCTAATTTCCTGGCAGCCTCATGGTGATAGGATTTTAACGGCCAGATTCCGGACTAGAGTACGACGCGTCACCATCATACAGTATTACGCCCCAACGAATAGTTCCTCTGAGGATGAAAAGGAGAGCTTCTACAATCTATTAAGTGCCGTCTTCAACACAACACCAAATGGAGACATTGTCATAGTGATGGGGGATTTGAATGCCAAGGTAGGCAACGAGAACGAAGGGCTCAAACATGTAATCGGGAAGCATGGACTAGGCAACTGCAATAACAACGGCGAAAGGTTTGTAGATTTTTGCAATGCCAACCGCCTTGTGATAGGTGGCACCATGTTTGAACACAAGACCTGCCACAAAGTCAGCTGGGTTTCCAAGCTCCAACCAAATTGACCATTTTGCTATCAGCCGCCGCTTTAGAAGTAGTCTCCTGGACGTCCGAAACAGGTGAGGGGCAGATGTGGGGATAGTACGTGATCACCATCTTATGATAGCTACCGTCCAACTACGCACTGCTGCAGTTCGAAGATCCCAGGACAACACAAGAATGCCCAGGTTCAACATCGATAGACTTAGTGATCCCTCAGTGCGCCAACAATTAGGGGGGCACTTTTCGCAAGATGTGGAAGCAATCAGCAGCTCTATGCCCGCAACCATCCAAGACCATTGGTGTGCTGTGAAAAATGTTTTTACATCTGGTGCTGAAGGAATTGTCGGCTGATCGCAGGAAAAACATAGGGCGTGGCTTTCCGAGGATACCTGGAGACGGATTGACGAACGAAAACAGCCGAAAGCTCGCGTTGCAGCTACCCCAGTAGCAGGGGGAAGCGAGCTAGAGTCCCTATATCGCATGAAGATAAGAGAAGTTCAGCGTAGCGTTCGACGTGACAAGCGCAACTACATGAACGCGCTGGCTACAGAAGTAGAAGAAGCTGCACGGAGGTGCGACAGCAGGACCGTCTACAGAATCACCAAAGAGCTGACAGGTGGTCGCAGCTCCAGCCAACACCCAGTGAAGAACCTAGACGGCTCCTTGCTTATTTCGGATGAGGAGCAGCTCAAGAGATAGAAAGGGCATGTTCCTGCCTGGTAGTATTGTACAGAGTCTGAGTGCTCTGCTTTCTTTTAAATAAAAAAAAAAAATCATTTGGTTCCATAAAAGCTAACGACGCTGATATTTTGATAAATTTTTTCTAGAGAAACTGAAAAAAAGGGACTAACAATTCTGTCTGTCTGCCTGTCTGCCTGTCTGTATATCTTTATGTACGTTCGGCTGCAGCCTAATTGACTGGACGAAAATGCTTCAAACTTCATATCTGGAGTTACATTTCAAACTAAAGTTGGAATTCCATTCTAACCTCAAAATTGATGGTGTTTGGACCAAAAAGCTGAAAACGTCTTTCTTGGATAGATGTATTTTTTTTTTTTGATTCTATTTTGACTGGCTATACATACTCAGAGTTCGAAAATAACTCTCAACCATTTCAATGGTTTCTACATTACTCTCTGCTGTTGAGATTATGAAATAAGATCACTTAATAACCGATTTGCATTACCGTACTTTTTTCGCTCTTGGTCGGAGAGAAACCTTTACTTTATTTTTTTTAGGTTCAGGTCAATCAATGAGAGATATCACTGAGAGAAAAAAATAAATCTCATTTACTCTTTTCGCTTAGTTAATAGTGCAAACAGCAGATTAGTGACTTAATTAGTCATTCTGTAATTTTTTAACAAATTAAAGTTAAAGTCTTCTTATATTTTTGAAATAGCATTGGTTGTTCTTGGCATTTACATTTTATTTTAAGCGAGAAAAGGAATAGTTTACATACATACATACATACATATATACATACATTTTCAATGGCTCTCTAATCCTTCATGAGGGTCGCGGGGGTAGGATGCTCAGGTGGACTCTAAATCCTTCTCGATCCTCCGCCGTTGACGCCATTGATTGAGGAATCCATAGACGGCTCCAGGAGAGATGCCGGACTTGGTCCACCCATCTATTTCTGGGCCTACCTGATGCCACGGCCACCATGGCACGTCTTGAAAGCCGTTCCGGGGGCATACGCACTACGTGACCAAATCATCGAAGCATAGATCGTTCCGTTCGGAGAAGTAGCTGTTCAACATTGAGCACCTCGCGTACTCTGCTGTTGCGCACTCGATCCCTAAGTGTTATTCCAGCAACACCGCGAAGGAACCTCATTCCGGCATCCGATTGGTATCCGTGATCTTATTCTTTCGGTCACTACCCAAATTGACCATAGGTCAGAGTTGGAAAATACACCGAGTTAAAAACCGATAGCTTAGCTTTAACACTAAGTTCAGCCTTCCTTACAACAGATTGGCCAAGCTCTCTCAAAATTGATCCAGCCTGACCTATTCCACATGATAACTCGGCATTGCTCTTCCCATCACTCGTGAATAAGACCCCGAGGTACTTAAACTTCTCCACCTGCTTCAGTGGAACTCCACTAATATGCAGAGAGCACTGAATGGTTTTTTTGGAAACGACCATTACTTTTGACTTGTTCACGTTGATCTTCATTCCAGCATCAGCACAAACGGCTACAAACCTTTCGAGTGCGCGCTGAAGTTCGGTTTTGAGAGGACCCAAGGATGACCAAATCATCCGCAAAGAGCAGATGACTAATCCTTAGGTCTCCCACTTCGAAACATTCCCCGCCACGGCTGCGCTGCAACATCCAATCCATATATACAATGAAGAGGAGAGGTGACAAAACGCACCCCTGGCGGAGTCCAACACCCACGGTGAAAGATATTGATTTAACACCGTTTATCGGAACACAGCTTCTACAGTCTGTATATAATGACTGAATCGCCCTTAACAGAGAACCGTCAATCCCATACTCCTGCAGAACACTCCAGAGTTTGCCTCGAGGAACCCTATCATATGCTTTTTCCAAATCTACAAAATAAGTGCAGACAGGTTTGGCATACTCCCAGGCCTTCTCAAGAACCATTCTGAGAGTGAATAGCTGGTCGGTTGTGCTTCTACCGGTACGAAACCCGCACTGCTCATCCCCCAAACTGTCCTCAACCACAGCTCGGGAACGCGTTTCTAGCACCTTAGCGAAGACTTTTCCAGGGAGACTTGAAAGGGCTATACCCCTATAGTTGGCGTAATCTCTTTTGTCCCCTTTTAAAAAGAGGAACTATCACCCCCATTTGCCAATCACCAGGTATTTCACCGCGTTCCCAGGCCACTTTAATGACACGCGAGAGCCATTGCACTCCCTCTTTACCTAAAGCCTTGAGCATTTCTGGCCGAATTTCATCCACACCAGCATTTTTTTCCAACCTTTAGCGCTTTGATCGCCAAAGTTACTTCCTCTACCGTAGGACTACTTTCCGCCCAACTCTCGACCATAGGTCTGTCATCTTCGGTGCCCTGTTCGGGATTGAGCAATTCTGAAAAGTGCTCGCTCCATCTGCGTAAGATGCCCTCCTCATTGGAAAGAAGTGTACCGTTTTTGGATTTGACTCCTTCAACGATATTCAACTTTTTTCCTCTGAGTCGGCGGACGGTCTGCCAGAACCTCTTATTTGCACATCTGTGGTCACGTTCCAATTTCTCGCCAAACTCCTTCCAAGACTGTTCTTTCGCTGTTTTCACAGCTAATTTGCAGGTTCTTCACTCCTCAGTGTACCGATTTCGAGAATCGGAGTTCCCCAAGTGAATCCACACCTTAAAGGCTCTCTTCTTCTCTCTGATAGCTTCTTGAACTCCATGCGTTTTAAACCAAGCAGTCCTTTTCTCACCACCAGCCGCCACACCAAGCCGCTTCACCTTACGAACATCTCCCGCAGAGGCAATAACCGCTGTTGAAAACAGTTACCATTCTTCCTCTACATTTGATGGAACAGTTGGAATTCGTTCAAAACTCTCAGATATTTGCCGCGCAAATGTCTCCCGTATCTCATCGTCCTGTAACCTCTCCCATCGTATGCGTGTAACCATCCTTGGTTTACGCTTTGGTAGGGGAGTCACTCTCTCGCTAAGATACAATTTGCACAGCACTAAGAGATGATCAGTTGACAGTTCGGCCCCTCTCAATACGCGAACATCACAAACCATTCTCTTTAGACACGATGGTACCACAAAGAAATCGATCAGCGACTTCTGCTGAAGACTCTGACGGTACCACGTGTATTTGTGAATGTCTTTGTGTGGAAAGATGGTGTTCATGATGGATAAGCCATTTTCACAACAAAAATCCAACAACCTCTCTCTGTTCGCGTTTTGATCAGGATCACCGTTCCTCCCAATCACACTCCCCCATGTCATAACATCTACGCCCACATGAGCATTGAAGTCACCCATCAGGACAAAAGAATCCATATCTGCAACCTTTTCAAGGGCAACATCAACTTCATCTAAGAAAGCTGCGTACTCTGACAGAAGGTTCGGTGCATACACCTGCACCAATGCCAGAGTTGATCTTTCAAGTTTGAGCTTTAAGATCGCAACTCTCCCTTTTAATGGTATCCACTCCAATACTCTGTCTGTCAACCTGGGACTTGTGAGTATCCCCACTCCCGCCCGAGCAGACATTTAGGGTGCGACTCCTGACAGGAAGAGCTTCCACCCACCCGAAAGGTTCACAGTTTTAGAACCTCTCTGCTTTATTGAAGAGACGCCAACTATATCTAGTCGACTTTTAACAGCTTCCCCAACAAGCTCAAGATCCTTCCCTGTGAGCGATGAGACTTTCCATGTGCCTATCCTAAGTCGATGCCGTTGTCGAATCTCAGAGAGTCCATCTGTGCCCCTATCGGTGCACAGCGCGCTCACCCCTTGACCCCCGTAATGGTTCGCGAGACCATTGACAGGAAGCTCGTAGCCATTTACGAGGAGGTCAGCTGCCAGGGGGGCAAGGAAATTTTAAAACCCTTGAGAGTTTAGTTAATTCCAAAAATATTAAAATATTTCTAAATATCTCATTAAAAAACGTTCATTTTAATACTCTTTATATTCTTCTTCTTCCTTTTATCAGCGAGGCTATGATCCGAAAACAAGGGATCACAGCCCTCCCACTTCACTGCATTTCTACTGATCCGCCTGTGGGGTTCGCCTTTTATATATATACTCTTTATATATGTGAAATAAAGACAAAGATTGAATTCTATATATTACGAGTACCTAAGCACTTTCGATTTATGTTCGACGAAAAAGGTTTTAGGTTGATCATTTCCATTTAATTTTTATAAAGAAGTCAACAGAGGAGAGTTATATTTGAAATTAAAAAAATAAATCTCAAGCGAAGAGCGAAAGGTAAGTACTTATATGTATATCTCGGAGTAAGACCTAAATGTCAATACCCAATGCAATATCTCTCAGAGAGAAACCAAATGAAAATAAAGGTTGAGAGTTATTTTCGAGCTATATACATACTATATAAGCTATATGTACAGTGGGTTCTCATTTTTTGACGAGAAACTTAGCTGGAAACCCAATATCGTAGAACGTGTAAAGAAAGCCACTACAACTCTATACTGTTTTTAAAGAAATAAAAGGAAATAAATGGGGAGTACAGCCATGAATAACGTACTGGCTCTTTGCATCCATCATCAGGCCCATACTAACGTATGGCGTGAATGTCTGGTGGATAGCCTTAGAGAAAGCCGTTCACCCAACATTTCTTGGCTGTGTGCAAAGGTCGGCTTGCCTATGCGTCAGTAAAGCACTAAGGAACACCCCAACAATGGCTCTCGACTTTTTGTTTCACTTGCCGCTTTTGGATATTTGTAGCAAACAGATGGCAGCTTGTGCAGCTACGCATGAAAGCCATATTTCGGTGGTCTGGTCTTAGTACCTGACTCTCCTCTATTCTTAACGATCTTGAATTCCTTCTGCAAGACACCAACTACATACTTCCACATCATCTGTTCAATAAAAACTGTGAATCAATCACTGCATCAATTTTCGGGCGGAGATTATACTGATAAACGAAGCCTTGGTGTGGCTGAGGTACAATGTGATATCTAATCGGGATATCATCATTTTTACTGAATGTCAAGCCGCGATCAAATCGCTGGAATCTGTCACCTTTAATTCAAAAACTGCCGTAAATGGTCAGCTGTCTCTTAACGAGATGGCTAAACAATTTACTATTCACCTCATTTGGGTGCCGGGGTACAGAGACATTCCACGGAATTGCATGGCTGATGAATTCGCCAGGCAGGGCACTAGCCAATTTCACCGAACAAGGTGAATATCGGCATGCCTCTCTCTACAGTGAAATTGCTCGATGTTATCAACGTAACCAACCGCAGATGGGTAGACTACACTATGTGCCTTATTACTAGACTAAGCTGCATCAAAAACGCTCGAATGGACTTATTAGACAGAACATAGTACTCATTACGACCATAGTAGGTGTCATTACGGGGCACTGCATCATTGTAAGGTATGCCATTAGGCTAGGCCTCACGCAAATGACTTCTGTAGAAGCGAGGAAGAGCATACTATACTTCCTTTGTATGTGCCAGGCTTCATCGCCTCATATAAGATTGCACTTAGGAGCTAACTTTTTCGACAATTTAAAGGAATTGGCGAACGTCAGCAGCCTCCAGCACTATATAACAAACTACTATTGGTTCCAAGGGTAGTTCTTTCTGGTGATCATAGATTCATGTGGTACCACAATGGGCCTTTCTTTGCCTGAGGGTGACATCTAATGCTGCCTGCTACGCTAACCTAATCTAACCTAACGTAAAATGAAATACATTCAAGGACAGTTCTGGTCGATGCATTTTTGATATGTCTACTTAAATTTTCTTCTAATTCTTACCTTTGACTGTGATAAACCACATAATTTCCACACACCACAGTCTATCAAAACATACCGCCAAGAATAATATTGGAAAAATAAAAAAAATGTTAACCCCACAATCCCAGCAACTCAATTAAACCCGTTCAACGATCCTCACGCTGTTATTTTCCTCTCCACACGCAGAACTAGAAGAGCCACAACACTTCTTACTGGGTACCCTTCAAGGGCTTCACTATACACAGTTTGTGTAATTTGATACACTTCATAGTTTGTCAACTCACAAATGGGGGGATAGTTGGTGCAAATAGGTGTGCATTTGGGTTTTCCACTCGTACATAGATAGGTACTTCTCGTACTTGTATCTCGCCAAAGTGGTGAGGAAATAGTTGAGAAGGCATTTCCACACATCTCTCTATGATTCACACTCACCATATATGCTAGAGCTAGGTGCACCTTCTTTGTCTCAGATAAAAGTGGCCAGGGGGTGGGGATCTTTTGCAGGAAGCACCAGCGCTGTGTCTTCGGCTGCTCAGTAATAATTCAACCGCGATTACATTCAGATGTCAAGTGAGAGAGATACTTAATTGCTCAGAGATAATAATTAAGTGCTAGAGGTGAAAATGTCTTCCGAAAAGTTGTCGGGCGAGAATGGGCTCTGTGAAATAGAAATGCAGCCCTGTGAGGAAAGTCTGGGGAATAAAACGTCAAGCGAGTCGAAAATTTCCACGCGTAACAGTTCGGAGCGTAGTCTACCGCTAAGGAGTTACAGCAAATGGTCACCAGCTGAACAGGGTGCAACGCTGGTTTGGCGCGACCTTTGTGTGTATACTACCGCGGGTGGTTCGGGCTTAAGTAAAATGAAAAGGATTATAAACAATTCTACAGGAGCTGTCCAGCCGGGAAATCTTATGGCCCTCATGGGCTCAAGGTAAGGTTCAGTGAACCAAGCAAGATACTATTTCTAATTGAGTGTGTGCTCGTAATCGTGAGTACTCGTATGTGTATCTTTATCTTATTCACGTATCGTGTTACATAGTTTTTCATTACATTGTTGCAGTAATGAGTACATGGTGTAAATATAGAGAGAAATAGTGACACAGAAGATGTGGGTGTACTCTGGAACGAGACATATTTTTTCCCACCTTGGCCGAGCGTTACGTCATAAAGATATGCAGATAAGGAGCGTTTATATTTTACGATTTATGATCTTTCTCCGTTGAGAGATTACACTTGGATTTAGATTTGTCTGTTGTGATGAGATACTCGTACATTTTTGTACATTCTACAAGAAATTGTTCGGAGAAGTCCAAATTGAGTTAAGTTTTTGTAGTGAATGTGAATAAACCGCACGCCATCATGGCTTTTGTAAGGAGACGTGAACATCAATTAGTTAGATAAGGCTAAGGGGTGAACGTTTTCAAAGTCAAATAAGTGCGTGCTGGAATATAAACGTATGTCTGCACGTAGTGTTCAGGTTTATAACCGAAACTCGAAATACTAGAAAGGGAATGTAAGCTTTATTCAGGTTGATACGGTCTTAACAAGAGTGCTATACCGACTGACTCGTTAGAATGACATATCAAGCATGTATGCCAAAGTGTTATACAATTTATTATGTATACAAAGCATGTGATAAGTAGTGTAACATGTAAGCACTTTTTCTCTATCCCTAAGGTCGTTATTTTCGATTCGAGAGTTCCGCCCATTGGCTTCTTTCGACAGATGATAGTGTCTTCTTATGTAATATATATAAGTAAGTCCATAGAACATAAGTGGGATTTAATCCACTCAAAACGTTGGGGGATAGAATCACACCGAGGTCCCCGACGCTCGTTATTGTCGTTCCATTACATTCGTACATATATATTTTCGAATGTTAGGTACATATCCAGATACATACTATACCTACGTTATATATATTTTTCTAAATGTGTGTGATCTGATACACCTAGGTCAATTCAAAAGGCTTTGTCCTTTTGAGGCTTTGCACTATGTTTGTGTTGTCTAAAAGTTGTACTACCTCAGTGTTAGTGTTTTGTTGAAGCCTTGATTCATACCTTCGTGCATTTTTCCTAGTTTCATCTGTGACACAGAAATCCCTGTGGAGGTCATTACTCCTTATATACTAGGGTGCATTAGCGTTGTTTTGAAATCTTTGGATGATGTCTGTCCAATTTTGATCCTTTGGATGCGTCCAGCGAGGATTTGGCGACGAGTAAAACGTCTTGGACTTATGTAGTTATGTTTATAGTGCTTTATTCTATATTTCAGAGAGATTTCGTGTAGTTACTCCAATTAGCTAAGGTGCAGCTGTATGGTTTGTGTGGAGAATGCTACATTTCTTATCGGATTTCGATCCTTTGAATGCGTCTGGCAAGGGCTTGGCGACAAGTAAAACGTCTTGGACTTACATCTTTGTAATCAGGACGTCTTGTTCTATGTTCTAAAAAAAAATTAAGCGGTTATACCAATTATTCCAAATTGGCATTTTGTCAATATTTTGAGTTCGTCTGGCAAGCCCTTAGCGACATCCAAAACTTCGTGGACCTTCATAATTATATTCATGTTGTAATATCCTATGGTTCAGGAAAAATTGGTACGGTTACATAAATAATTCAAAATTGGAATTTCATACGCGTTTCTACAGCGTCTGGCAGGGCTTTAGTTACACTTACATGTATTTTTACTGAAGGGGTCGTACTCTATAATGTACTAGTACATTCAAGCGGTTACACCTATTATTCCAGTTTTGAAATTTGCGGCATTTTCAATATACAGCTATTTCCTTTAGCTGCCATAACGTGCTGCCAGACGAGCATATCTCAAATATTGGGTATCAAGGAAACATATTAACATAGGATTCATTCGGTTACCTCTCACGTCCAAAACTAGCTGCGGGCTTTTAAACTATTAATGTCTAGGGTCATTCCAAGGTATTTTTCTATATTCGCACACGGCACTATTTTGTTGTTGATAGTTACCGGGATATGATTTATTCTTATATTAGTGAAGCTTATGTGCACTGATTTGCTTTCCTTAAGCTTCATTCGCCATTTTACTATCCACTTACAAATTTTGTTCACAGCTGATTGCAGTTCTTGTGTTGATTCTATATTGTTCGTTCCTATCGCTAGGATTGTAGTGTCATCCGCAAATGTGGCCAAAGTGTTATTTTCTAACTCTGGGAGGTCACCAGTATATAGGATGTATAGAATAAGACTCAGTCCGCTACCTTGCGGGACTTCTGTTTTAATTTCCGTTAGTTCTGAGTACGAATCTTCTTGTTTTATTTTGAAAATCGTCCACTTAGACATGATTCTAAGATTGCAGCATATTGTTTTGGTAAGAGGCATCTTAGTTTATGATTTAGTCCGTCAAAGGGCTGAGCCACGTCGAGAAACACTGCAGAGCAGACCTTTTTCTCTTCCAAAGCTTGCAATATTTGGAAACGGAGTGTTTCTATACTCCAACAGAAGTAACAATAAATCTGTTTTACAAGGAAGGTTTTCAAGTTCGCGAAATGAGGGGTAAGAAGTGAAAATAAAAATGCAAATTTATTTTTCTTTTTTAATATATGGACTTACTATCCTAACAGATTTTCCTGATCTTCCAATTAGTTTATGTAACCTTCTAGAAATAAATGTTTTGTCTTTGTCGGAAAAGTACTCGTAAGCCGAAACTGCGTCCTATATTTTATTATAGCTAAATTTTGGGAAAAGATAATAATCACTGGGAGCCAGGTCAGGGCTGTAGGGTGGGTGATCCAAAATATCGAAGCCCACCTTATGCAGAGCAACCAACGCAACACGACTCTTGTGAACAGGCGCATTGTCGTGCAGATGGAGGACACCTTTAGTTAACTTCCCCCTTCTTTTTTCTTTGATGGCTTCTTTTAACCGCTCTAGGATTAAAGTGCAGTATTTTCCAGTTATAGAGACTCTTCTGTCTTTATAATCTATCAACAGGATCCCTTCTGAATCGGAAAAAAACGGTCGCCATGATTTTTCCAGCAGACTGTGACACCTTAAACTTCTTGGGTGGTGGTGTGCCTTGTGCAAAGTCTTGTTTGGACTCAGACTCATAATGATAAGCTCAAGTTTCGTCCCCAGTAACAATTCGAGTCAATACTCCATCCTTGTCTTCACTTTAGAGGTCCAAAAACGCTTCAGAATTTACTCGATTTTCTCCATATTCTACACCTTCTTTCCGATTGAGTTGCTTGGTCGACGATAGTTGAAAAACTAATCTTCTTCTTCTTCTTATTTCGGTGAGATTATGATCCGAAAACAAGGGATTATAACCCCCCCACTTCACCGAATTTTTACTGATCCGCCTATGGGGTTCGCCTATTTGACCTCAGAAAATATCGGCGTGCCTCCAAATTTTGGATCACTCGGTTACTGAGGCCAATGAAATGGCGGGCGATATCGTCTTATTTGTGTGATCCAGGCGTATATACCCCTGCCTCTCCTGCCTCGCGATTTCCTTGGGACGTTAATTGATAAACAGGGTTCAAATGATCTCTTCTTTGAACGTGGCAATACCAGCTGAGCCGGTCGCGCTCTATCTTTCATAAGATGATTTCTTTGACATGAAAGCTTCCACGTACCTTCAAACTTCTTATTCGTTCAAGTTTTGTTACTCCTGCTGTCATGCGAAGCATCTTAATCTCAGCTGCCGTTAATTTACACTCATACTTTTTTACATCGTCCAACAATGGTGAACTGTATGTGAGTACTGGACGCACAACTGCGGTGTAGAGGCTTCCGTTCAATTTAGGGGGGATTTTCCGGTCACAGAAGATAGCAGAGTTTTCGCGCCACTACATCTGCCCTACGCTTACGCGATAATTGATGCCATCATCACAGGTTGCTTTGCTATTGAACATACTAGAAGATCCCAGATATTTGAAATTTTCGCACTTGGGAAGCAATGTTCCATTCAAATAAATATCTGGAATAGGCCTGAATGGATTAGAGAACGGGCAGCACAATAATTCTGTCTTTTTGGAACTAATGCCATACCCATTTCCCTCCAAAACGTACACCCACACATCAAGTGCTCGTTGCAGGGATGTAGGATCCTCACTTATGATGGCTCCATCGTCATCAAAGAATAACTGATATACCTTGGGATCCATCACTTTACCTTCAAGCAGATAATCAAGGACTGTAATAAAGAGCAAAGGACTTAAGACGCTTCCCTGGTGCACCCAGACTTTGATTGGGAACTCTTGGGTTACTCCAGCGGGGCACCTTACTTTTGTCTTTGCTCCTTCGTACATGTCCATGATCACTTGTACATAGGTTTCTGGAACACGCCGATGTCTTAGCGCCACCCATATCAAATCTCGTGGTTGTCTGTCGAATGCCTTTTCAAGGTCAACCAATGCAACATGCAAACCCCTTAAGGAATCACGATGTGTGTCCATAATGATCCTTATACTTTAGATTGCATCTGTGGTTGATTTACCCAAAACAATTGATTCGGCATTGGATCACCTCTCACGAATTTGGAGATGAGAATTCTGAGCCATCTGAACCCGATGTCTCCCATCTTTTTCCAGAACTCAGAGCGCATTTCGTCTGGCCCAACCGCTTTTCATTTTTTGGAGTATTTGACCGCCTCACTAACTTCTTCGACTGTAATGTCGGGTATTTCTTCACAGTTAGGGGTGGCTCTTGGAAAGTATAGCCGAGGAAACTGCTCATTTAAAAGCTCTTCACAATACTGCCGCTACCTCTGCAGAATTTTGTCGTCATCCACAAGAAGCTGGCCATGAGCATTGCTAATGAACTTTGGCGAACGAATATCCTGAGCATTCCGCCTTCTTTGGGCGGCTATTTTGAAGATAGTGGCGCTCTTGTTCATATTGTGTCTTCGCAGCTCCTGGTTAGCCTGGTTTGCATCAGCAACCGGGGAAGATATTTTCACCAGCTCCCGATACAGCCCCTCCGTACTCTCTGCTTGAAGCTGGGCGCACTTCTTCTTCGCTTTTTTTCTTGCAGCATCTGTATTCCATTTCGAGGCGAACTTTTTCGTCATTATCATTAGAGGGGCACATTGACCAAGCTTTGAAAGTCGTTTTTTTTCTCATTTATCACTTTCTTAGCTTCATCACTCCACCACCATGTTTCTTTGGCGTGTTGATGGAGGCCTTTTGAAGCTCCTAGCAGTGATTTGGCCTTCTTTAAGCAAGTTCCCTGTAGGGAATCCCACATATTTTGTGCTCTGCACTCTTCATCCTCAGCTCCGTTGATGGTGTGAGAGAGATAATTTTTCATTACGAAAACAAAAGCCTCGCCTTTTTCTTTGTTCAGATTGTACCACTTGATTTTCTCAGAGACCCTTAATTGTTTGCTTTTCTTTGGTGTTTTCATAAAAATTTCTGTTAGCAGGAGACGGTGTTGCCGAGCGATTGCCTCTCCCAGGATCACTTTGCAATCTTTTACCCGAGGCTTCATGAAACTGGCTACCAAATGGTAGTCAATCTGAGTTTCATTTCCACCACTGCGGTAAGTGATCAGGTGTCGGCTTTGTTTGATGAACATTGTGTTTAACACGATAAGACCGTGTGACTTGCACATGCTTAGGATGTCTTCACCAGGAAGGTTCCTGGTGCCATATCCTAGGCCACCATGGCAGTCTTCATAGTCTTCGTTTGATTTCCCGACGTGTCCATTCAAATCTCCTCCAACAAATAGAAACTCTTCCTTTGGGATGTTTTTACGGAGATTGTGAAAATTTACCCAAAATGCATCTTTATCTCTCTGATTGCACCCATTTTGGGGAGCATATGCACTGACAATATTCCACACCTCTCCTTGTATTAATAGCTTGAAAGACATCAAACGGTCGCTGGACTTCGAAATGCTCAAGACGTTACCAAGTAGCTCTGCCGCAAGGATGATACCGATTCCGTTCTTAGCCTTTTCCGTTCCGTAGTAGAACATCTTGTAATCTTTTGTCCTAACGTCCAATAAACGCGCCCGATTTCCGGTGTTTTTCCATTTCGTCTCTTGGACACACAAGATATCCATACGCCTTCTATTCATTATCTCTTCCAGCTCGTAACTTCGACTGGTCATGCTTCCAACGTTCCAACTCGCGACCCTCAATTATATTGCTAGCCCTTATCTTATAATGCTTGTGCAGAAGAATGTCTCAGCAAGGATAGAGTACAAGGTAATAGTTTTTCTCTTTCTACCTATATCTCCTTCTGAACTGCTTAGGACTATCATATCACTAGGGACTATCATATTCAACGCCAGAACGCAGAACCGGTTAAAAATAGTCGTGAAATCGCTAAGCCAAGGGTAACGACCGTCAATAAACAC
This sequence comes from Brachypalpus laphriformis, assembly GCA_945910035.1. Classification (NCBI taxonomy): domain Eukaryota; kingdom Metazoa; phylum Arthropoda; class Insecta; order Diptera; family Syrphidae; genus Brachypalpus; species Brachypalpus laphriformis. Next base: position 39,047,551 of record OX246756.1, read on the forward strand.
GTCAAACTTAAGACGAGAGTCGAGCAAAGTAAAGTTCCTTCGGCAAAATCAAAGGAAAAGCCACAATCTCCAGAGACGCTAACATATGCTCAAGCTGCTTCGCTAGAAACCAAGCAAAGCGGTGTTACAGTAGACCCAGTCTCCCAAGTCTTCTCTATAATTCTTGCGAAACTTGAGGAGCAAACGAAGGTAAACAAAGTCATATTTGATAAATTGAGCAAGCTCGAGTTAAAACCTCGCCAAAAAAGAACTCCCATATGAATATGAATCAGATACTAAAAATTTTAACATGGAACGCAAACGGCCTTCTACAAAAAAACGCCGAATTAGAAGTATTCTTACGAAATGACAACATTGACATTTGCTTGATCTCTGAAACTCATTTGACAAAGGAATCCGGAGTCAAAATAAGAGGGTATCGTGCTTATCACGCATACCACCCTTCCGGAAGAGCTAGAGGCGGATCCTCCTTATTCATTAAAGACTGCATTGAGCACTCCATAAATACGACGATTGAAATCGATACAATGCAAACAAGCTCAGTTCGAGTTAAGAATAGGCACTCGTATTTCAACATCGCGTCCATTTATTGTCCTCCGCGATGCACGTTTCGAAGTAACGACTTTGTACGTCTCCTTGACTCACTTGGACCGAATTTCATTATAGGTGGCGATTTCAACGCAAAACACACCTTTTGGGGTTCCAGATCCAATTCACGGAAAGGCAGACTTCTGTACGAAGCCGGTATGCAATTCGGGGTTGATTTCTTTTCGACGGGGAAACCGACGTATTGGCCCTCTGATACAGCAAAAACACCGGACCTAATAGACTTCTTCGTAGCGAAAGGAGTATCTTCAAATTTTGCGAAAGTAGAGGAAAGCTTTGATCTCTCCTCAGATCACTCGCCGGTAATCTTGACAATAAGTGACCGACTAATGACAGTAGAAGCTGTGCCTAGATTAACTAACAAAAAAACTAACTGGCGCGACTTTAGAACTGATTGCGAAGAAAATATTGTCTTAAATGTATCGCTCAAAACACCCTTCGAAATAGAAGATGAGCTCGGCAAATTTATTGAATCAATACAAAATGCCGCGTGGAAAAATACACCTTTAAGGAGGAAAGAAGTCCCATGCAATGAAGCTTATTATCCGCCGGAAATAAAAGAACTTATTCGAGAAAAGAGGAGAGCACGCAAAATATGGCAACAAACTCGCGCTCCCCAGCATAAAACCCACTCGAATTTCCTATGCAATAAGCTTAAAAAAGCGATCCAAGACCTAAAAAACGGAGAGACTTCAGCTTATCTTGAAGGTTTAACCGCCGAAAAAACCACTAATTACTCGCTCTGGAAAGCTGTCAAAAGAATTAAAAAACCCCAAATACATTCGCCACCGATAAGAAAAAACAACGACGAATGGGCAAAAGGTGACAAAGAAAAAGCGGATCTATTTGCCGAGCACTTAGAAGAGACTTTTAAGCCATTTGATGGAGAAACATTGGTAGACGATTTTACCGGTACGACTACGACATCTGACAACCTTAGAATAAAAAGTGTGTCACTTATAGAACTTTGCCAGGCAATAAAAAACCTGAAAAATAATAAAGCTCCTGGCTATGATTTAATAACCGGACAAATCCTCAAGGAATTACCAAAAAAGGCACTATTAAAATTGCTTTATTTAATAAATGCTTCCATTAGATTATTATACGTTCCAAATCAATGGAAAGTCGCAGAAGTCATAATGGTTCCGAAACCGGGGAAATCTCCAAATGACAAAAAATCGTACAGACCGATATCGCTACTACCAATAATAGCGAAGGTATTTGAAAAACTCCTTCTGAAACGGATTCTTCCGGTCATTGAAGAGAGACGCCTAATACCTGACCACCAATTCGGGTTCAGAATCAAGCATTCCACAATAGACCAGGTTTATAGAATAACCGACGAAATTGAAAAAGCCCTTGAGGAGAAAAAGATTTGTTCTAGCGCTTTTCTTGACGTATCTCAAGCCTTCGACAGGGTTTGGCACGATGGATTGAATTATAAGCTAAGACGAATCCTTCCGGAGCAACTTAATAAGATCTTAGAATCGTACCTTAAAAACAGACTTTTTCGTGTTAAGCACGGAACTGAATATTCTGATTTTAAAGAAATCGCCGCCGGAGTTCCGCAAGGAAGTGTCCTTGGGCCTATCTTATTCTTGCTGTACACTCGGGACATACCTCAAACTGAAGGCACTATTGTAGCTACGTTCGCGGACGATACGGCTATTCTGGCAACGGAAAGTTCAATCGAGTCAGCAACCATAAAACTCCAACGAGCCTTGGATAAAATCTGTGAGTGGACAAAAACTTGGCGCATTGTTCTTAACGAGACCAAATCGACGCATGTTAACTTCACTTACAAGAAAATAATCAACCTTCCCGTTTTCATTAACTCGGTACAAATACCGCATGCAAACGAAGCTAAATATCTGGGAATGACACTAGACGCGAAACTTAAATGGAAACCTCACGTTAAAAAGAAACGTGACGAAGTCGAAAATCGACTTAGAGAAATGTATTGGCTAATTGGAAGATATTCCAAACTAAGCGTATATAACAAACTGCTTCTGTATAAGCAAGTGCTTAAACCCGTGTGGACGTACGGTATACAACTCTGGGGTTGTACCAAACCAAGTAATAGGAATCTCATACAATCATTGCAAAATAAAATTATAAGAATAATCGTGAACGCTCCCTGGTATATCAGAAACAATGATATCCACAGAGACTTGGGGATAGCTACCGTGGAGGATGAAATAAAAAACTTCGCTCGCAAGCTTCGTATTCGTCTTCATGGCCATTGCAACTGTGCCATACTCCAAACTTTGGATGTGACAGGTCTTACGCGCCGACTTCAAAGAACGAAACCGTTCGAATTAGCGCTATAAGACAAAAAGCCGCATGTCATGACGGTTTCAGCAGGTGCTTTTATTGGAAATCTACCTGCCTCACGCGAATATAAATCTGAAGCTTAAACTACTTGATAAGGTCAAACTTAGTCGTAGTAAACAAAACGAAGGGAAGGGTGTTTTTAGTCAGTAGAAATCTGACACTACTATGAGTACACGGTCTCATAGTGTCTCATGAAGATTTTCACCTACCCACGAAGAAAAAAAAAAAAAAAAAAAAAATATCACTAAACAAATCGAACTCATATACTCGAAATAGTTACTCAAATGATTTTTTGAAAAAAGTGCACCAAATATTGCTGATGTTTTAGCACAATTTGTTTTGTGCACTGCAGTGATATTCTTTACCCGTCCCTTCACGGGGAGATACACTAGAAAGGGTCATGTTCCGATAATATCGAATCAAATTTGAAGAAAGTTGGGAAGTGAATTTAAGAGTAGAATGCTGCTTAAAACCGATCTTCATCTTTAGGTTACGCAATGCAATATACCCATGATCTCTAGCGGTCGTCTGATTTTCTTTCAAAGATTTAGAGTAGAGTAATGTCGACAGAATATTTCCAAAGATCTTCAGACACATTAAGGCTGATGCATTGCTGTATTCAAGCTTTATTTGGTATTAAGGGTAATACCAATACCAGTGTAGCTGCACAACGACTACCTGATTGCATAAGTTATTCTTTAAAGTCCAATTCTCTTTGGAGCTTCTTCGAAGCTCTATACCGTTATAAGTATCCACTAGTAGGTCATATTTCAGCAGTCCTCCTTTCATTTTTTTTTTTATGCTGCTTATCTACCTTCTGATAGTCTTTCTTGCCATGGCAGAGGCCTAGATTGATATTTGAGTCACATCTACGTAGTTGAAACTACCGCATAGAGCTCCCATGTTCATGGCTGTAGTTTTATAAGTTACTTACATACGAGTATATCCTCTTAAATCGTTAGTCTTGCTCAATGCACTTACCACTACATTACTAATTTTAGTGGTTCCGGGAAGACAACACTAATGTCTGCTTTGGCATTTCGCCAGCCAGGTGAGTTCAACAAATAGCAAAGCATATCGAATGTACAATATTTTTAATCTTTTCAGCTGGAACTACCGTCCAAGGTGACATTCTTATCAATGGCAGGAGAATTGGTCCATTCATGCATCGAATCAGCGGCTATGTTTATCAGGATGATTTATTTATTGGACAGCTTACAGTCTTGGAGCACATCAACTTTATGGTAACAAGCAAAACATACATGGAACCATCTAATAGCGTCTTTTACAGGCCCACCTTCGCTTAGATCGTCGAGTCAGTAAGGCAGAACGCAGACTAATCATAGCCGACTTACTAGAGAGGACAGGCCTGCTAGGCAATGCAAATACTCGGATTGGGTGTGGTGACGATGAGAAGGTTCTTTCAGGAGGAGAACGCAAACGGTTGGCTTTCGCTGTGGAGCTCCTTAACGACCCTCTAATATTATTCTGCGATGAACCAACAACTGGTTTAGATTCCTTCAGCGCACAACAGTTGGTTCAAACGCTGTACGATCTAGCCAAGAAGGGTACAACAATTCTCTGCACTATTCATCAACCATCGAGTCAGTTATTCAACATGTTCAACAACGTCCTACTGCTAGCCGATGGTCGTGTCGCCTTTACTGGCTCACCAGAGAATGCCTTAGCCTTCTTTGCCGAAAATGGCTACCACTGCCCAGATGCATATAATCCAGCAGACTACCTAATTGGAGTTCTTGCAACAGATCCAGGCTACGAGCAAGCATCTCAACGATCAGCTCAGTACCTCTGTGACCTGTTTGCCGTAAGTTCAGCTGCTAAACAGCGAGACATGCTGGTAAACTTGGAAATCCATATGGCTCAGACCGGAGACTTCCCATATGATACGGAATTGGATACTTTCCATGCACCATTGTGGCCTAACAAATTCTTCTGGATATGGCGACGGGCAACAATGGCGGTCTTTCGAGATCCTACAGTACAACTTATGCGATTCATACAAAAGATGGCGATAGCAATCATTATAGGAGCGTGTTTCGCTGGTACTACCGACCAAACACAATTGGGAGTACAAGCCGTCCAAGGAGCTCTGTTTGTGATGATCTCGGAGAACACCTATCATCCAATGTACTCGATTCTGAATGTATTTCCTCAAGGATTTCCACTTTTTCTGCGGGAGACCCGTTCAGGGATGTACTCGACGGCACAGTACTACATCGGGAATATATTGGCTATGGTGAGTAGATTGTTTTTCCTTGTACTCTCGGTCCAACATCAATTCCTTTGCAGCTCCCTGGAATGATAGTTGAACCCCTCGTCTTTGTAGTCATTTGCTACTGGATTACAGGACTGCGAGCGACGTACTTCGCATTTGTAATAACTGCTGTCAGTGTAGTTCTGGTAATGAATGTGGCAACAGCTTGTGGGTGCTTCTTTTCAACCGCATTCAATTCGGTTCCCCTTGCGATGGCCTATCTCGTTCCGCTGGATTATATCTTCATGATTACATCTGGAATTTTCATAAAAATTAGGTGAAGTGTGTACGAGATTGATTACGGCCTTTAGATATAATTTTATTTTTACAGCACCCTACCCATGGCATTCTTTTGGACGCAATACTTGTCCTGGATGTTGTACGCTAATGAAGCAATGACTATTGTACAATGGACAGGTGTTCAAAATATAAGTTAGTTTGTAAATAGATGGACCATCATTTTCATCCCTTAATTATCGTTCTATTGTTGCAGCCTGCTTCGAAGAGAGTGACGATTTGCCATGCTTTCATTCCGGACAGGATGTCCTAGACAAATACAGCTTCAATGAAGCCAATCTTTACAGAAACCTTTTCGCTATTTTGGGAATATATTTGGGTTTTCATGCCTTGGGCTATTATTGCCTATGGCGAAGGGCTAAAAAGATATAGACATGTGTTTTTGAATTTTCTTGTTAAGGGCTCGATTACTTTTATACGTTTTTGTATTTGAAACAAATAAAATAATTATATAGATGGGACGCGTTTTAATCACGACATTTACGGGTAAATTGCACACGCTCCGGATTTGTCAGTGTCCGTCGCGTAACTATGTGTCACTTCTGGCTCACATCCTTGATGCTCTATATCGATGATGGATAGCTTCTTGAACGATTTTCTTCCCATAGATTGAAGCTGGTCCAGAAGTTTCAGCTTAATGGACGTTACAATATCCTTGGCTGGAAGCACCAGAACAGATTTACGGAGATCTTTCCATTCATATGAAGGACTGATTCAAGGGTGTCACAGATATAAGTAAGTCTCTGAGCATCTCCTTCAAATAATCGAGATTTGGAGTTATAGTATGTATTTATCTTATAATCTTTATCTTTATCTATCAAAAGTCCGTACAACCGCTTGCATACGCCGCCAACGATACTGACATAATTGGAAGAACTCAGCGGGCTGTCACCGGAGCGTTTGCAAGCATTGAAGTAGTAGCGGTCAAAATGGGTATAGCGATAAACGAGGGCAAAACCAAGTGTATGCTCTCAACAAGAAGGGACAATCAACGCCGACGAATTGGATAGAGCGTCACAGTGGGCAGCTATAACTTCGATGTAGTAAGGGCCTTTGTCTACCTTGGCTCTGCTATAAACTCTAAAAACAGCATCAGCACAGAAATCGAGGGAAGAATAGCTCTCACCAATCGCTGTTTTTTTTGGACTTATAAGGCAATTCGACAGTAAAGCCCTATCTCGAACAGCTAAAGAGAATCTAAATAAGACCCTGATAATCCCAGTCGTGCTTTACGGCGCTGAAACATGGACTTTATTAAAAGAGGATGAAGATATCCTTGGTCGTTTCGAGAGAAAAATTCTTCGTAAGATTTTCGGCCCCGTTTGCGTTGACGGGTTTTGGAGGAGAAGGTTCAATCACGAACTATACGAGCTGTACAGCTGAACATCGACCTAGTTTAAAAACCGCGTATTGGACGTCTGAGATGGCTAGGATGTGTCGAGCGAATGAACACCAACGCTCCGGCCCGCAGAGTCTTCGAATCTAACCCCGAGGGACGACGCAGTAGAGGATCTCTTTGCAGTAGGTGACGCGCACAAGTTCAAGGGGACTTCGACCAACTTGAAGTGCGCAACTGGAGGCAGTTAGCTAAAAACCGAGCTAAACGGAGATGGTTGTTAGCTGAGGCCCAGGTTCACTCCGATCTGTAGAACTACCTAAGTAAGTAAGTAAGTAAGTATTTATCTTATTATCTAATACAACAACATATAAATAATATTGCAATCTAGGCTATAAAGAGAAATATTTCTGGAAATGCTTTGAAGTCGGTCCTTGGTCGAAAAATTGATCTGCCATTCTAGCGGTCTCTGGAACTTCAGAATATATAGGTGTATCTGGTTTATCCCAAGGCTTGGAAAATGTTAGCAACCAGAAACACACTATAAGGCATCGAACTGCCCAAATATTGTTACGTGTACTCACAACACCAAGAAAACCCCAACTCTCTTGTTGGATTGATGCACAACAACTGTCCAAGCGAGGGAACCGAAAATGTGTCTCAAGACGCAAATCACTATCAAATCCCACATCGTGCGAAAACAGCGTTTTACACGATATGAAAATTGCTTACGTTGCTTCTGGCATTTACCTGTGGCTGGACGAACGCAGCTATTTTCACGATAGCTAAGCCGTAGCTACCGCTTACCTGCCGCTAGAAAGGATCAGATAATGAGATTTTTTTGCGTTAACTGGTGTGGCACCCATACATCGAGTTTTTTTTTGTACCTTTCCTAATTCAAATGGTTCCAAGCGGTTTTTTGTGCAATGTTTAGCTCCTGGGCAATTGATATAGTGTTTACATAATGGTCAGACTCGACGATTTCCATGTTTTTATCGACATTTTCAACAACTGGCCTTCCAGAGCGTTCATCTTTAACATCGAAATTATCGGAACGGAATTAACGAAACCAAAACTGTGCGTAATTGGCTGTTACAGTATCAGAACCATAAACACTATTCACATTTTCAGCCGCCTGGCTTGCGTTTTCGCATTTATCGAAGAAAAACTGTAAAAATATGGCGTATTTTCTCTTTGCTGGTGTCCATTTTTGAAGCGCGCTCAAATAAAACTGAGTCAACCAATCACAAAACTTTTTACTACATCTGATATAATGCACACAACAGGAGTGGTTACGAGATGCTAGGCCCTAGGCCCTTCATGGGCTGTTTGCGCCAAATGTGTATGTATGTTTGGGATACTGATAAGAATGGGGATTGATCAAAATGAAATATTGGTGGATTTATGGAACATCGATCACCCTGTTATACTTAGAATGTATGTTCCAAATAGTGGCGTTTAGTTCTCGACCGTCGGAATAAAACAGGATGTTATAAGTAAGGGTAGGGCCACGGCACAAGCTTCGGCGCAGATGAGGAGGGCGGCGGTATCCATGTGGTCGTTAAGCTCAGCTCGTCGGACGTGGTTGTTGCCTTTCAAACCTAACAATGGTACGAGTATCTTACCGCAACGAATTAAACAAGTTTAACTATCTAAAAGCACGTCGCAAGTTCGCTGTCACCTACGACTAGCAGATGCTTCCCACTTTGATTTTTTCACTATCACGTATTTTAACTTTTCTATCTCCTCTCTACGTTCAAGGGCTGACTTCGGTACTCGTCAAGTATCCGAGGTACCATCCACAACTTTTTGTTATGATTAGCAGGGATTATAATCATATTGGAACCATCCACGAAGAGGTTATAAAATAAAAAAAGAAAGTAAGCCAGAAGTATCGTGCACAGACTCACAGAAGAATGGAAAAGTGATCTAGTCATCAACAAGCGAAGATCAAAATCGAATAGCAAGTACTCTATTTAGGATGAAAAGCATTCAGGAAGTTTAAGGCGATCTTTTTCTATACTCTTTAGGCAACATTATGGATGAATATGTTGAGGACTCACCAGACTATTGGATTAAAGAAAAATTAGATCCCCAACCTTACTTAATTTCACAAAAACGTATTTTATGTACTGCAAATCGAGAGAATATACCATAAGCAACCTGAGATAACCTAGATTCCGGACCATTATTTTAATTGAATCCTAATTTTCTTCCTAAATAAAATCAGGGTTACGTTACGGTTACGTTAAGACTTGTGTACATTTTTTGCGCGTTTTCATGAAAATTTATTTTGAAGCATTTCGGTTCAAAAGGAGTAAGGTATTGTGTGGTGGAGACTTTTCAAAAACTTCTCCATGAATTTATACCTTCCGAGATGGCGGGTACAGAACATCGGTTCTTAAAATTTTTGCTCAAAAAGGTTAGATTAAGTTATGTTGAAGTGGCTGCCAGCTGAGAAACGCCAACACACTTAGATCAACAATATGTCGATTGTGATACCACGTGCATCATAGGAGAACGTACCTTTCTACTTACTCGCTAAACTATTTTGAGCTTCTGATGAACCGAGGGAGCTCTTAATATCTATGTTTATCTTCTAAATCTTTGCAGCAGAAGGCTCCTAAGTGAAGCTTCCCTCTGCGGGAGAGAACTGAATAGAAACAAAGAAAGTGAGGAATAATTTCTTCTTCTTCTACATCCATACAGCTTCTACAAAAGTTGTTTGCAAAAACGCCCAACCTTATGGCATCCCAGTGATAGTACCTATTGTAGGGACGATATGCAGTTTATTGAGAGAAATAAAATTCCTATAGCGTCTTAGATCCAGAGGGGTATCAGATGAAACATGATGTCGAGTGCCACAGAGGGAGTTGTACGCAGTGCTCCGCTATGCAGAGATAAGCTGTATGCTGGGCCTTGCTTAGATAATCGCGATTTATAGCTTTTTCTAAGGTTGTCCACCAGACAATCACCCCGTATGGGAGTATCAGTCTAATGAACAGGAGTGTGTTATCCGAGGTTGTAGACCCCATCTATTTCCAATACCTATTATGCCAGAGAAAAGTGCTACTGTAGCTTTCTTGAATGTTAGGTTTCCAGATCAATTTCCTATCCAGGAAAGACTCAAATATTTGCTTCGTCAAAGAAAGTTAAGCTTATACCAGTGAGAGAAGGACGGTCGACTAAGGGAATTTCATATTTCCTCGAGATGAGTACTAGACCAGTTTTTTACACCGAACCGCCCAACTAGCTTGCTTGTTTAAAGCGCTTTGTAGAAGTTCTTTTAGAGTATTTAGGTGCTTTCCCAAGACAGCTAAAGTAACATCATCTGCATAAGCGATCGCCGTGCATCCCTCCCCTTCCAAGATTATCAATAGTTCATTGAGCACCAAATTCACGGAGTGCCTCTACTGACAGATCTAGTAGATGTCCCACCCAGCTTAGAGTTGACAATCCGTAAACAGTAGATTAATCAATTCCCAAACTGAGCTGTCGACCTTCAGGTCTGATGATTCATCTGCTATCACTGATGTATTGTCATTGTTGAAAGCGCTTTCTATATCCAGGAAAGCAGCCATTGTCTACTCCTTATGAAACAGGGAATATTCGATATTACGCACTAGAGAGCGTCTCCACTGATTTACCTTTGCAATATGTATGTTGGGCCGCCGATAGTAGTTTCTTATCAATACTGTAGCGTAAGTGGATATCAATCAGTCGTTTTAATGTTCTTAAGAGGAATGATGATAGACTAATAGGTCTGAAATCTTTTGGATTTGTGTGCAAGCATTTACCCGCTTTGGGTATAAAGACAACTGTAACTTCTCTCCATATCCTTGCAATATATACTAGATCTAGATAATTTTTAAAATTGTCTCAAGCACCGGTAGGATTACGTCCGATGACTTGTGCAATTTGGCAGGTATTACGCCGTCTGGTCCCGCAGACTTATATGGTTTGAAGCTATGTAGTGCCCACTGGAGTTTGATCTGTGTAATCAATTTTGAGGATTTGGTTACTTGTGTATGTTCCAACTATCACATATGGTCATGAAATTTGGGTAGTGACCGAAAGAATAAGATCGCGGATACAAGCTGCCGAAATGAGGTTCCTTCGCGGTGTTGCTGGAATAACTCGTAGGGATCGAGTATGCGAGGCGCTCAATGTTGAGCAGCTACTTCTCCGAACGGAACGATCTATGCTTCGATGGTTTGGTCACGTAGTGCGTATGCCTCCGGACTGGCTTCCAAGACGTGCCATGGTGGCCGTGGCATCAGGTAGGCGACCCCGCGGTAGGCCTAGAAATAGATGGTTGGACCAAGTCCGACATCTCTCCTGGAGCCGTCTAGGGATTCCTCCTGACGAGTTGGAGTCAATGGGGGAGGATCGAGAAGGATGAAGAGTACACCTGTGCATCCTACCCCTGCGACCCTCATGAAGGATTAGAGGGCCTTTGAAAATGTATGTATGTATGGTTACTTGTATAGATGGTCTGTTGAAAACCATGTTGCTAACAACTTGGGAACTACCTGGGAAATGAGTGTCAAGTAGTAAATTAAGCGAATCTTTGTCTAAGACCCATCAGTTTTCCTAAGGTAGCTGGGTGTTACTGGATTTGAAAAGAGAATTTTCCTCAGCCTAGATGCCTTTGAGGCTTTTTATATTTTATCCCCAGAAGAGTCTTCAAGAATTACGTTTGGCTTTCCTTAATCCTTTTGTATTAATTTAGGAATGCCTTGTACACGTTCCAGTCTTGCCCGTCTCGTGCTTTTCTCATTTTGGAATAGTTTTCTATAGTTATTTCTTAAAGGGCCTCAACCTGCAGTCCACCAATGCGACTTTTTCTTGCCGCGTGGTTGAATTATAGGGCAGGAAGAAGCCATCGCTTTATTAAGGACTGATGTTGGATCCTCAACTATGCGATCAAGTCCTTGGCGTTGCAGGGGGATTAAGATGATCTAAGGTAACTAAATTACTTGAAGTTGCCCTGTAATTGAGCTAATCAGTTTTACGGTAATTCCTGAAAACTGGCGGGCTAACAGAATCTACATCTAAAGAAAATTGCAGATATCTGTGATCAAAGAATGAGGGCTCGCTACCTTCCAATTCCTAGTACTCGTACGTTGAACGATGTTATCGGGGCCAAGAGTGATGTCAAGTTCTTGCCTATTTCTGGTGTTTAAAAAACTTGATGGGCACACTATTTTTCCTCGTTAGGAACATATACGTACATTAAGACTCTAGAAACGATCCGATAAAGCTCTTACGCTTGGTCGACTTTATTCAGTATTGCCGAACTTATGTATAAAATCCTCCACCACATCTTCATCGATTTCAAAGTTGCCTATGATAGCGTGTATAGAGACGAGTTATACGGAGCTATGTCCAGTCTTGGCAGCCCTGCCAAGTTCATCCGTTTGTGCAGAACGATTATGGAGAACTCTCGCTGCTCCATCAGAGTCGAAAGGAACACCACCGAACCATTAGATGTTAGGAAAGGTCTTAGACAATGTGTCACGCTATCATGTGGTCTCTTTAATATAATACTTGAAAGAATTGTACTGAACTCACAAGCCAACATTGGAGGCACAATCTTTTGCAAGTCTGTACACCTACTCGCTTACGCCGATAACATTGACGTAGTCAGAAGAACTAAGTGGGCCATCAGTGAGGCATTTGGGAGCATTGAGATCGGGGCAGCAAAGATGAGCTTAGCGGTCAATGAAAGCAAAACAAAATATATATTGCCTACAAGAAATGATACCCAACATCAACGTCTTGTACAGTAAAAAAAAACAAAAATAATTGGCGCAACAGCTCTTTAAGTGCCAGGGCCTTCTCGCAACCACTCATGTTGTGTGCGTTATAATTTTCACGCGAATGGAAGGGACCTACAGTTTAGTGCCGTATCCGAAGGGTAATTTGTTTTGAGAAGGTTTTTCGAGACAACAATACTCTCGGATGTTTTCTGACAAACTCTCATCTGCTGCCGCCAAGAATCCTCCAAACGGGGTTGGTTATCCATTTCTTGGATTAAGATACTAGGCACCCGGCTGTCACCGCGTGGAGGTTGAGAGTAGGAGTTGGTAGGCCTCGGCTGAGTGAAAGCGCTTGTGTTTTCATATGATCGCATGCACTACCGTTTGACCAGCCCTCGAGAGAAGTGGGACCGTGAAGAAACTTGTTGGTGTTTTCTGGGACTCGAACTTGGAACCTCACGCGCAGTGATCCGATACATAAACCACTTACGCCACACACTAACCACTTAAGCCACGGTATCTTGGACAATAGACAGATATAATTTTCAGCCTCTATGGTGAGCTCCACAATTACTCTTGCCAATCGGCGTTTCTATGGGCTAAGAAGGCAATTGAGTAACAAAGTCCTATCTCAAACTACTAAGGTAATTCTTTATAGGACACTTATCATGGCAGTCCTGCTGTATGGCGCAGGGGCATGGATTTTCTTGAAATCGATAAGGATGCCCTTGGTTACTTTGAGAGATAAGTTCTTCTAGTGTTCTTTGGTCCCATCTGCATAAACGGTGAGTTGAGGAGAACGTACCGAACTATACGGCCTGTACAAGGACATTGACTTAACCGGAAGAGTTTACATAGAGCGACTAAGATGGCTGCGTCATGTAGAGCGGATGGAGCCCAACGTTCCCGCCAAGAAAGTTTTCGAATCCACCCCGGATGGACGGCGTAATATAGGATGACTTAGCAGTAGGTGCCACAAATGAGTGGAGGTGAGTTTGACGTGCGAAACTGGAGGCAACTGGCTCATAACCGGGCTGGCTAGAAAGGTTTGTTTGTTGGGGCCCAGGTCCACCCCGGACTGTAGCGCCACCTAAGTAAGTAAGTAAGTAAGCAAGTATTTGCGATCATTGTCAAGCTTTGACGTCAAGGTGCAGACGAATAGAATAGATGGACAGGAAAGCACAAGCGCCATGTTTACCTTTCAGGTCCAGAATGTTAGAAAAACCGAATTAATTATGTCAATTATTGTCCGTGATCCTATTTCTCGAGGTGAACTTGTGCGGCTACTGCTGCTGGTCCATCTAAACAACGCATATATCCATTTCATTGGTCCATTATGTAAATGGCATGTACAATACCTACCCATCGTAGAGTGCTGCACAAAATTGTTTCCTTGTTAAGGACCTAAGACAGAGTTTGAAGAAAAAAAGAAGCAAGATCTCACGTTTTTTAAATTTGTTTATAATATTTTTTTATTACTTTCATCTTTTATACAAATTTACAATAAACAGCTTAGCATAAACATTTACACTTAAAACACTTTTGATTACTATTTATGTAATTCGTTTCACTTATTACAGTTGTGGTTCAATAGTTATTTTTGTTTTGTAACAATTTTAATACTTTTAACTGCATTATATGAATATCCATGTATATATATATATTTTTTTTTAAAGATTCTATTTAAAATTATGCATTTCATAACAAATTTTGTACAAAATAAGATCTTACACTTGTCTGCAATCTTTTATTATATTTTTTGCTTTTACCTAAGGTTCTAAATTAGAATTTTATTTCACATTGACAATTTAACAATTTCCATTTTTGTTTTGTATTAAAACTACAATTTACTATACATTGCTAAGTAGAATTTGTTTTAATTTTGTTCATAGAAGATGTGAAATTGAATTGATCGCAGCAATCACAGATACATAACAGACATTTGTGCATTTTTTGTACACGAAGACGGAAGAAAGCAATTTTAACAAGAATACGTTTTCTTTGTATTATATAAAGTTTTTAAGTTATATAAGAACTATGTATTAGTTTAGCGTATACCTCAATAAATTGACAGTGATACATAATTAGAAATTTGTTGATAAAATAAACATTTTTTTGTTATTCGTTGAGATAAAGTTGTAATACAATTTAATTTAAGTAGAACCTAATTAGCTAAAAATTTTCTACATACCCTGTAATTGTAATAAATTCTTTTAATTTGGCTCAGATGATTGGTACATAGTTTATATATATATTTTATGTAACAACTAAAATACTAAGTAATTTTGTTTATAAATTATGGTGAAACCTCATATGTAAAGTATATAGTTTAGCAATATTTTGGAAGCAGGAGAACTAGATATAGCTACAGCAAAGAATGAATTCTATTTTATTTTATCGCTACAATTATTTTTTAGTACTACTTTTTTTCTATAACAAAATGTATAAAAATAAAAATGGTTTCTAAATATAAAAACGGGAAGGGAAGCTTGATAAAAACTAACAATATTGTGAGTATAGGATCAAGAGCTTCAGGAACTTGTAAGAGTAAAATATTTATTCAAGATTAAATCCAAAATTGTGAAGTGTAATTTGTGAATTGCCTTAGTTTTAAGCTTAAATTGTAAGCTTTCTTTCTTATATGAATTAAACTAATAATCAAAATTAGTATTGTAGCAATAACCGGAGAAACACACACAGAGTAGGTAAAATCTCACACAAACCAAATGCGTCTGAGAAAAGTGCAGTCTGTAAGAATCGTCGCCCTTATGAGCTCTGTGTACATATTAAATAAACATTTTCATCCTCATTGCATATTGCAACCAGTCGTGCTTGGTCTGTGTTTTTAGATGCCCCTACTGCGACAGCCTACGGCTACTTTGTATAAAAACTGGCTGGCAAGTGGAATGGTGTCTCAATCGTTATTGTCCTACGAAATTATTAGAGTACTACAATGATTTCGTACTAAAAATAGAAATGTAACACAAGAAACGTAGGCCATTTGCTACCCACATAGGAAATAAATCATAGCAAATTGATTTAAGGGAGACAGTACGGAGGTTACAAAGCTTTTTTTGTGATTATGAAATAGAACCCAAAAGGAACACATGCATCCACAGACTTTTCTCTAAAGAGCACACTAATCAAATCGGGTTAATGAAAAAGCCAGATGGAACCTATACCGAAACGGTCTACTGACGCTACAGTTCTTTACCGAAATTCACTTCCCATCTTTCCAGCTTATCCTCCATTCAGCAGGATTGTTAGACCAACCAGAGAGGACTGGCAGAGATCAAATGAAATTGTCCGCGAAGGAAAAGTAATATGGGGCAAAAATGCTGTTCTTCCTTTTGAAGCCCCAGTAGAAGACGGAATATTCCCTGATCTCCTTCAAAAAGGCACCCCACATCTAACACCGATACTAATTAGCATATTTTGAACAAGTTTTGCATGGGGTTACATACCAAAAAGTTGGAAATAAGGCCCAATGCACACGGAGCAACTGGAAAAAAACTGATCAGCGATGCGAATTGGCAACTAGTTCGCTTTGAGTCATAACCTGTGTAATCAAATAGGACGCCGCACATGACGCTACTGTTTGAAAACTCGTTTGCGATTCACAAAAACCAGTTTGTAACCAGTAGTCTGTTGGTTTGCATGTCGGGTTGCCTATTGATTTAAGTTTCTAGTTTGTCGAAGATGAGCGAACAACAGACCGAACTGTTGCTGGTGGGGGAGGTTGAAAAACATCCTATTTTGTACAATTATCACCTTCCCGGCTATTCGAAGAAAAATGAAACAGAGAAGACCTGGATAGAAGTCGGAAGTGTCGTAACAAACGGTTCTGAAGATTGTTTTCAAGGTATGGGTGTACCCAAAACTTTCTTACTATTCTTCTCCTCCTCCTGATATAGTAATTCAACATGATGGTTTCATCATCGCTTGAGTCTTCCGAATACATTTCACGCCCCGTATCCATGACGACACTGAACGAGCTAGACATTTTGATTAGTGATGAGTTTCCTCGTGTATGGAGTCAAGTGACCGCTGAGTCCGTAACTGGTCTGTAACCCGAGTTGCCAACCGGTTTAGTTTTTTTTCAGTTGCTCCATGTGCATTGGGCCTAAGTTACGGTTTAATTCATTCGTAAAGCGGGCCATAGACCAGCAGAACTACCGAAATGATATCGACCCATAAGCTTTACCTCTTTCCTCTTAAAAGCATTGGAGAAAATACTTGATAGTTATATTGGGGACAGAGCCCTCACTATGAATCCTCTACATAAAACCAATATATTTACTAACCAGGAAAATCAACAACCCATGTCCTTCAGGAACTCACAACTAGAATTGAAAAATCTTTTACAGACAAACAGTTTGCGGTAGGCTGCTTCTTTGACACAGAATACACTCAAATATACAGATGCATCCAGTACACAGGAGTAAATAATGCAACATGTAATTGGACAAAATGCATGCTACAAGCCAGAAAAATTAACATATAAACTCAGGGTCATAGCTGCGAAAGGATGCCCCCAAGGAGGAGTCCTCTCCCCCTTTTAGTGGTCTATCGTAGTATTTTTTACTTCTTTCCTCATGTACAACCCATGCCCGCGTGGCAACGACACTGCGACCTGAAAGATCTATTGTATCGGAGGGTTGGAGTTAATCTAACAGACGTACTACCTCCCTTATGAAAGTGAGTATGTCTTTTCAGTTCCACTGAAGTAAGTATCTCCTTGTGGAGAATACGTTTCCTTAACGAGTGTAGTGCCGGGCATTCACAAAGAATGTGTTCGGAGGTTTCATCCTGCTCTAAACAGAACCGACAGTCCTTCTCTTGGCACAGGTTCATCTTGTTAAGGTGGTATCTCAGGCCGCAATGGCCAGTAAGAAAGCACACAAGCTTCTTAATGCTTTCCCTATCTAAGTTAAGGATTTCCTTATAGAAGGAAGGCTTGATTAATCGTTTGGATTGTCTTAGACCTGGCCCACTAGTCCAGTGGTCTAGACGAAGTTTGTTTTCCCATTCGTTAATCAGCGTTGTAGTTGTCGCCCAATTGACGCCACAATAAGGTTCAGGACCTATGAACACAGATTCTGAGCCAGCCCTAGCATGCTCATCTGCAGATTCGTTGCCCACAATGACTTGGTGTCCAGGTACCCAACCGAGTTTTACCCTGTTGTATTTGACATGGTCTTGTAATGCATCGTAGCAGCATTTCACGGTTCTGGAGTCCATTTGGTTGGACGACAGTGCCATAAGTGCTGCTTGGCTATCTGAGAAGATATGTATTCTAGCGCCTTTGATCATCTTGCGGAGATTGTGTCTGACGCAAATCTCAATGGCATGGATTTCAACCTGAAACACAGTGGGAGTCGTACCCATAGGTACCGAAATCTTTGTGTTGGGTCCAAAAACCCCAGCTCCAACTCCAAAATCCATCTTCGATCCGTCGGTGAACCAGACCAGACTTCTAGGGTCCAGTGTTGGAGCACCATTGGACCAATTTTCGCGGTCCAATATTTCAACCTCGAATAACCTACCAAAGCAGTGTTGCCTGACCATAATATCTGGTAAAGTGCAAAACATGTCTCTTTTAGGGATTGAGTTGAGTATCTTTAAAGGTCCCACAAGGTCACCTGGTTTATACTCGTGATCAGCCAACTTCCTAATGAAGATTGGTAAGGGTGTAAGCCCGACAATAGCTTCCAGATCTGTCGTAGGGCAGGTGCGCATCGCACCTGTAATGCCAAGACAGGCAGTTCTTTGCAACTTTTGCAACTTGTTTGCCGTTGTCTGCTGAAGAGTTTTTGGCCACCAGACGATGGCCGCGTATATGATAATGGGTCTAACCATCATTATGTACAACCAATGTATCATCTTAGGAGAGAGACCACAAGTTCTGCCGTATAGTCGTTTACTGGCCCACAGTGCGCTAGTAGCGCGCTCAGTGGCGGACTTGATATGTGAATTCCAATTAAGTCATTTGTCAAGAATTACACCAAGATATTTGACCTCGCTGGAATAAACTAGTGTGGTGCCTTTGATTGTGATAGGTTCAAGGTTGACCTGTGTCTTCCTTGTAAAAGGCACCAGAACGGTTTTACTAGGATTGATGGATAGTCCTTCTTTGTTACACCATTCTACAACTTGAGATATTGCACTTTGCATGACGTTGGAAATTGTCGTGCTGTATTTACCTCTGATAAAAACCGCCAAGTCGTCAGCATAACCGACGGTGGTGTAGCCTGATCTGTGAAGATCTACTAACAAGTTGTCGATGACTACAGACCATAACAGGGGGGAAAGAACTCCCCCTTGAGGACAGCCTTTGGCTGCAGTTATGGACACCGACACTCCCCCAGAGGAGGAAGTAATGAATCGACTTACCAGCATAGCCCTGATCCATTGATTGGTCGATTCTTCGATACCTCTACTACTGATCGCCCTTGCGATCGAGTCGTAACCAGTGTTATCGAATGCGCCCTCGATATCAAGAAATGCACACAAAGCTATCTCCCTTGAACTGAGTGTTCCCTCTATCTTTTTGACGAGATAGTAAAGGGCACCTACTGTAGATTTGCCTTTCCTGTATGCATATTGATTCGAGTGCAGAGGGTTAGACAGATCTAACCGGTCTCTAATATGGATATCTATGAGTTTCTCCATTGTCTTAAGGACGAATGATGTTAAACTTATAGGTCTGTATGATTTAGGCAGCTCGCTAGGCCTATTGCCCGGCTTGGGGATAAAAACCACATTAACATGCCTCCAGATGCGTGGTATGTATCCCCAATTGTAGCTGGTTCTAAATAAAGCTGTCAACCCCGGCAGGATGAGGTCAGTTGACTTTTGGAGAAGTGCTGGAAACAGACCGTCACCGCCGGGGGCTTTAAAAGATTTGAATGTGCCTACCGCCCATTCAACTTTCTCTGGACTGAATATTTTTCCAGATAAACTATTAACTCTCCTGTCCACATAAACTTCAGCCACAACTTCATTACATTCCCAGATTGCAATAACTGGAAACAGAACATTTGCCAATAACTCTCATGTATGGTACACAGACGGATCCAAGACAGTGAAGGATTTGGGGCAGAAGTATACGGGGCTACTACGAAGACTTTCATCCACTCGTGCATGGAAAAAGTAACTCCGTATTCCAAGCCGAAGTATTCGCTATAGAACTATGCATGTCCTGTGCCAGGACACAGCGGATATGAAGGAAATAAAAAGACTGACTTGCTAGTAAGAACAGGAGCTGCATCAAACTTTATGATGCTAAGACCATCCTGTGGATTACCAGTGAGTACGGTAAAAAGCTGTATCAAAAATTGGCTAAAAGCAAAAGCATCACTGGATGGAAAATGAAGGTAACAGATAAGCCAAGATCTTTCTGCCAAATATTGTACTGTGAACGAAACAACTCCTTACAATTAACTAGAAGTCAGATTCGAATAGCCACAGATTTCCTTACAGGCCACTGTCGAGTGAAAAAAAAAACATCTCATGGCTATGGGAATAGCACAAGACAGCATCTGCAGAATGTGCAACGAAGACGAAGAATCAGCAGAACAGATCTTATGTCACTGTAACTGTCTAATCAGAACACGTCATCGTTACTTAGGTAAGTTCTACTTAGAAGCAGGAGACATAACAGCAAGTTCACTCAAAATCATAGTAGTGTTCATCAAAAAATTGGGAATATTGAAAGAGCTTGAAGTTCAGAAGAAATCATAATAGACCCAATGTGGCTACAGTGATAAGGTGACCTAATCCCATCTCTTCATCAATCAACAATCTCTACAAATTCAGGAAGTTCTTTATTCTAATGGACAAATAATTGAGTAACAAGAGTTTGAGCAAAGTCTAGATGATAAGTGTTATGAAGGTGATTATGACCCTGAAAGCTAGTTAAATATGGCTTGCATTCATAACTGTTTAACGATTTGTTAATAACAAATGACTAGTAACGACTTAGCACATCCCGATAGATGTTGTGAAAAGCGCCATTGCACCCGAACATCTCACACCTCTGTTAGCAGCCCCACTTCCAAATGCTATTGCCAGGGATTTTTCTCGGACATTTAAAAAGGAGAAGGGCAAGATATATTTCGATAATGGACTAGCAATCCTCACCAGTAAAGTCCTCATGAAACTTCGAAGTGGTAACAAATGTCACAAAAATTGAACATTGAATTGAATCAAATTAGGGCTTCGTGAGAATTCATCTGGACTCTGAGGAAGAAGCTATAAACGTTTCTTTAGAATGAATGAAATAACATCTAGTGAGGCCACTGCTGACTCCAAAAAGACTCACAAATGTCTGATATATTGGAGTACGACAACTCTCGTATCACCAGATTATTAGAAATCATGCTGTCTTATTTCGCATAGCCAAGTGAAATACTGACTTAAAGATCTTGTACTGCGCCAACAATTCTGCAATCACCTAGCCCAAGTAGCCAAAACAATTACCACCTTACTAGTTTTAAGTTAGTTTTAAATGACTTTTATGTCATTTTAAAAAAGAAGTTAACAGAAACAAGAAAAGTTATAAGTCTTTTGGTTTGGCTAATGGCCGTCTACCAGATTGACGATTAACATAATACTTAATATATATATTGACTTGAATATGAAATTTAAAAGTTCTCCTGAATAACGCCTTGCCTATAGCGAAGGGCATGCAATGCATAATTGTATAATGAATCCCATCCTTGCCATCCATTCAGGACGCAGATTGCCTCATCTTCACCTAGGATAGTTGATCCAAAGAAACGTAAACGTAATCCCTTTAAAATTGGACAAATAGCAAGAAAGTGAAAAACATCTTCTCGTACATTCAAATTGCACATATTGCACAAAATTGGAAGGTCTGGGCGGTGTGGTATAAAATTTAGGTGTACTATCTCTCCTCTTAATTTAAATATAGTACTTATTTTATCCGTTGAATTAGAGTTGAGAAAATACGTACTATCTTGGAGATGATATGTTAATTTGCTAAAGAGCAACCTATGCTGAGATGATTGGGCTTCATTAGCACACCTCTCGTACAAATTATTTCCTGTTTTTTCAAGCAGAGTGTTAGATTGACGTCTCATTAACGCAGGCAGCACATCTGGTGAAATACTTAGGCTTACACCACACTCGGATGCAAGATTCTGCCACTCACCCACGAAGTTAGCTCTTGTTGTTAAAATATGTGTAAGAACAATTTTCGGCAACCTCTTTTCGTCCATCGACATTACTTTGATTAATAGTTAAAGTGTAGTTTCAAAGTTTCCAAAAACATAGGTGGCATCGCAGTTTCTAGATATAACATTTAATTTGGCGTACCACATGGCAATCGAAAGATTCGCTTCAGGAAATATCGGAAAAATGTTTCCACTGCTGGGAAAGAGCGGTATCCCCACACCTGGGCTCGATATAATAGTATTGATGCCGCAGTTGCGCGAAACAGTTTTTGTTTTGAGCTATGGGTTACATAATTATTCATAATGCAGCGTCGCCAGGTCGAAGAAATTGCTCGCTTAGCATCTGATAATTTCGCCTCCAAGAGTTTGTTCATATTTAAGTTGCCTGATATCAGAACTCCAAAATATTTGTATTTGCGCACATTTTCAACAACCTCACCACAATATGTCTATTTTTCGATTCTGGAATATCTGCCGCCTCCATCTCTGAATACCATTGTTTTCGATTTCTCCAGGTTAACTAAGAGGTTCCAGCATTTACAATATTCGCTTAGCCTATTCATCATTAGATGCATATCATTTACCGTATCAGCAAGGAAAACAATATCATCCGCGTACAACATTCGTACGTACAACAGTGATCTCAAAAATCTATACCTCCTCCTACAGCATCTGTTATGTCATTGATGAACAATATAAATAGTAATGCACTCAATATACACCCTTGCTTCACTCCTATTGCTGATGTGAATTCATCAGATATGGATTCTCCATCCCATACATACGCTACATTATTTTCATACATTGCTCTTAGGGTATAGATGATTTTGTTGGAGATTTCGATTTTGTGTAATTTGTAAAATAGTGCCTCTCATGCTATGGATTCAAATGCCGCTCGAAAGTCAACAAAAAATGCATATATCTTTTTGTGTTTCTTTTTATAAATTTCAGCAATGTTCGTTAATACAAATATTTAGTCGACAGTAGAGTAGTTTCTCTAAAACCTGCTTGAAACTCCGATAAAACTTCATTGTTTTTAACCCACTGAGTAAGGATATTATAGATCAAAGCCGAAAAAAGTATTGCAGAGGTGTTCAAAAAATATATGTATTCCTTTATAGTTTGGATGGCAAACGACTAACAAAGGCCTCGTAGGGGCAGCATCTCCCGATAGGTGCTGGTCCGCTAAGTAACGAGTAGGAGCCACTGCAGCCGAAAACCTAGCAGCTCTGTTAGTAAGCCCTACTCCCACCTCCTCGTGGTGCCATCTGGGAATTTCGTCGGAAATTGCTAACGGGAGAGGACGAATGGCGAGCTTCCTGCGCCAAAAAACAGGATAAGTGTCGGTTGGTCTGTGGCCCAGCGAGCCGCAACCGTAAAAACAAACTATTGCTCCGAAACGGAAACATACGCCGCGGATACGGACTGATCATTTGTTGACGACCTTTGGCTATCGGACACGGACAACGATCGGATTCTGGAACGTTAAGACCCTCCTGGACTCACTCAAGGAAGGGCCTTATAACGCCAGATTCCTCCAATTGGAGCGCGAATTCGCACGGTATAAAATCGACATCTTAGGGCTGAGCGAGATAAGATGGTACGATGCTGGGGAATACATCTCCCCAACAAAAAGCACTGTGATGCTCTACTCTGGTAAACCAGCTGGAAGTGCACGGAGTTCTGGCGTAGGACTCATGCTAACTCCAGCAGCACGTAGTAGCCTCATATCCTGGAAACCCCATAGTGACCGGATATTGACGGCTAGGTTCCAGAGTAGAGTTAGAAAAATTACCATCATACAGTGTTATGCTCCGACTCTAGACGCGACTGAGGATGAAAAGGATAATTTTTATAGTCACTTAGGTGCCGCCTACAACCAAACGCCTAATGGGGACATCGTAATGGTAATGGGGGATCTCAATGCCAAGGTGGGTAGCGACAACACCATGCTTAAGCACGTGATGGGAGTTCACGGCGTGGGAGACCGTAATGACAATGGTGAGCGGTTTGTGGACTTCTGCAATACCAACCGCCTAGTCATCGGAGGTACGCTGTTTAAGCATAACACCTGCCATAAGATCAGTTGGGTCTCTACTGATAGGCAACGAACATCCAACCAGATCGATCACATTGCGATCAGTCGCCGCTTTAGAAATTGTCTCCTGGACGTCCGAAACAGACGTGGAGCTGACGTCGGACAAGAACGAGATCACCATCTTATGGTAGCTCATTTACGCCTTCGTACTGCATCCGTCAACAGCAACCGCTCAAACCTGCTTAACATCACCAGGTTTAATATCGACAGGCTCAAGGTTCCCCAAGTGCGCCAACAGTTCAGGGACCATCTTGCCTTAGAAGCAGAAGCAATCAGCAGCATAGAGAACATGGATGACCACTGGAGTGCTGTGAAAAATGCTTTTGCGACTGGGGCACGCACTTATGTCGGTAAAAAGCAGAAACACCACCGCACATGGCTTTCTACAGACACCTGGAGACGGATCGATGAGCGTACAGCAATCAAGGCTCGGATTGCAGCGGCCTCAGCAGTAGAGAGAACCGAGCTTGAAGCCCAATACCGTGCGAAGAAGAAAGAAGTGCAGCGTAGTGTGAGACGTGACAAGCGTCAACATGTCAACTCACTGGCCTCAAGGGCTGAAGAAGCAGCGAGTAGGTGCGACAGTAGGACTGTTTACAACATCACTAAGGAGCTCATTGGTGGTCGAAACTCCAAACAACATCCAGTGAAGAGTCTAGATGGTGACCTTCTGATTTCGGATGAGGATCAGCTCACTAGATGGAGAGAACATTTTGCTGCAGTGCTAAATCACTTAGACGACGGCGGTATGATCTCGAATTCGAATGAGCAGTTCGAAGCAACAAATTCCCGAATTCGCACCGTACCTCCCAGTAAAGCTGAAATAATAACAGCAATCAAGTCCCTCAAGAAAAACAAAGCGGTGGGTATTGATGGTATCCCTGCCGAGCTATTTCAAGCGGCGCCAAATACATCGGCAGATTTGCTGCATCCGCTAATACGGAGAGCTTGGGATAGTGAACAATTTCCACAGGAGTGGAAAAGGGGGATGATCATTAAGCTTCCAAAGAAGGGTAACTTGATGGAGTGCGGTAACTGGAGAGGTATATGTGTTCTTCCAGCTGTAGCCAAAATAATAGCTAGAATAATTCTAGAACGAATTAAAGATCATTTAGATTCAACTCTCGATGTCGAACAGGCAGGCTTTCGCGCTGGATCCTCCTGCATCGACCACATAAACACCTTACGGATCATAATCGAACAATGCGTTGAGTATAGGTCTCCGCTACATTTACTGTTTATCGACTTCGAGAAGGCTTTCGACAGCTTGAATCGAGATGCTATCTGGCTGGCTTTGCGCAGGAGAGGCATTCCAGAAAAGCTTATAGCTATTATCAAGGCTACATATGAGGGCGGCAAGTGTCACGTCGTGCACAATGGTAAGGTGTCGGAGGACTTTGAAGTCCAAAGTGGAGTACGTCAAGGGTGCATACTGTCCCCACTATTGTTCTTGGTGGTTATCAGCGATGTACTCCGTGCAGCATTGACGGAAGCTAATTCTGGAATTCGTTGGACTATGACATCTTACCTTAAACACCTAGATTACGCTGACGATGTTTGTCTACTTTCACATCGGATAATGGATCTTCATTTGATGGCCCAAAATCTAGAAGCTGAGCCAAACAAAGTGGGGCTAAAAATAAACACAGCCAAAACAAAAGCCCTGAGTACTTCCAATACCCGCGCTCAACTTAACATTGCCGGAAAGCAAGTCGAGAAAGTTGATAACTTTCTATATTTAGGAAGTGTCGTCTCGGCTAATCGCGGTGGCACCGAACTGGATGTGTGCAGCAGAATCGGGAAGGCTAAAGCTGCGTTCGGAATGCTGTCCAAAATCTGGAGAAGCAATGTTATTAGCTTAAGAACCAAGCTACGACTGTTCCGCTCCAACGTAGAATCAGTGCTGCTTTATGGGTGCAGTACCTGGAAGGTGGACACCATTAACACACGCAAGCTGCAAGTCTTCGTAAACAAATGCTTAAGAATCATCTTGAGGATTTTTTGGCCGAACCGCATCTCCAACGAACAGCTTTATCTGAGAACGGGCCAAGAACCTATAAGCATTACTATACGAAGAAGAAAGTGGAAATGGATTGGACACACCCTACGGCGCGAAGACAACTCCATTGCGAAATACGCTATGCAGTGGAATCCGCTCACCCAGGCAGGCAGAATAGCGGGACGCCCTAGGCAAACGTGGCGCAGAACAGTTGAGGAGGAATCGAGCTCTTTAGGAATGAGTTGGAGGCAGCTCAAACGCGTTGCAGAACTCCGAACACGATGGCGCGCAGGCGTGGTTGACGCCCTATGCCCCCCGAGGGGTTAAAGGACATAAGTAAGTAAAGTAAGTTATAGTTAGTTGGATCGTTGTAGTCCCCTTTTTTGTGCAGCGGATATATGACAGCTTTTTTGAAGCTTCCTGGAACAGATGCAGTTTCGATGATTCTGTTAAATTCCGACGTGAGCGCATAAACAAATTCGTCTGTGCAATTTTTATAAAATTCGAATGTAATACGGTCATCTCCTGGTGCTTTCTTTCTATTTGAATTATCGATTACCTTTTTTACTTCTTGCAATGAAAATGGAGCATCCAAAAACTCGTCAGTAAAAAGAGGGGCTGCATACTGAAACAAAGGAGAGCTGATCATAGCGTTGAACAGGTTGCTAAAGTGTTCTCTCAGAAGAGGAGCCTTCAACGTGGTGGCAATCGTATTTGGTTCCCGTTTATGACCTTTACAGCTCTCCAGAACTCAGCAGAGGATCTCGAGTTGTTTACAACAGCAATCTTTTGTTGCAAAGGCGTTTAAAAACCTTGTTTGCTTCTCCGTTAAGCAATTTGAAAATGCTGGTGTTATGCACCCTAAATAGCTTTATAAAAGCGAACGACTTGTCTCTTGCGTTAGCACACTCTTTGTCAAACCATTTTTGCTTGCAGATACTTTTGTTTCGTACTAGTATGTATGGAGGGATTGCATTTTTCATAACATTTGTAAGTGTCTTAATATTTAAGGAAGTGTTTGAAGACTTCAAACTCTCTAGGTTGGCATTCATGTTATTCTGGAACCTAGTGCGTATTTTTTCATTCCAAACCAATTTTGGTAATAACCCTAGTTCTCCGGTGTTGCCTTCATTTGACGAACGGGGTAAGCTACATTAATTTTCAAGGTGTTCCAGTCCTACACGAAAATCGGCGAGAAGTTCTTTCCAACTTCGTGATATAAAACAGTAGTCTATTACAGATGAAGCTATTCCGCGAACAAAAGTAAATTCTCCGTCAAAATCCCTTTCACAGCTTCCATTCAGAACACTAAAGTCGAATGCATCAGCTAGCTCAAGTATCTTTATACCCTTGCAGTCACAAATTCCATCTTTTGACTTGCGATTGATATGCATGATTGGTGAGTTACATCCACTCACAAAGTTGTTGTGTGACAAACCTAAACGACCATTGAAGTCCCCTACGAGCATTACATTCACTAACTCTAGGTTGTGTAACATCTCAGTTAGCCTGTCATAGTCACGATGCCAGTGACTGCAATTAATATAAACAGGAACTATAGACAGGACGCTGTTGTTGATTTTTACGTCTATTACATATTTTTTTGTATTTTTTTTAGAAGAGGATATGGATGAGTACTGATTACTGGTAAAAATAAATTTGTTAGTAGAAGGAGAGAAGGAGAGACCAGTAAATGTATCGAAAACTCGAAGAATTGCATCGTAAACCGTCGAAAAAGCGAACACGTACAATAGTAGTACTCTAAGCAACACTCTTTGAAAGTTAAGTATTTCGGATGAAGATTAGCTCAATATATGGAAGGAATATTTGGCTTCGGAGCTAAATTGACTAAACGACGCGATACCTTACTCGCTTTTGCAATGTGAAGCAGCGAATCCCCGAGCACATATGCGCCTTCTTCGGAACAAAGAACTCGTAAATGCGATGAAAGTATTCAAGCAGAAGAAATTATAGGACCTAATAGTATTCAGTGTGTTTTCAACATATGTAAAACATTTACTAAACATACGAGTATAAGCTGAACTGTTGCAACTAAACATACGACTATAAGCTGAACTGTTCCAACCACTCATAAGGAAAGCATGGGAAAGTGAAGCGATAACTTGCGGCGGATGTCAAAATAGTTCTTGAATAGTTCTGAAATCAATCAAAGAATATCTAGATTTAAGTATATGGAGGAGACCAAAACGCGTTTCTAAAACTGGAATAGAAGGTCGCGCATTTATTGACTCCCTACCCACCACGGGGATGGAAGCACTTAAGCAAAGTAACACAGGAGTTTTGAGTGCCTTTTGTGAGCTAACACCTACACATGTTTAGAGCTCAGGTTTGTAGGATTTCTTCAGGACAGTACTATTATAGAAACTATTCAGATGTCACATAAATTTGAAAGCTAATAAGTATATAACCAGTCATACTTGATTGATTTAGTATTCAACAGAGCTGTCAAGGAACTGAATCATGTCAGCCACCAATAATTTTAAAGTCGCTAAGGCCAAACTATTGATTGCAGCTCCATCATAGTCACTTTAACCAGTTGCATTATTTGAAGTCAATGAAGTTATTGATACCCTCGAAGTCAATGAATCATTAGGTTAACACCCTGAGGATTATCATCGAACAGTGCATTGAATATCGATCGCCACTTTACCTACTGTATATCGATTTTGAGAAGGCGTTCGAAAGTGTCAACAGGGAGCAGGATAGACTCATCGGCTCAAATGTGTATTGCAGGACAACCGGTAGAGAGAGTAGAGGATTTTCAGTATCTTGGTAGTATTGTCTCGACCGATGGTGGAACCGAACTGGATATAGCCAACAGGATCGCCAAAGCAAAGTCCGCATTCGGGATGTTGTCCAAAATAAGGCGAAACAATGCAATCAGTTTGAACACCAAGCTAAGACTGTTCCACTCCAATGTTGAATCGGTGCTGTTATATGGATGTAGCACGTAGAAAGTGACCACTACTATCACCAGAAAGCTGCAAACGTTTTTTAATAGGTGCCTACACAATATCTTACGGATTTTCTGACCCAATCGTATCTCTAACGAATACCTTTACGAGAGAACGGATCAGGAACCAATAGGCACAACAATCCAACGGCGGAACCAATGGCCAATGGATTGGTCACACGTTCCGTAAGGGTGACAGTTCCATAGCGAAGCATGCTATGTAATGAAACCCTTTAACTCAGGATGACAGAAGACGCCAGGTTTTCTTCGCACAACAGTCGAGAAGGAGGCACGGCAGTTGGGGAGAGCTGAAACGCATTGTCAGAAACCATATACGACAGAGCGTAGGCATAGTAGAGGCCTTAGGACCCACAAGGGGATATAGCACATAAGTAAGTAAGTATTAGGTCTGCTTGAAATTTTCGTATATATACGTACTCACATAGATACACACTTATGCCGTAGAAGTGAAATTCAACTGAGGTCCTTTTTCAACGATTATTGATGTTAATGAAGTTGAATGTGTGACAGTCAAATTGGCTCGTTAATAACTTCAGTGAGGCAGTGACTTCATTGTCATTAATGAATGCATATGATGGCAAATTGACTTTAATGAAAGTAAAGCAATTAAAAAGTATTCCGTCCTTTCGACTTAAGGTTTTTGATTGCCAGATGCGATTACCAAGTCATAGCCAATTAATATTGACTGAAATTGATTGAGTTGAAGTCTCAGTTGCTGCTGTCGAATTGAAGCAATTTTGAAGCAATATTGCCCTGGACGCATTAGGGAATGAAGCATTCTGTTACAGCGTTGTAACACAAGGATTGCGACATGCGATGTTTTATAATTTGCAGTCTAATGAGAAGAGGCTGGGACACAAATACAATACTGAATGCATGCAAGACTTCTACAAGCATTAGATCTTTATCAAGCGCGTAGTTTCTGAATTCAATGTATTAAATGAAAAAAAAGAAAACCCAAAAAAGGAATGAAAGGTAAACGAAAACAAATCACTCTCCTACTCTACAGTATTTGTTACATCGAGCAAAACATAATTACCACCTCCTTTGCTGTTTATCAGCGTTAGACTCCTGCTATTTGGGATGACATATGCCTGTGTCGACAGTCCAATCGGGCACATTGACTGTGAGTTCTTAATCGGACTCCTTTGCGTATCTAATTTCAACAGCTTCGTCCACTCGTGCTGATCATCCAAATCGTCTTTATCCTTGGCATGCTCATTCTCTGCACTCCTACTGGCCCGTCGCTCACTGGATGTTGTTGTTGTTATTGTCGAAGTAATCGATTTCGTCGTATAACTTGTAAACTGTATTACCCGTTCCGACTTGAAGTTCACCACTGTCTCCTTCTTGACGAGATTCTTGGTGGATTCCGTCTGTCGTAAGCTTATCTGCTGCTTGCTGCTCAGATCCGAGAGGCTTATGTTGTTTTTCAGAAGGATTTGCAAGTTCTCAATTGAATCCTTGAGTGCCGCCTTTTCCCCCATTAGGTCGTGTTTCAATTCAGTGATTTGCGTCTTGGGAGCAAATGATTGTTTCACTGTTGATTCGGGCGTACTGTCACCCAGGGGGAGGGCTTTTATACTGGGCACATGTTGACTGCCAAAGGCGGTCATACTGGAACTATTCGATTGACTAGGGGTGATGCCAGCACTGCACGTGGTAGTGCCGAAGGACGAGGAAATATTATGCTGGCGGCACAATGATTTCCGTCGCTGTGCAGTGAGATTACTCATGTTGGAATTCATATCAACATCTTCACCGGATACATCCTCGGAGTTGCCACTATTCTGGTTGGGTAGAGTGGTTGAGTTTGGTTCGATAATTGTATTCGATGGTTGGGGACTGACGACAGTTGTTGTTGGTTGTTTACCCTTAAGAAAGTAAGTGACCATTGTACCTTTGCCCTTCACATTAACATTGCCACGGCATGTTAGTAGGTATCCTCGGCTCTCCAGGATGTTATATGTTTCTTGGGTAACCTGTAATGAGGTGAAATACATACAAATGGATATGAATAAGTATAGGAAATATGGTAATTCGATTATAAACTTATTTTGAATCAAAGTGTTAGTGCTTTGGATACACTACTCCTAACCTTTGTTAGGTTCATCGAACCGAAAGAAACTAAAGGCAACTCTTTCTACACGTAGAAAATTATGGCAAAACTTTAAGTTTAAGTAAAACTAAATTTAATGCAACTTTCCTATGCTAATGTGTAAAGTTGTTTCAGCCTCTTTCCACCCCAGCGAGTGTTCACATTGCAGGGATAGAGGTCATTCCAGCCTAGAACTCCCAAGCGGATGAATTGGCGCTGAACAGCTTCAATTTTCTGAACGTGGACTTGATACTCAAGAAGTGGTCTGACGAAAGTTATGTAGGGGTTGGAATATTCCCTAGACTAACGTTTTATAAAGCCTAGTGTTGAGTTGGCTCTGTTGATTGCGTTATCGATGTGAGAACGAAAGTTAAGTTCAGTATCACAAATGATGCCGGAATCACGAACTAAACAAACAGGTTGATAGTTGAAAAAATAAGTCCTTGGAGGCAGGGGAGGGTATCTGTGAGAGTAAGTAATAGATTGACATTTTGGGATGTTGACTTCTGAAAGGTTTTTCCGGCACCAGTGAGGAAAAGGTTTAGGCCAGCCTGCAGCGAGTGAGAATCAGTAATATAGGAAATTTGTTTTGAGATCCTATAGTCTGCGTAGATCACCAGGTCGGATCCTATAATGATAAGCTCGATATCGTTTATGGTCAATACGAATAATAGAGGTCCTAAATGGCTACCCTGAGGTACGCCTGAGGTAGCAATGATTGGGTTTGAAATGAAAGATCTGAAAAGGACACTGTATTGGCGATCTTCTGAGTAGGACTTAACCCATGAAATAAACGACAACGGAAAACTAATAGCTGAAGGTTTAAGGAGTATGATTTTGTAAGAGATTTTGTAAAACTCTTTACTGAAGTCAGTAGCCTCGGCGTCTAATTTTGTACCTCTTTCTATCAAACAGAAATATCTTTACGGCCACTTTATTCACTAATCTTCAACTTGTCGAAAAACCCAAAGTTAGAGAATTTCGGGTTTGAATTCAAATCGAGAGTTGAGCACCAACTTGAAAATTACTTTTATCCATTTCAACTCTCGATTCAGCAGCTGAAATTTGAGAGTTGGTCTACTTGCAGTTTCCTGTATTACTGTCTCTCACGTTAAAAATTCTCACCTCGCCATCGTCTTCACTGCTCGACGAAGATGTGGGCCGATTCTCCCAGAAATGATTAACGCGAAACATTCTTTTAGCTTGATAATTTAATTATTAATTATTATTCTCGACATTCGAGAATAATCCGAGGCGACGTGCATCAGAGTCATGGGATCAACGAAAACAACCAACAGCGGCAATGGAAACCATGCTTAGTTTCATTCCGCTTGACATATACTGTAGCAGTCTGGCGGCTGAAACCGCTGTAAGACTGAGAGAAGGACGATTGTGGTCATCGAGCCTTTAAGGTCATGCCTCCATCCTGTCCCGATGGGGGACTACCAGTAGATTGACGGAAACTGATCACATGAGCCCGATGCTAGCATTCGAAAGGAGGTTCACTACAAGAATTCGTGACAGAATATACTAGAAAAACCGAAGAACCATGAAGAAAAATGAATTGGCTCTCCATACCGATGGATATAAGACGGACGTTGGGACGAGAGCCGGACTTTATTGTGAAGCCCTAGGCATAAACCACTTCTTTAGAATAAACGACGACTGCAGAGTCTTTTAGGCCGAGGTCACAGCCATTATACAGGCTGCTGAAATTATACGCGGGAGTAATATCGTTGGTAAATCGATCACTGTCTATATAGACAGCCAGGCAGCCGATAAGGCTCTGGACTTTGCTGTAATTAGGTCAAGGCTTGTGAGAAGCTGCAAATCACTTTTAAACGATATATCTAGAGCCAACAGGTAACTCTCTGCTGTGTGCCAGAGCATATGGATATCGAAGGTAATGAAAGGGCTGACGAGCTTGCTAGAAAAGGGTCGGCGCTGCACTTATCGCGGGCCCTCTCCTCTATAGCAACCCCAATCAGTTCCTTACGAAAGAAAATAGGGGATGAAGCCACCGGTCGAGCAAAAAGACGCTGTGTTCATCTGGAAGCATGTGCAACGGTCAGGATGCTATGGCCGGCCTGCAGCAAGAAGAGACCAACCTCCCTGGTCGTTATAACGCACGGGTCATTTTTGGCATAATTACTGGACATTGTGTCATTAGCGTTCACGCGGAGCGACTTGGTGTTCTACATAACGACTATTGCAGAAGTTACGGAGACGAAGAAGAAATTGAATCTGTTCGTCACCTGTTGTGTGAATCCTGCGCTATCCGTCACAAGAATGAGGACTCTTGGTAGTTACTTCTTCTCGGAGCTGGAGGACTTGGGTAATGCTGAGCTGATGGATCTCCTGAGCTTCATATCACTTTCTGGGTGTATAGATTTAAATGATTGGGCACAATGGACCCGTACTGTTGGTCTGAGTGAGCAGTGACTCTTTGTCGCAAGGCACCTATCTACCCAACCTAACATTAAAATTTTAAGATATTCTTAAAACGCACCGAATTCCATAAATGATATGCACCTTTATGAGGAGAACTCCAAGGGAATCGAATAAACTGAAAAGTACCCGGCAGTGTCCACACATCATGAATTGTCAGCAGCCTATTCCCGAGGAAAGATGGATTCACATTGCCACAAAACACAGCAGGTGAAACGGAAACGATACCAGCAGTTGGGTTAGGTTAGGTTAGATTAGCTGTCCACACGAGAGTGCAGATACACTTAGACCAGTGAAGGTCCTTTGTGATACCATGGATCAACCATAAGGCCACTCAAGGACTAACAAAACTAACCGGAGTTTCTGATAAAGCGATGGATGCACATGACGTCTAAGGACGCCAGATCGCCGAGGTCGTCAAGGAAGGAGGGGCCCTAGATGGAGCATTCTTTTATGCGACAGGGCTGGACAAGTGCATAGGAGGTGAAGGATGGTTTCCTCCTCCTCCTCGTCCCTACAGCTTCTGCAGAAGTCGTTGGAGAAGAGACCAAGTCTTTTGGAGTGTTGGCCTATAAGACAGTGTCCAGTGAGAACACCGACAACGCAGCTGATTTGTGTTCGCTTTAACTTGACCAGCTTGGCACTACGTTTTTGATGCAGCTTAGGCCAGATCTGTCTCGAAATGTGACACGTTGAGCCGTTTTCCCATCTGAGGTTGGTCGTGCTATTCAGCTTTATTAGATACTTACAAGTAGCGAGGGGCATACCCAGGGCCTGCCTGTCAGGCAGAATCCTTAGAGTGGTGCCCTGTCTGGTGAGATCGTCAGCCCTGCAGTTTCCTGGAGAATGTCCCTGTGGCCCGACACACAGCATAGGTGAATGTTGAACTGCTCTGTCATCTCCATAAGGGATAAAGCGACAGTTGAAGGCGGCCTTTGAAGTAAAGGAGAACGATTCCAGGGACTTGATTGCCGCTTGGCAGTCAGTGAAAATGCTAATGTCCCTGACAGATAGTACATTACATTTCAGCCAGGACAGGGTTGTAACCACCAGTTACAACTGGTGCAGCAGCTATCAAAAGCAACAAGACGCCAGTGATGGACGGGATCCTGAAATTCGTTCTGAAGGGGTCAATCAAAACCAGATCAAATGTCTTCATATACCTCTAACACCTTTGTAACCAACAGTTTGGATTTAGAAAAAAATTAAGCACTAATCATGCAAAACAATCTGTGTGGGATTTAGCACGTAAAGCAATTGCGGAAGAAAGATGGTGCGGAGGGACAAAACAGTACTACGCTATCGTGAGATGT
This sequence comes from Brachypalpus laphriformis, assembly GCA_945910035.1. Lineage (NCBI taxonomy): Eukaryota > Metazoa > Arthropoda > Insecta > Diptera > Syrphidae > Brachypalpus > Brachypalpus laphriformis. The sequence goes on from OX246756.1 coordinate 39,082,309, forward strand.
ATTCTAAAAGCAATGAGCGACATGCGGATAACTGTGATCTACTTCGAAGAAAGAATACTTTACTATGACACAAAGAGGCACCAAAGAGGTACAAGATCATGGGAGGAGTTCCACAAGGCTCGGTTCTGGGGCCAATTCTATGGAACATAATGTACGATGGCATTCTAAGAACACAAAGACCAATCGAATTAGACATCGTCGATTATGTCGACGAAATTGTAGCTGTAGTAGTGGGAAAGTTATACAAAACTGCAATCAACAATCACAAGCGTGAAGCTATGTCTACAGCCATCAGGTTTATAACTAGCGGATCACAAAACTGAAGCCGTTCTCATAAGCAGCCGTAAAAAAGTGGAACACCTTACCATACAGGTCGGTGAGCAAATCATCGAGTCGAAGATGTACATCAAGTACCTGGGAGTGTTGCTGGACCACAGACTCAGCTTTAGGGATCACCTAACGTACGCAGGCGAGAAGGTCTCTCGGACAGTAGCAGTACTATGCCGACTAATACCAAATATTGCGGGACCAAGGCAGCGAATTAGAAATCTTCTAACGACCGGGAGTGTTAGTAAATAAATACTCCTGTCCCGACCGATGATGGAACCGAACTGGATAAAGCCAACAGGATCGCCAAAGCAAAGTCCGCAATCGGTATGTTGTCTAAAATATGGCGAAACAATGCAATCAGTTTGAACACTAAGATAAGACTGTTCTGTTCCAACGTTGAATCCGTGCTGTTATATGGATGCAGCACGTGGAGAGTTACCACTACTATCACCAGAAAGCTGCAAACGTTCGTTAATAGGTGCTTGCGCAATATCTTAAGGATTTTCTGGCCCAAACGTATCTCTAACGAACACCTTTACGAGAGAACAGGTCAGGAATCAATAGGCACAACCATCCAATGACGGAAGTGGCAGTGGATCGGCCACACGTTCCGAAAGGGTGACAGTTCCATAGCGAACCATGCTATGCAATGGAACCCTTTAACTCAGGATGCCAGAAGACCTGGCGGTCCGAGAAGAACATGGCGCAGAACAGTCGAGAAGGAGGCACGGCAGTTAGGGAAAAGTTGGGGAGAACTCAGACACATTGTCAGAAACCGTACACGATGGCGCGTAGGCGTAGTAGAGACCCTAGGACCCACGAGGGGATATAGGGCATAAGTAAGGAAGTAATACTCCTGTATGCGACCCCAATATGGGCATCAGCGACGAACCGTAAGTCGTACATTAGAACGATGAACTCGGCGCACAGAACAGCATCTTTAAGAGTATGCTGCGCTTTTAGAACTGTGTTAGCGGATGCGATAAGTGTAATATTAAGCCGATTGCCTATCGATCTAGATGCGAAAAAGACCGCACAACTACGTGAAACCGAACACGATGACAGAATAACAACTGTAGAAGCTATAAAAGCAGAATGGCAACATAGGTGGAACATCACAACCAAAGGGCGGTGGACATACCAATTGATCCTAGAAGTTGATGAATGGATTAGCAGAAAGCACAGGGAGGCAAACTAGTACCTAACATTATTTCTATCGGGGCATGGATACTTTCGGTAGTGTCTCTATAAGTACGAGCATGTGGATGACGCATTTTGGCAGCACTGTGAAGGAAAAGTGCGAAATGCAAAGCATATACTGATGGAATATTAAAATTTCACAAGGTCTAGGAGCATCCTAGAAAGAGTAATTGGCGGCCAAGTGACCCCAAGAAGCCTGATCTCGTTTATGCTGGCGACGAGCAAGAGACTGCACACGAAGAAATCACGAGTATGATGGAGGAACTGCGTATGAACGAGCAAGGAGAAACGAAACGAATGTGGATCCTGCCAACAGCTAAGAAAGAAGTGACGAAATGTCAAGCCCGCCCCTACGAAGGAATGCCTTGACTGTTGGGAACAACAGGACAGAGAAATAGCAGGTGTTTTTGTTAGGAGTCGGACATAACTCGTAGCATGTGCTACAAGTTTCCATAATGGATTTTTAGCTCTACCTGCCCATCATAAAATAGAAAAAAAATGTTCAGCGACAAAATCAAAAATAATGTTCGACAAACAAGCGTCTATCGATATTTTTAAAACTCCATCGTTGAGAGCTGACAAAGACTGCCCCATTAATTGGCAGCCAATACCACGGCACTCGGAATTTTAATTTGCAGATGTTCCTAGTATATTTAGAGTGCATTCTCATCCTCATCGTTGCCGTCATTCCTATCGTAAGACTCTTCCACATCAACACGTCTGTCTTTTGTAGTTGCCTTCAAAGGTTCAAAAATGTGAGGATTGTCCTATAGCAGGTGGCAAATTTCACCTCTGAGTGACAGAATGTCCCAAAAAAACGAATTCTCTTTCTCTCTGGTGCATTCTAATAAAGAATGATGTGATTTAACAAAAGAACAACACAGAAAAAGGAAAAGTTCAAGCTATGAATTGTGAAAGCGACATGTGCTTTATTTGACAGCATTCCTTGTCTTTCATTACTCAAATTACCCCAGAATTACAGACATTCATAAACAGCAGCTCCTCTGGTGTTATTTATCTTTCATTTGCTAAAAAGTTCGCCCACATTTCTTGGAAGCGCCTGACAAATTCCATTGTCATTGGAATATCACACCCCTGCTGCTGTTAAATGTCATTCATTAAAATTTTCTATGGCCCATCATATCAAATAACTTTGTTCATTCAAAATGAAATCAGTCTTCAACTCAACCTCAACCATCCCCTGGTTCCAGATAAGCAGCCATCTTCTGTGACAACAATCAAAAGCAGCATACGAGTACGAAACCCTTGACAAGAGTATTCATCATACATATGTGATGAGAACTTTCCAAGGAACTTCTTCACATAGCCATGTGTTTAAGTAGAAAATAGGTATAAAGTATCTAGAACATAATAATTGAATTACCTGTATGTGATCAATTAGGCCGGTTGAGTCCATGCGGGAGGCGACATTAACAGCATTGCCCCAAATATCGTATTGCGGTTTCCTGGCTCCGATTACGCCCGCAACCACTGGACCAATATTAATACCTAAAACCATTAATCCATCATTGACATGCAAATGTTAATTAAGATAATTAGATCTGCGGTTTGTCGTCAAATAGTTTTGTATGTGAATGAGGTTTACCTATTCTCATCCGGAAATTATTGAATGAATGCTTATTTAGATCGTCGATTTTGTCGAAGAGTAGCAGCGCATAGTCTGCCATGGCAGTGACATGACGAAAATTCTCCATATCGCACGTATTCGCTGTTAGTCCGGATGCGGCCATGTACGTGGCTCCAGTACTTTTTATCTTCTCTATGTATCTGCAAAGGGATGATGGTATTGCTTTAGTAAATTCAATTTTGAAATTATGAGTTTTTTATTTTTATAGGATAAAAGATCGAACTGTTGATGTTACGGGTGCAGCTGCTTTTCGTTGAGAGAAAAGTCTTATTATCAGCTGGGTCAGCAATTTTTTGTTTCAAAATATATTTGGGGAGATGTGGTAAAGAAATGACGATAGAACTACCTGAATTTAACGAAATTTATCATAATAGAAAACACCCACTTATATGTATGTGCAGGAGTGATACTACATCGCAGAGGATTACTGTTTCGTACAGAAATTATCTTTCTTGCACAGTAACCGGGAAGAAGCTCAGAAGGCATTTTGCACACTAAGAGAAATTTAAAATGCTTAACATTTTTACGAAGTCAAACTTAGTAGATCCGTCCGGGAACTTTTGCTGTAGAAACAATAAAAAACGTTATATTAGAAAACGTAAGAGTAGATTTTTTCAGTAAAAAGAAAATTACGCGAAAGTTTTTATGGCAATAAGATGGCAGACGTCAATTTAAGGTGATAGCATGTTAAATGTCAATGGGCTCATTCTAATTGATACTAGTATCGTGTGTGGTGCTGGAAGCTGGAAGAGATGATGAATAGAAGGCGGGTGGACATCTTGTGTGTCCAAGAGACGAAATGGAAAAACACCGGGAATCGGGCGCGTTTCTTGGACGTTAGGACAAAAGATTACAAGATGTTCTACTACGGAACGGAAAAGTCTAAGAACGGAATCGGTATCATCCTTGCGGCAGAGCTACTTGGTAACGTCTTGAGCATTTCGAAGTCCAGCGACCGTTTGATGTCTCTCAAACTAGTAATACAAGGAGAGGTGTGGAATATTGTCAGTGCATATGCTCCCCACGATGGGTACAATCAGAGAGATAAAGATGCATTTTGGCTAGATTTCCACAATCTAATTAAGAACATCCCAAAGGAAGAATTTCTGTTTGTTGGAGGAGATTTGAATGGACATGTCGGGAAATCAAACGAAGACTATGAAGACTGCCATGGAGGACTAGGATATGGCACCAGGAACCTTCCTGGTGAAGACATCCTAAGCATGTGCAAATCACACGGTCTTATCGTGTTAAATACCATGTTCATCAAACAAAGCCGACACCTGATCACTTACAGCAGTGGTGGAGATGAAACTCAGATTGACTACCATTTGGTAGGCAGTTTCATGAAGCCCCGGGTAAAAGATTGCAAAGTGATCCTGGGAGAGGCAATCGCTCGGCAACACCGTCTCCTGCTAACAGAAATTTTTATGAAAACACCGAAGAAAAGCAAACAAACAAGGGTCTCTGAGAAAATCAAGTGGTACAATCTGGACAAAGAAAAAGGCGAAGCTTTTGTTTTCGTAATAAAAAATTACCTCTCTCACACCATCAACGGAGCTGAGGATGAAGAGTGCAGAGCACAAAATATGTGGGATTCCCTACAGCGAACTTGCTTAAATAAGGCCAAATCACTGCTAGGAGCTTCAAAAGGCCACCATCAACAGGCCAAAGAAACATGGTGGTGGAGTGATGAAGCTAAGATGCTAATAAATGAGAAGAAAGCGGCTTTCAAAGCTTGGTCAAAGTGCCCCTCTAATAATAATGACGAAAAAGTTCGCCTCGAAATGGAATACAGATGCTGCAAGAAAAAAGCGAAGAAGAAGTGCGCCCAGCTTCAAGCAGAGAGTACGGAGGGCCTGTATCGGGAGCTGGAGAAAATATTTTCCCCGGTTGCTGATGCAAACCAGGCTATCCAGGAGCTGCGAAGACACAATATGAACAAGAGTGCCACTATCTTCAAAATAGCCGCCCAAAGAAGGAACAATGCTCAGGAGATTCGTTCGCCAAAGTTCATTAGCAATGCTCATGGCCAGCTTCTTATGGATGACGACAAAATTCTGCAGAGGTGGCGACAGTATTGTGAAGAGCTTTTAAATGAACAGTTTCCCCGGCTATACTTTCCAAGAGCCACCCCTAACTGTGAAGAAATACCCGACATTACAGTCGAAGAAGTTAGTGAGGCGGTCAAATACTCCAAAAAACGAAAAGCGGTTGGGCCAGACGAAATACCCTCTGAGTTCTGGAAAAAGATGGGAGACATCGGGTTCAGATGGCTCAGAATTCTCATCTCCAAATTCGTGAGAGGTGATCCAATGCCGAATCAATGGAGGGAAAGTTACCTCCTCACTGTATACAAAGGGAAGGGTGATACGCGAAACTGTGATAACTACCGTTCGATCAAGCTGATGTCACACACATCGAAGATCGTTGAGCGGGTATTAGGTGGCCGACTGCGAAAAATAATACGGCTATCTGATGATCAGTGCGGGTTTGTCTCGGGTAAATCAACCACAGATGCAATCCAAAGTACAAGGATCATAATGGAAAAACATCGTGATTCCTTAGGGGATTTGCATATTGTATTGGTTGACTTTGAAAAGGCATTCGACAGACAACCACGAGATCTGATACGGGTGGCGCTAAGGCATCGAGGGGTTCCAGAAACCTATGTACAGATGATCATGGACATGTACGAAAGAGCAAAGACAAGAGTAAGATGTCCCGCTGGAGTAACCGAAGAGTTCCCAATCAAAGTCGGGGTGCACCAGGGAAGCGTTTTAAGTCCTTTGCTCTTTATTACAGTCCTTGATTATCTGCTTGAAGGTAAAGTGATGGACCCCAAGGTACATCAGTTATTCTTTGCTGACGATGGAGCCATCATAAGTGCGGATCCTACATCCCTGCAACGAGCACTTGATGTGTGGGTGGACGTTTTGGAGGGAAATGGGTATCGCATTAGTTCAAAAAAGACAGAGTACTTGTGCTGCCCGTTCTCTGATCCACCCTATTCCAGACATTTATTTGAATGGAACAGTGCTTCCCAAGTGCGAAAAGTTCAAATATCTGGGATCTATGATCAATAGCAAAGCAACTTGTGATGACGACATCAATCATCGTGTAAGCGTGGGGTGGACGAATTGGCGAGAAAGCGCCGCTATCTTCTGTGACAGAAAAATGTCACCTAAGTTGAAAGGAATACTCTACACCGCAGTTGTGTTTCCAGCGCTCACACACGATTCACAATGTTGGACGATGTACAAAAAGTATGAGAGTAAATTAACGGCAGCTGAGATGAAGATGCTTCGCATGACAGCAGGAGTAACAAAGCTTGATCGAATAAGAAGTTCGAAGATTCGTGGAAGCTTTCACATCAAGGAAACCGTCGTACAAAAAATTGAGCGCGACCGGGTCAGCTGGTATTGCCACGTTCAAAGAAGAGATCATTTGAACCCTGTTAAAAAGGCAATATCAATGCACTTTCCAAAGACAACACGATGTAGGAAAGGCGGTTGGGTGTCAAATCGCCCAAAACCAAATCGCCCAAAATGCAAAAAACTGAAAAAATGTCAAATCACCCAAAAAACAGGTTGAACACCCAAAAAAGTGATTTTGGGCGATTTTGTGTTTCGGCTATCTTAAGACGGATCTGTGTCATATCGCCCAACACCAAATCGCCCAAATCCGGAAAATGTCACATCGCCCAACATTTTTGGACGATTTAACACTATGACAGATCGACCAAGAAATGAAATGTCAAATCACCCAAAGCAGAAATGGGCATTTCAAAGCAATTTGAAAATACCAACACATAGGAAGGTAAAAAAAGACGACCAAATTGAAAAAGGTTGAAAACATTTACTTTCCGCAATTTTGGGCGCAGGGACATTAGTCCCACCGCATTGGGACATAAAATGTTGGGTCTTATGTCCCACCTACAAACCTCTCAAGGAAAACAACGGCCAAATAAGATGGGGCATACATAAGTCCACAATGCATAAACAGTGCAGTGTGTAAGGGAGGGCATGCTGCCCCCCTGCAACCCCCCTGCTTGGGGTCACTGTTGGATTTGAGGCGGGTGCGAGGTTGGGTGCAAAACTTGGATATAAAGAAACATTGCATACACGCATCCTTGCACCTACCTCAAATCCAACAGTGACCCCAAGCAGGGGGGTTGCAGGGGGGCAGCATGCCCCCCCTTACACATTGCACTGTTTATGCATTGTGGACTTATGTATACGCCTCCTCGAAAAAACAAAATTTGACATACATACATACATACCATATGTATGTCCCTGCGCTCATATTATATTCATTAATAATCGGAAATGAAGGATTGAAGAAATGGATGGATTGCCAAAAAAAACGTAAGCTGCATTGAGCCTTACTTATGACGTCAATCGCGCTGATTGTTTTGTCAGGATCACACTTACAGTTACGGTGAAATAAAATCGCTCGGTGGGGGGGAGGGGGGTCCGCGTGTGGTTGCGTGGCGTGGCATTGCGCCGCGTCCGGCCGTCCTTCGCGCGCGGACGCGACGTAAAAGCGCTGTGACCGCTAATGTAATTGTTACAATTCGTTTTGAATGCAGTCTTAAACCCAATTTAACGAAAATGCCAATCCGCCCAAAATCTATTATATTTTTGGGTGATTTGACATTATGCTAAATAGGCCAAAATTAAAAATGTTAAATCGCCCAAAAAGGTTTTTGGGCGATTTGACATTTTTCTGCATTTTTTCGCATTTTGGGCGATTTGGTTTTGGGCGATCGGAAGCAAGGCTATTAATGAATTCTGACAAAACGCCCACTTTCTTGGGCGTTTTGTCATTTTTTAATTTTTGGGCGATATGTCGTTGTGTCATATCACCCATAATTTTTGGGCGATGTGACATTTTTCCGATTTGGGCGATTTGACACCCAACCAGGAAAGGCAGGCCTATAAACGCCTGGATCACACAAATGCGACGAGATCGGCATTTCCTTGGCCTCAGTAACCGAGTGATCCAAAATCGGCAGGCCTGACGATATTTTCTGAGGTCAACTAGGCGAACCTCACAGGCGGATCAGTAGAAATGCGGTAAAGTAGGAGGGTTGTGATCCCTTATATTCTGATCATAACCTCGCTGAAAAAGAAGAAGAAGAAGAGCGAGAGAAACAACGCTATGTATTTCTTTACATAACTCTTTTTTTTTGTTATGTTCTCCTGTGCAGGAAAGGCAAAGGGATCTAAGCTCATACAGCCATGAACGTGATCAAAATGCTTTCATTTAATTGCTTAAAGTGTTTTGGATTTAGAAATCATCTGTGTATGTTCACTTTATTTTTCCTGACTTAACGGTAACATACGGACATGATTTTCTTTTTCTGAACATCTATGGTACAGTACCTTTCAAATGATATAAGTTGCATCCCCCTACTTTTATACTAAATACTAAAAAAACGTGCGATAATTTGATGTTCACGCATTAATATAATATATCATATAAGAGACTTTAGTGGATGGATTTGTAAACTTGTCTTATAACAATTTTACACGAACCTATGGTAAGGTGTCGGAGGATTTTGAAGTCCAAAGTGGAGTACGTCAAGGGTGCATACTGTCACCACTATTGTTTTTGGTGGTTATCAGCGATGTACTCCGTGCAGCATTGACGGAAGGCAACTATGGAATTCGTTGGACTATGACATCTTACCTTACCACCTAGATTACGCTGACGATGTTTGTCTACTTTCACATCGGATAATGGATCTTCATCTGATGGCCCAAAATCTAGAAGCTGAGGCAAACAAAGTGGGGCTAAAAGTAAACACAGCCAAAACAAAAGCCCTGAGCACTTCTTCTAACAACCGCGCTCAACTTAACATTGCCGGACAGGAAGTCGAGAAAGTTGATAACTTTCTTTATTTAGGAAGTGTGGTCTAGGCTAATCGCGGTGGCACCGAACTGGATGTGTGCAGCAGAATCGGGAAGGCTAAAGCTGCGTTCGGAATGCTATCTAAAATCTGGAGAAGCAATGTTATCAGCTTAAGAACCAAGCTGCGACTGTTCCGCTCCAACGTAGAATCAGTGCTGCTTTATGGGTGCAGTACTTGGAAGGTGGACACCATTAACACACGGAAGCTGCAAGTCTTTGTAAACAAATGCTTAAGAATCGTCTTGAGGATTTTTTGGCCGAACCGCATCTCTAACGAACAGCTTTATCTGAGAACGGGCCAAGAACCTATAAGCATTACTATACGAAGAAGAAAGTGGCAATGGATTGGACACACCCTACGGCGCGAAGACAACTCCATTGCGAAATACGCCATGCAGTGGAATCCGCTCACCCAGGCAGGCAGAATAGCGGGACGCCCAAGGCAAACGTGGCGCAGAACAGTTGAGGAGGAATCGAGCTCTTTAGGAATGAGTTGGAGGCAGCTCAAACGCGTTGCAGAACTTCGAACACGATGGCGCGCAGGCGTGGTTGACGCCCTATGCCCCCCGAGGGGTTAAAGGATCTAAGTAAGTAAGTATATAAGATTCATTATATATGCATCCGCGGCTTGCGCTGCTACACCCAAAAGAATATATTAGTTCGTTAAATATGAAATTGCAGATCTACTGATCATTCCTAAAGTAATTGTTGTGGCGTGAAGTTGTGGAGAGAAATTGAAAATAAAGTTTTGTTCTTAAATAGAGTGCAGTTTAAATAGATCTGTTCGGTGAAAATAAATTTACACTATTAGTTCATTAATTTAACTTTTTTTCGTTATATAGTGAATGCTATCACCAATACATTTAACAGTATTTTTCATTTTTTAATTCAAAAAAAAAAAAAACTTTCTCTCTCGTATTTTTCGTTCTCTATCAAATTTACAACAGAAATAAAACGGGAGTAAAAGATAACGCTCAAGTTTATAATTTCATTTTCTGGCAGCTTAAAGAGTATTTTGCCCCAGTGTGACGTTTGGAGTTTGCAATCTTTGACCAACAGACAATGTGTGGATACTTTCATCGCGTCGTCAACTGTGACGAAAAATGAATCCTGTACGATAATCGGAAGAGGTCGAGAGAATGGGAAGCCGCGAGTGCGCTTCTGAGGGGACTTAACAAGACAGACTTACACCCCAAAAATTAGATGGTGATAGCATGGTATACGAGTGAGGGACTTGTCCATTATTCGTTTCTTAAATGCAGAGAAATAATCATGACTGAGTCGTATTGTAGAGAAATCGATATAATGCACAAAAAATTGCACCAAAAACAGCCGTCATTGGTAAATAGGCATGGTCCCATACTGCTGCATGATAATGCAAGACTACATACGGCACAGTCAACGTTCCTGAAGCTGGCGGAGTTAGGATATGAATTTTTGTCTAATCCGCCTTACTCACCAGACTTACTCGTATCCCCGACCGATTACCACCTTTTTCGAAATTTGGGCAATCACCTCCAAAATAAACAGTTCATAAGCCCATATGCCATATGCCTTACTTACTTACTTACTTAAGCCCATATGCCATAAAACAGGACTTTACGGACTTTGCGGATAAGGACTTTTTCAAAAGAAGCATATTTGCTTTAGTGGAACATTGGAAAAATACCATAGATGTAAATGGAGATTCTCTTTTGGAATGAACTTTGTTAATTTTTGAAATAGCGTTATTTAACTTTCCACATAAAAGACGGCGATTTCATTTGTAACGACTTTATAATATGGTATATACACTGCCGTCTTAGGTTAGGTAAGTGGATGCCTTGTAACAAAAGGAGTCACTGCTCACTTAGACCAACAGTTCGGGTCCATTGCGCTCAAATTATTTAACCCTGAAAACGCTGTAAAGATAGTCCACTGTTAGAACCACCCAGATAGTGATAGGAACCTCAGGAGGTCCGTCAGCTCTAAATTGTTTAAGTCCTCCAGCTCTGAGAAGAAGAAGCTGCTAGAGTCCTTATTCTTCTGACGCAAAGGGCAGGACTATCACATAGCAAGTGACGAATAAATTCAATTTCTTCTTCATCCCTGCAACTTCTACAATAGTCGCACACCGAGTCGCTCCGCATGGACGTCAAGGGCACAATGACCAGTAATACTGCCGTCCATAAGTCCGGACAAACCATTCTGTCAGAGAAATTGGTATAAAACTTTTTGTCTTTTTCATTTTAATAATCAAAATATATTATAAAAAGCTTCAGCAATATGATATTTATGTAGTCAAATGAAAAAATGTATCGAAAGTAATAAATAAAAAAAGATTCAGATAATAAAATAGAGTTAGACCTATTTTTCGTCGAAAAATCTACCTTGTACTTGCACCACTATGGCTGTCAATCTAGGCATTTTATCGATCAATTTCTTAATAGTTTCCAATGCAACTGATCTCCAGGATAGTTGAAAGATCTCCCAAAACTTATCTTTCGATGTTAAATACTGTCTTCGTGTCAAGTTCATCTCAAAGCAGCTCTCTTGGGTTGAATTCGGGTGATTGGGTAGGCTATTTTATATTTTTTAGTGTTCCTTTTTATCCTTCTTGGCCTATGTATCCTCGGCAAAGCTTGGAAGAATGTTTCGGATCATTATCTTGCATTAATGCGAATCCAGGGCCTATTTATCGCAAACCCGATTGTATTTGTCTGTACTTCTCTTTATTCATGTTTCCATCGATACGGATGAGGTCTCTAACACGGGCGGAAGAAAAACACCCCCAGACTATTATTGAACCACTGCTATGCCTGATTGTTGGGACCACACAGCCAGGGATCATCTTCTCTTCAGCAGACCGCCGAACGCAGAGTCTCCTTTTTGCTGAAAAACTTCAAATTTGGACTCAACCAGACAGTTAATGTCCAATTTTGGTGCTCTCTTCCCCAATTTAGCTTCTTCATTTGTTTTGACGACGTAGCAAAGATTTTCGTAGTGCTATTCGACTGTGAAGGCCTGCGGTAGCTAAACGCATTTTTGTCGTTGTTACTGATATCTACTTTGAGTGCGAACGGTTGAACTCTGTACTGATTTCTACAGTTTGTAAGTCGATCCCTCTTAAGTATATCCTCATACGTAGTAAACATTTCATGAAAATCGGTTAAGCGAATCGGAACAAAGAAACAAACAAAAAAACAGACAGACAGAATTTCACTGTTTTTAAGATCATGCCCGCTCTTTTTCTTGTTTACTGATTATGGGTTAGAGAATGTACGAGTATAACTTGTTGGATCTGGCGGATCTGTAAGAATTGTTGGATCTGTCGGATTTAACGGATTTGTCGGATTTGTCAGGTCTGTCGAATTTATCGGATTTGAACTATCTGTTGGATTTGTGAGATTTGTCGGATCTGTTGGATTTGTCGGATTTGTCATATTTGTAAGATTTGTCGGATCTACCATATTTGTTGAATATATCGAGTTTGTCGGATCTTTCTGGATTTGTCGTATCCGCTGGGCTTTTTAAAGCCGGATTGCCGTACCAGGCAATGTATTAATATCAACATTACTTCAATATGGAAGTGTTTGTAGAAAAACTGCGTTTAACTGATATTTTTATCAGGAAAATGATGGGAATTACTTTTAACTGGTTACGGCAGATAATTTTTATTTGAATGTGCTACGAATCCATTTTGCAGAATTGAAGTATCCCGACAGAACTGAATCTAGTCTTTGAAAGTATATTAAATTCTATGGTTTTCTACGGAGCACGATTATAAGTTCAGAAATGTTATGACGTGGCAGAAAAATTGCAGAGGCTATATGCTCATAAGCGAAACTGTGCTGGCTCCTGTGTTCATATATAATTTTAAACTGAGTGTGGATTATGATAGTAGAAAACATTTATGATAGTAGAAAACATTTATGATAGTAGAAAACAGACTGACAATGAATACCATTATTTTCACTGTAAGCACGCGAAGTCTGTGGTGTAAGGACACGATAAATCTGGCGAAGGGTAGTCCTTAACTTAGAGTGCAATGCTCGAACTAGTTGGAAGGGGATACTCCACAACGTTCTATCTCACGTGTTTACTAGTAGATACATGCCTGCATAACAAACATATCGAGAAAACAAAGGCGTCAATCCTCAGGGAAATCTATAGGTTATTGCAGTTTAATTTAGGTTCCCTTAATTGCTTTAAGGATTTTAACAGCTTAAGGTGTAGCTATTTAATTTGCCATACCATTGGAGGGATATTGCTACTTAATTTCAAACCATACTGGGAGAATCATCTAGTTCTCTATTTAATCTGCGACTAAGCGTAAATCCGTTCATAAGAATATATGATTAATCGCAAATCGGAAATCGTCGAGCGATGAAGTACGAGTAAAAGAGTTATTTAACAGCGGTTCTAAGTGATATGCTCTCATATCATACTGTGAATAAATGTTAAGTTATAGAAGAATGATCTTTGAAGAAGAATTTCAAAATTAAAAATTTCCTAGCCATCATTGCTGAAAAGTGAATATCATTTTAGTAAAGGGTTGATGGTCTTTTGCAGATCTAACCTAAAATTCAAACGATTTCTTAACACATCCGGCTACTGGCCATAGTTGTAAAGTGGAGCTGATCCTTTTCACGTACCCGAAATAGGAGGGGCACAATTACAACTCCCAGACAGTGTCAAATACCTGGGCATGATTTAGGGAAGAAACTGAACTGAAGAAAGAGTCATCAAAGCCAAAAAGACATACTGGATATGCAGGAGCGACATCGGGAAGTCATGGGATTTGAAACCGAAGCAGGTTCACTGGACTTACGAATGCATTATAAAATCAATCATTTTTTATGGCGTAGTTGTATGGTGGCCAGTAGCAAATAAAAAGTATACAAGAAATCTATTAATAAACGTACAACACATGGCCTGACTGGGAGTTATAGGAGCACAATTGAAGTGATCCTTAACATTCCACCAGTGCACGTAGAACCAAAGAAAGTTGCCAGGATATCGACCACAAGGCTTAGAGCACTTTTCCACTACGACGACAGATTTAATACGTGACATCGAAAAATACTCAAAATTATAAGAGAGATGACATCGTGATATATTTTTGTTAACAGCTACTAAACAATCTTCCCAACAAGAGAATCTTTGACGAAAGAAAGAAGAAAAAGCAAGTCAGAGGTGTCAAAAGTATTTACAGATGGATCGAGCATAGCAGACAAATCAGGGGATATCATCTATTGCATCAACTTGCTAATTAAATTTTCTATTCACTTGGATCCATTTGTAATGGTATTTGAAGCGGAGGTCTTTCCCATTGTTAAGTCTGCAAAAATATTCACCGCAGACCCTAGGATAGACAGCATAGCAAAGTAGCCATAAGCGCCATCACCAACCCCATGTCAAGGTCGCGACCAAAGTAACTCGCCAACTACAAGACGGTTTCCCTCTCGTAAGTACCGGGGCATGAAGTAATAGCGGCCAATGAAAAAGCAGAAGAACTAGCTTGAAAATATATCAGAACTGAATTACATAAAGGCAATAGGTTTCCGACTGCATCCCACAGAACCAATCTAAACACATGTAAAGTAGCAAAAGGCGTATTAAATTCAGGAAGAGCCCAGTCAAAATTGATTGTGGGACTAGCTACAGTACACGTAAAACTTAATAGACACTCTTTTAGACCAGCTCTGACACAGGCAACCGTCTACAACAACTGCCAGGAGGGAGAGGAAGATGTAGAGCACTTCCTCAGCCACTACCCCGCAACAGCAAGGTAGAGACTGAAAGTGCTGAGGTCCTCAACGATAACCCATCTGACATACTTCAGGCGAAAAGGAATCGGTGATATATTGGAATTCGAGAGGCGGACAAAACGTTTTCCCGATCAGTAAACAGTATCTGTGGCAATATGTTAAAGAAGTTTAAGTTGACTTAATTCAAAATTGAATTTATTTTAGCAAAATGTTCCCAATTACATAAACTATTCTTCCTCAATTTTTTAGTTGTGCATCCGCAAGGACTGCCGAATTATGACTATCACAGTAAGGGCGCAATTCAAAAATGTCATACGACTTCCACTTGAGCGGTAATTTTAAATACCTCTCCTGAAAAATTGTACAATTTGACTTAAGCTGCTTGAACTTATTGCCACAGATATAGTCTCTGTACTCCTCATGACCCCAACTCTTAACTTCATATAAATATTAAAAAGTTATTTCCACAGTTCCACCTTTCGTAAATGTAATGCGTATGTCCTGCGAGAAGCTGGACCTAAATATACATAGGTATATGCCTACATGCCTTAAACAAATAAGAATTCTGTGTTAATATTCAGAAGTCGCTTGGTCCTGAAAAAATACAATTATTGAATAAATTCTTCAAAGGATCTACATCAGTGAATCTGTTACGCGATTCACGAAACCTCAATTTAAATTCACTTCAATCTTAATTACCATGTTCTTTTAGAGTAGAATTTTCTGACGATAAAACAATTTTACCAGAATATTTTCCTGGCATCTACCCTTGGCATATCCTTGACTGCCGACATTCTCTAGAGTGAAAAATTGATGTAATTTACTCCTAATTTGCCCTTGCACTACATTTCTCCGCAATGGCAATGTGTCTTAGTTTCAACACATTTAAAGTGAATCTGTCGGTCGAAACCTCTGAACAAGCACTTTGTGGACTTCCCTCCATCATGCTATCATTTACATTCTGACAATAAATGTCCCTCTCAGAAAATTGCACAGAATTCAGAAGCGACGACAAGATACAGAGAAACTGCAACCATTTCAAAATAAATCGGTTTAATTTAAATAGTATTTGGCTTGTAGTATCATTGCCTTAAACTTGAAAGGAAAGGAATCTTTTCTGTGCGTTTCCCCTTGCCCATCATAATTTCACGTAATTCCCACAATTATTTACCCAAGTCCTTACAGTATTCTTAGTTTACACTTTGCAATCTGTTCGCTTGATATTATTATGCAAAGAATAGCTCAAGTACATAAGATACTTACCGAAATCGCTCGTCACTTAAGAGCTCGTCAAAATCAGCTATAATTTCATTTAGCAGTCTTAAGCACTCCACACCTTCATTGTTTGACTCTAGCTCCACATAGAATTCGGAGAAATTCGGTATCGAAGCGAACAGGATACACACACTGTCACATTGCTCATGGTACAGATCCTATTCAAAGTAAAGAGGAAAAAAATATCTAGATGATTATATTTCCCCAAAGAATAGTTCCTCCTTAGATGCAGCAGTAATAATCCTCGAATCCCATTACCAGACTGCAAATTGTTTCGTTATGCTACACCCATGAAGCGGACAATAAATCCACAGGGACTTCAACTAGTACATACGAGTACTTTGCTCCAATCTTGTGTTCGTTTTGCAATTTAAATAAATGCATTTCTACGTAATGGGATTACAACTGTATCTTCTGCGTAGAGTGCATCTTTAGCATCGCAACCAACAACACCATGGACTTATACTTACGTCGATGTTTTTATCCCTGCTCAAGAAGTGTTCCGCCACATGCACAGGAAGGATATTCTCCAAAAGTTTTCGATTGTACGCTTGCAAGTGCTCCATATCCTCCTTCTCCTCTAAAAATATTTCACAGATACACACACGGAACGAAGGAAAAAGGAAATAGAACAGAACAACATGTTTCATTTATTGCTTTCATTCGACTCAACCCCATCTCGGGCCACCACAAAGTGCATAGAAAGAAAAATCATTTCCCAATCCAAACTTACCGGTAGCTTGAAGCTTCCAGATAAAATCCAATCTATATGTAGCTTCCGTTTGATGGCTATGGAATATCAGAGCCATAATAAAGGTGCATAGAAAGATTAAATCAATTATGTATCGAAATAATGTTTCCTCATTCCTTGGAGTAAGCAGAGAAGGACAACAGCTCAATGTTATTACGAAAAACAAATATCCTAGTGCAGGATACTTACTCTAACGAAAAGCGTATCTCTCTCTTCGAGTAATAGCACATCGAGTATCCAGTGTAGAAGAGTCCCGCCGAGAGTAGTAGAATGATTTTTAGCAGGAGCCGTAGCACTTGATAAATGGCACATGTCATCGTGGATAACAGGGTTAGAAGTAAAAAGGTCTGAAAGTCGGCCAATTAGTGCCAAATGTAATCAGAGTGAACTGCACTTACATTAATGACTAGGTAGTGATCACAGAGTATTACATTCTCCTCCGACACAGTGGCTGCTGCTATTGACCCACTAAGGGCACTGAGGGAAGAGTTCTTCGATTCTAAAGGATGCGTCTCGCTTACGTCCTCGAACATCTGAAATTACGAGTATTAATTAAAGGGGGAAGCACAAGTTTAGTCAAAGCAAAGTGAATGTTATTGTTTAGGAAACACGTGTAGATAATGTATAAATAATTGGTGAAGTTGCAGATACATTTGATCTTTTAATCAACTTTCTTAATTTACCATTGTGGGGGATATTTAGATGCAGATTCACGAAGTAGTGTGTTCTGGTTTTGATAATGGAATACATTTCAGACTGCATTTTGCTGACTTATACTCTTAGATCTGTATTGTATCAAAGAAGGGTCTACTTCTGTATAAATCACAATATATTCGTTTTACTCATAGGTCAACTTATTCATTATTATATGTAAATTGACTCGATAGAGAAACCACAATATCATAACAACCTAAGGCAGCAGTAAATTAATATTACGAAGAAGCCAGAGAGCAACAATTACTCCTCTTCATTAGACCAAAGGAGAGCAAATTTTCTACTGTGCAGCTTTCCTACATCCGTTGCATCTCTTTAATGGGTTTGATGAAATGAAAGGGTGATTCCTAAATGTTAGTCCATATACGTATAACACATACATATGTATACAGGGTGGTGTAGATATTCCGAAGGGATTGAACATATTTATATGGTCCTTAAATTTGTTTGTTTTGTTTTTTATTTTGAAGACTTCTAGAGCACACCTAGAAGACTTGCTTTGGAAGGTTACAGCGTTATGCAAGAAAATAAAAAAAAAATTGGAAATGGGCCTTTTGTAACAAATATTTAAAAGCACTCACTTCTCTCCTAGAACATAATATAGTGTTCCGTATTCGCGGATTTTAGGGTGCTCAACGAAAGGATGGCAAAAGAAATAAAAGATTAAGAAATCGAACACGAGGCTTAGCTTTGAGTATGAATTTATTGGCTGATGACGAAATAGAGAATGACACCCGTCATGACATCTGTGTAAGTGCAAGGTAGTTATCTTCTGTCAAACATCAGCTGGGCTTCCGGAGTGCGTTCACCCGTGCGTAACACTCCCCCCTTCTTGAACTGTGGCCTGTTCGGCCAAAAGCTTTTTCTCGAAAGGCCAGGAGTTAAAGTTGTTGCCTCGGTAGCAGGTGACCCGATCAATGTGCACAATCTTAAACCTCGATCGCGGCGTCTTCTGGATCTTGGTGGTTACTTCGCTTATGATTTCCATGACCCGGTATGGTCTATCCCAATCCGATTGAAGTTTTGGGTAGACTCAAACTCTCCTTTTGGGGTTGTGGAACCACACAAAGCTTCCCACTTGGAATTTAGGGAAGGTTAGCTTTTGAATCATACCGACTCTTAATTTTTTGGGCCGAGCGCCGTAGTTCAACTCTTGCTCGGCCATGAATCTCTCGAAGCTGGTCCTGAAGCTGCTGGGCAAATCCCCGGTACGTCTTGGGATCCAAATCTGGTGGAGTGTCGAAGAGTACATTCTGAGGTAGTCGCATATCGCGACCATACATCATTGCAAAAGGTGTTTCTTTGGTTGACTCCTGAGTCGAGGAACGGTAAGCCATTGCAAAGAGGAGAAGAAGGTCATCCCAGTCATCCTGCTTATCGTTGACGAATTTCGCGAGATAGTGGAGTGTCGTTTGATTCATCTGCTCCACAAGACCATCGGACTGAGGGTGAAGCGGCATTGTTCGGGTCTTGCGTATGCCCATAATTTCCATGACATTTTGGAAAACTTCGGACTTAAAGTTCCGCCCCTGATCCGAATGCAGTTCTGTTGGAACGCCATAACGGCAAAAGACTTTATGGACTAAGATTTTGGCCACAGAATCTGTCGTTTGGTCAACGAGGGAAAATACCTCAAGCCATTTAGAAAAGTAGTCCATCATCACCAACACATATTTATTTCCTCGCTTTGTTGGGGATAAAGGTCCCAGAATGTCGATGGTTACACGTTGAAATGGTTCACCTGTCAAACAAATTTGCAACTTTCCTTGCGTTCTTTTCTGAGGGCCACGCTTTGCCGCGCAAATATAGCATGCTGTGCAATAACGTTCTACATCTTTTCTTGCTCCAACCCAATAGTAAAGGCATCTTAACTTTGCGAACGTCTTGTTGGATCCGAAATGTCCTCCAGCTACCGTATCGTGGCACAACTTAATAATTCTTTAAACAGTGAACTAGGAATATTCGGAAGTGAACGCTCGGGCTGTTGTCATTTTGTTGGTACCCACTTCTTTGACAAAATGCCGTTCTGTAGTTTAAGACTGGCGAAGCTTCTCGAAATCGAAGCCACTATCAACCAATCGAATGGCGTGGCATGAAAGGTTATCCGCTAACTTTAGTCGTTTTTCCTTCACGTCACAGTGATCGCAGTTTTTGCTTATGAATTTACCAATCAGCAGCCCTTTTGGAAGCTGATGTTCTATCGGCGAGACAACGCCTTCTGGGAGGTTATCGATAGAAACAGCGGTAGAGATCATCGCTTCTGTTTGGGGAGGAATAACGAGGTCACCAACAACTCGCAAGCACGCTGTTCGCGCCCCTTATTCCGGTAGTGCTTCACCAGCAAGATCTCTTGCGTTGTCATCACTCTCACAGGTCAACGAAATTCGGTGTCCGCCGACTACTAGTTGATACGAGGAAAAGTCCAACATTCCCTTGGTGACTTGAAGAACATCAACACCTAGGATGCCGTGGCAGCCGGTGGGAAGAGAGATATCAACCACTAGCAATTTAACACGACGTTTAAATCGACCAAGTGTAATTTGTGTACGCCAACAATGAGAACTTTGAACTGAGTTGCCGCATAAGGTCTGCAGGCTCGCGTTGCCGGAGAGGAGACGGGTATTGGGAGGAATGACAGATCGACTCACCAAGGTCACCGATGATCCGGTATCCACCAGCATTCGACAAGACACGTTGCCGACTACCACTGGAACAATAAAACCACTGTGAAGTTTCTCCGAATGCATATTGAAAATTTTGGGACGAATAGATGGGATCAGCGTTGACCCCCTGCCGCCGACTGCTAGTCGTTTCCCGACATGTCTACTGTTTCATCGTAACCGCCTTTTGGTGGGTTGCCTACGATTGTGTCTGGCTGGCGGGATATGCTCGGTGCTGACTTCAATTGATCAAGACTGATAGATTGTCTGTGTTGCAAAGCGAGCAGCTTCTACAGTGATGGCCCTTGACACCGCTTCGGCAAATGTTTTTGGATCTGAAAGCCTCACATTTTCCATACTACGATCGTAGATTCCGTCGATAAATTGCATAATGGCAAGGCGCTCTTGCGCACTTGAAGGGCAATCACCAAAAACAAACCGTTTAAGTCGCTGTATATCGCTTGCGGACGTACCAAGGTCTTCATTTAACCGCTGCCGCCTAGAACGAAAGGTTGCATGAGAAACATGTTTTTCTTGGCTGACAAACCTGAGATGCAGGGCTGAAACCAGTTTGTCGTAATCAATACTATCAGCAGAATCCAAGTTTGCAAGTACCGCTACGCTTTCTCCACGGAGTAGCGTAGGTAGTGTCCGAGCTTTTTGTTGAGAGGTCCATCCGTTGTCTTCGGCGATGATTTCAAATTGCAATTGATAATCTCCCCAATGTGTTGTGCTGCTATCAAATGGTGGTGGTTTGCTGGCAATCTTGTGGTGGATTCTCTTTTTGGATTTTTGTTTGGTCTGTTGAGACGCGATTTTCGGGAGTGGAGCAATCAAAGAATTTATTTGCGACAGTTGTTCCAGTCATTGTTTTTAGCTCCTGCTCCCTTGCTGCTCTTGTGCTAGCTGCGTTATAGCAGCATTCTGCTTCTCTATATCAGCACACAAGAGGTTAAGTTTCGCGAACACCTTTTCTAAATTTTCAGATAATTGCTCTACCATATCGAGTTGAGCATCCCACTTCTGACACCAGTGTTGCGTATTCGCGGATTTTAGGATGCTCAACGAAAGGAGGGAACACGAGGCTTAACTTTGAGTATGAATTTATTGGCTGATGCAAAATAGAGAATGACACCCTTCATGACATCTGGGTAAGTGCAAGGTAGTTATCTTCTGTCGAACTTCAGCTGGACTTCCGGAGTGCGTTCACCCTTGCGTAACAATAGTTTGCTACTAAGTCTTTCATCTGGATTATAAGATGATATAAGTGAAACAAGACATCAGCCTCATATATTTATACATATATATTACAACAGGCTATAGAAGTGGCGCCGTGGCGTAAGTGGTTAGTGTGTCGGATCACTACGTATGAGGGCCCAAGTTCGAATCCCAGAAAACACCAAAAAGTTTTTTCACGGTCCCACCTCTCGCGAGCGTCTGACAAACATCCGAGAGTATTGTTGTCTCGAAAAAGCTTCTCAAATCGCCTTTCGGATATGGCACTAAACTGTAGGTCCCTTCCATTCGTGTGGAAAATATAACGCACACAACATGAGTGGTTGCGAGAAACGAGGCCCTGGCACTTAAAGAGCTGTTGCGCCATCCGGAAGGTCATTAATAAGCAAGGATAACACAGAACAGAGCCCTGTGTAACTCATGTATTTACAAAAAGTGGCATGGAAGTTCCAGTATCAAAATAGAATGTTTGAACTATGTCCTTGACTTGACTTTAACTTCTTGTTTTAAAACGAACGACGAGAGTTGGAACGATAAATCAAGTCAAACACGCGGACAAACGCCTAAGTAGATCAGTAACAAACGCTCGGGGAGTAAATTTGCGTAAAATTCATTTCAATGTATTTCTAATTGCGATTTTGTGGTTGGAATTAGTGAAATGTGATTTCTTAAGAAACAGAACTTTCTCTCCTTGATCCAACTCTGAAGGTCTAAATCTTAGTTCCAAACATAATCTCAATGTAAATTTACCTGTATATGAAGTTTGAGACGGGTCTTTAAGCTATTAGACTTAATGTACCACAACATGATGCGATACGATGTTTGGAGCCCAAGTGCACTCCGACCTATAAGATCTGACCACTGCATTTTCTTGAGGAACTATTCAGCTATATGCCGAATAACAGCTTTTCTGACTGTGTCTTTGCATTGTCTCCTGTGTGACTTATCAGAAAACTAACCTCAGATGACTTTTTCGTGAAAATCTCGACGTCGAGGATGATATGCTGCTCACATCTTTAAGATCTAAATGTGATGTTGATGTGGCAACCTGCCAACTAAATGACTTCCCAATCTCTTCATTCGGGAGTAGTTGTGTCCCGAAAAATGACAATACAAGTAAACGGAGCGGACCGTGCTGAAATAACCAGCTAGAGATACTCCGCATAAGGGTGAGAAAACTGTTCAACACCGCAAAACGCTATAAAAATTGGGACGAATATAGGTCTGCTTTAACTAAATTCAACATAGAGTTGTGGAAATTCAAGAGAACAGCATGAAGAAAGAACTGCGAAAATATTAAGTCCCTTCCAGTAGCAGCCCGTCTCCAAAAGGCTCTCCCAAGGGATCATTCCAATGGGAGGGATTGCACATCAAACCTGATGGCACCTACGCCGCCAGTCGAAGGGAAACCCTGGAAACTCTGCTCGAGGTTCACTTCCCTGGCTTAACATTTCTAAGCGACCACGTACTTGTTGCTCCTGAAGGCTCCACATGTGGCACCTCCAAAGGAGTCAACAGCTTGTCTGGAAATCTGTTCAGTCAAGAAAAAATTAAATGGGCAATCGGTTCATTTAAACCCTTTAAGGCACCTGGCAGTGATGGTATTTTTCCAGCTCTCATACAGAAAGGTCTGGATTACATCTTGCCTGCCTTGGTAGCTCTATTTATAACAAGCTTCAACCTGGGATACATTTCACTAACTTGGCGGGAGGTAAAAGAGGTGTTTATCCCTAAGCTAGGTAACAAACCCAGCGAGCTACCCAAATCCTACCGTTAAATCAGCTTGACATCGTTTTTCTTGAAAACCATGGAAAGACTGCTAGACTTAAACATTAGAGGCATTCTTGAAAAGACTATACCTCTGCACTCTAGTGAATTTGCATACAGGAAAGGTCGATCTACGGAAGGCGCCCTTCACAGTCAAAGCTGCCTACCGCTCCAAAGAAATTGCCCTTTGCGCATTCCTTGACATAAAAGGTGCTTTTGATAACACTGGTTATGAATCTATCACCAGTGCTATGAGACGCAGGGGAATAGACGAACCTACTACCAGATGGGTTAGGAACATGCTCGATAGCCGCATAAAAACATCTTCGTCTGGAGAGGTCTCTGTGACGGACTCCGCGGCCAATGGCTGCCCCCAAGGCGGCGTCCTCTCGCCCCTCTTATGGTCACTCGTGGTGGATGACTTATTGAACACACTTAATAGTTCAGGTTTCACAACCATAGGCTATGCAGATGATCTGGTGATCATCATTAAATGCAAACATGAAGACAATGTGAGTCTCGGACTGATGTGCTGGGGAGGGCCTATCAATTAACCCCAGCAAGGCAGTCATTGTACCGTTAACAATAAGAAGAACGCTGAATATTGGCTCAGTGACACTAAACGGCACAACCATCGATTTTTCCGATGAGGTCAAACATCTAGGAATTGTCCTGGATTAGAAGCTTAACTGGAACGCCCATATTAAGCATAAAATTGCCAAGGCGACTACTGCCTTGTGGGCCTGTCGCCGTATGTACGGCAAGACCTGGGCCCTGTCTCTAAAGCCATTCTCTGGTTATATACCACGGTTATAAGACCGATTTTGACATACGCGTCCGTAGTCTGGTGGACGAAAACCAAAGATGTCACTACCATTAATTAATTCACAAAACTTCAAAGACTAGCTTGCCTCGGTATCACAGGTACTATGCACACTTGTCCCACAACAGCCATTGAAGCCATAATCGGACTTACTCCGTTACATATATTTATAAAAAAAGTGGCAATCCGCAGTGCAGTTAGTCTTAGAAAATCAGGTGCTAATAGTACACGAGATCACGTGGATCTCATGCACCTATTGTCCGACTTCCCCGAGCTAGACATGCTCAGCACGGTCTCCGACTTTACGCCTAAATCACTCTACTTTGGTAGAAGGTTTGAGATTGTGATCCCAAGCCGTGATATATGGAATAATGGCGGACCGTCGCTTGATCCAAAAGGTATAGTGTGGTACACCGATGGATCAAAAATGGATTCAGGAGTTGGCGCCAGTGTGTATGGACCCAACCACAAAATTTGGAAATCACTCGAAAAGAGTCCTAGGGTTTTCCAGGCCGAGCTTTATACCATTGAAACTTGTGCTAACATTAACCTGCACTCAGGCATCAAAGGTGCCTCTATTCATATACTCACCGATAGCCAAGCGGCGCTCAAAGCACTGATCTCACATTTGATTAGTTCAAAATCAGTTCAAAATCACTTCTGAGCTGCTTCGTTACAAAATCTGGCCCGACACAATTAAGTAAAATTGTGTTGGGTACCGGGTTATGTAGACGTTGACGGCAACGAAACTGCAAACCTGCTAGCTAGGAAGAGCTCCTCTGAGTTGTTCACTGGACCTGAACCCTTCTGCGGGATATCCGATTCCGCCTTTAAACTTACCCTAAACACTTGGGAGCGCAACATGTGAATCTCCCACTGAAATAACTCCTCAGGCAGGCTAAAAGAGCTGTCCAACCCTTCCAAAGACAGGCAGTTGATATCCTAAAATACGGCAGAAATAACATAAGAAGGCTTGTGAGCTTCCTTACCGGTCACTGTCAATTTCTTTACTACCTTAACAAAAGAAGAATTTCGGAGGATATCACCTGCCGCCTCTGCCTAGAAGAGGATAAAACCACAGAACACAAACTATGTGAGTGTGTAGCTCTGTGTAGTACTAGGAGAAGCTTTTTCCTTAAAGAGATCATATCTCCAATAAATTTAAGGAACTCTTTCGCAGCCGTAATTATAGCTTTCATAAGGAGAGTAGAAGTACTGCTGCCCTAAAAGTGGCCTATGGCACAATAGATCTCCTTGGTCGCAGTGCCTACACGCCATTGCGTGGCCACACACCTGTTTTAAAAAAAAAAAAATAAAAACCTCAGATGTTGAAGATTGATTGTCATCGAACATTTTTGGACTTTTGTGTAGCAAACAACAAAAACGTATATCTGAAAGATATATATGTACCTTTGAAAACAGAGTATAGACTTGTCGTATACCCACACAATCCATTCTATTTGGAGAATATAAATGCCATACTACAAGTATATGTAAATCTTCCTGAAGATATATGAATAGCGTCAGTTAAAATTTACCCTTTACTGTAAGTGCTACTCGTATGTTATTCGCATTGTCACTGCGTGTTCGCTTATTGATTTGATGAAACACAACCTTCAATTGGATGTTCAAAACTCTTTCTTAAAAAAAAAGAAGATGTTAAACGGGTGCAGTGGTGGGATTCCATAATTAATTCAGGAAAACTAGGTTCGCTTGAAAGCCGTCTCGTTTTTTGCCCTTTTTCCCCAAACCTCATTTTTTGTTATTGTATATTTGTGATTCTCTGGAATTGAACACGAACATTCTAGACTTGAAAGCATTTTCTTTTAAAAATTTGCATTAGGAGTCATTGAAACCTAAACGACTATATTACTCGACCTAAGAAGCTTCTGAAATATCTTCTTTTTTTTTTATTTGCATCATTGATGCTTAGTGGTATAGATCTACCAAAGCTATTTATTATCTAAAACTCCCAGATATATGGGCTGGGTGAACGTGGCAATTGCTCCTTATACAATATGTAATTGCTTGCAATTGCGAGATCTTCGGTCGTATTCGCACCTTTCGCGAGGTCGTCCTATACTGCGCCCCCTTCATCCGGGGTGGATTCGAAGACTTTCTTAACTGGAATGTTGAGTTCCATCCGCGCTACATGACGCAGCCATTTCAGTCGCTGTATGTGAACTCTTCTGGCTAAGTGGATGTCCTTGTATAGGCCTTACAGATCGGCATTTTACCTTTTCCTGCACTTACCGTCTATGCAGACGAGCCCAAAGATCACTCGAAGAACTTTTCTCTCAAAATAAAAAAGGGCATCCTCATCCGATTTTGACAAAGTTCATGCCTTTGTGGGCGCCGTGGCATATGAGGTTCCAAGTTCGAATCCCAGAAAATACCAAAAAGTTTTTCACGGTCCCACCTCTCGCGAGCGTCTGACAAACATCCGAGAGTATTGTTGTCACGAAAAAGCTTCTCAAATCGCCATTCGGACTCGGCATTAAACTGTAGGTCCCTTTCAATCGTGTGAAAAATATAACGCGCACAACATGAGTGGTTGCGAGAAAGCTAGGCCCTGGCACTTTAAAGAGCTGTTGCGCCAAATATTTGTATTTTTGTATGCCTCTGCGTCATACAGCAAGGCAGGGATGATTGGTGTCTTACAAAGAGTTACCTTAGTAGTTCGAGATAGGGCTTTGTTACTCAATTGCCATCTTAGCCCATAGAAACAGCGATTGGCAAGAGTAATTCTTCGTTTGCTCTCCGCACTGGTGTGAATTGTGGAGCTCACCATAGTGCCTCAAAATTATATCTGCCTATTGTGGCATTTTCTCCAAGACGCCGATGTTGGGGGTTCTTTTTTGTAGATAGCACATATTTTGTTTTGCTTTCATTGACCGCTAAACCCATCTTTTCTGCATCGATCTTAATACTCATAAATGCGCCATTCACGGCCCGCTGAGTTCTTTCGATTATGTGAATGTCATCAACGTAGGCGAGTAGTTGTACAGACTTGTAAAAGATTGTAGCTCCGGTGTTGGCTTGTGAGTACGAGTATCGTACAATTCCCTTAAGATAGCACGTCACCTTGTCCAAAACCTTTCCTGACATTAAACGGTTCGGTGATGTTCTTACCGACTTTGATGGAGCAGCGAGAGTTCTCCATCATAATTCTCCACAAACGGGCGAGCGTGGCAGGGCTTCCAAAACTGGACATACCTCGGTATAACTCATCTCTGTGTACGCCATCATAGGCAACTTTGAAATCGATTAAGAGGTGGTGCGTATCGATTTTATATTCATGGGTTTTTTCCAAGATCTGCCGTAGTGTGAGTATTTGGTCAATGATGGACTTTCCAGGCCTAAAACCGCACTGGTAAGGACCTACCAGATTGTTGGCAATCGGTCTTAGGCGTTCACATAATACGGCAGACAGGATCTTATATGCGATGTTGAGAAGACTTATACCTCTGTAGATGGCGCAGTTCAGAGGGTCTCCTTTTTCAGAATCAGGCAAACGATGCTGAGGTTCAATTCATCGGGCATACTTTCGTCCGACCAGATTTTGCAGGTGGTGCATGCTACTTACCAGCTCATTTCCTCCTGCCTTGAAAAGGCTAAAGCAGCTTTATTGGATTTAAGTTTAGATATCGCTGTCCTCACTTTATTCATCGTTCATCGCAGCAGAATATTGGTCATCATCGTCATTTAGCAGTATGCAGAAGTATTCCTCCCATATCCTCAGCGTCCACTGCGATTCTACTACTACATCGTTCTGGCTTTGCAACCTTGGTATGCTCGTTTTACGTTCTGATAACATTTTCGAACCTCATTTCTGCAATAAAGTCTTTCAATCTCCTCGATCGGGCGCTTCCTATGCTATTATATTATAAATATGCCATTAAAATTCCTAACTAGTTGCCTTGTGGCTGAGTAGAAGAGTAAGAGTAGAAGCCAGCCGGTTATTGCCTTTCTGCCAGCTAGGTCTTTAAAAAAAAACATCCCGTAGTCACTTTGCCTTAAGAAGCGCTCAGGAAATGTCTAGCAAAACCAATGGAAAGACTATTTCTAAAGGGTCGCTTACAAAATGATAAAACTAAATTGAAATGTAAAACATCTGCGTTAAAAGAGAATTCGCACAATACCCCCTACCAAGCCAACACATAAGCTTTTATCACCTAGTCAAGACAAAAAAAAAGTTTCCAAACCCATTTCTAAATGCCAGAAAAAGAATAAACAACACGTGACCGTGCTCCAATCTGTCCACTTATTTTATCTCAATTCAAAGGCCAATCATCGTCCTTTACAGACAAAAAAATATGTAAATTGAAATATTGCATAAACTCCATTGCATCTTGTTAGTGACGAAATAAAAAAGGATCGACCCCATTCTCATTGCAGAGCTCAAAGCAAATATTTTCCTCTTTCTATTTTTTCCGCATTTTTCCCCATTTTCATCTCCTTGTACTGCCATATCCTTAGAGGCGATGAAGCTTTAAATTCTTTTAAATCAAATGTTCCCCCAGGTCTCCTCACCATTTTCTGTGTCCTTTTTGGTATTCCTAGCAACATTCATAAAAAAAAAATGGAAACGAAAAAAAAAAAAAAAAGGAAACGAAAAGAAAAAAAAAAAAAACTTTTCCCATTAAAGTTTACAAAACAATCACTCGAAAGATATCAGCGCGCCTGGGAACCGTATTAGGTGTCATTCGAAATTTTCCTTAATGTTCCATGAGGAATGAAATTACCGTTCAAATAGTCGATATGGTAACCAAGCAAATAAGTACGTAAGAACACTCTTGCACTTATGCTGATGGTGTTGATGACAGTTTCTTCCCCCATAATGGTATTTTTAAAGCAATTTTTGAGTTCTTCTAGTACTTATAGCAAGGACTTGGGGGCGTTTTACAAAGAATACTTGTTTCTGCAACAAAAGAACGCCAAGAAGTAATTAGCTAAGGAACTTGTTGTACGCAAATGAAATTAACAAAAGTATGGTACTTAAGCATCAATGGGAGACCATGGCATCGTGTAGCTGGAGGAAGTTCTGTGCTTTTACAAAAGTAACAATGGAAATTATAACTAGGTTCCGTTTTGTAAAGTTCAAGGACTTAAACAATTTTAGTATACGAAGCTAGATATACGTAGTACCTAGAGTATGAAAAGATTTTTCCCGCAGTTACACACGTGGGATTAGTACTTGCATTGGTGTAGCATTCAGTGCACTCTACGGTTTAGCTTTCTCACTCAGGTTGTTGGGTGTGTAGTCGTACGTAGGAAGTTTTTAGAATCAATGTATCATGCATTATATTTATAATCATGAAGTGCGGCTAAGAGAAACAGGATGCTGGTGTACCAAACTTTAGGGTCACAGCAGCATCCTGAATCTGCTACCACAGGATCTGGTAGTTAATATAGTCGATTATAGCTCCCAGAGTGAACTTCAAAAAGGACATCACGGCCAGATTCCCAACCAGGGAAGTGGGAAATAGACGACGTGACAAACGAGTTCGAAACACCAATCTTCACTGACGCACGGTTCAAAATGCACTGTAGGGTACAAAAAAAAACAACAAATATTTGGCGCAACAGCTCTTTAAGTGCCAGGGCCTAGCTTCTCGCAACCACTCATGTTGTGTGCGTTATATTTTTTCACACGAATGGAAGGGACCTATAGTTTAGTGCCGTATCCGAACGGCGATTTTGAGAAGCTTTTTCGTGACAGCAATACTCTCGGATGAGAGTACGATTATAATCCGTAATGTGTTCATGTAGTCGATGCAGGAGGATTCAGCACGAAAGACTGCCTGTTCGACTTCGAGAGTGATTCCTTCCAGAATTATTCTAGCGGTTATTTTGGCTACGGCTAGAAGAACGCAGATACCTCTCCAGTTTCCGCATTCCATCAAGTTGTCATTTTTCGGAAGCTTAATGATCATCCCCATTTGTACTCCTGCGGAAATTGTTCATTATCCCTAGCTCTCCGTATTAGAGGGTGCAACAAATCTGATGATGTATTTGGCGCCGCTTGAAATAGTTCGGCGGGGATGCCATCAATACCCACCGCCTTGGACTTGATTACTGTTATTACTTCGGTTTAACCGGGATCCTGATCCTACGATTCTGAAGAAAGGAGACCCTATAAACTGCGCCAATTACAGAGGTACAATTCTCCTCAACACCGCATATAAGACCCTGTCTGCCGTATTATGTGAACGCCTAAAACTGATCGTCAACAACCTGATAAGTCCTTATCAGTGCGGTTTCAGGCCGGGTGAGTCCACCATTGACCAAATATTTACACTACGGCAGATCTTGGAAAAAACCCATGAATATAAAATCGATACGCACCATCTTTTCATCGATTTCAAAGTTGCCTATGATAGCGTGTATAGAGACGAGGTATACAGAGCCATGTCTAGTCTTAGCATCCCTGCCAAGCTCGTCCGTTTGTGCAGAATAACGATGGAGAACTCTCGCTGCTCTATCAATGTCGGTAAGAACATCACCGAACCATTCAATGTCAGGAAAGGTCTCAGACAAGGTAACGCGCTATCATGTGATCTCTTTAACATAGTACTTGAGAGAATTGTACGAAACTCACAAGCCAACACTGGAGGTACAATCTTTTACAAGTCTGTACAACTACTCGCTTATGCCGATGACATTGACATAATCGGAAGAACTCAGCGGGCAGTCAATGGGGCATTTACGAGTATTGAGATCGAGGCAGCAAAGATGGGTCTAGCGGTCAATCAAAGCAAAACAAAATATATGCTCTCTACAAAAAAGGACACCTAACATCGGCGTCTTGGACAGAACGCCACAATAGACAGATACAATTTTGAGGTAGTAAAGGATTTTGTCTACCTAGGCTCTATGGTGAACTCCGTAAATGACATCAGCAGGGAGATTACGCGAAGAATTACTCTTACCAATAGTTGTTTCTATGGGCTAAAACTGCAATGGAGTAGCAAAGCCGTATCTCGAACTACTAAGGTAACTCTTTATGAGACACTTATCATCCCAGTCCTGATGTATGGCGCAGAGGCATGGGCTTTGACAAAATCGGATGAGGATGCCCTTGATTATTTCGAGAGAAAAGTTCTTCGAGCGATCTTTGGTCCCGTCTGCATAGACGTTAAGTGGAGGAGAAGGTACAATGCCGAGCTGTAAGGCCTGTACAAGGACATCGACTTAGCCAGAAGAGTTCACATACACCGACTAAGATAGCTGGGTCATTTGGAGTGGATGGAGCCAAACGTTCCCGCTAAGAAAGTCTTCGAATCCACCCCGGATGGACGACGCAGTAGAAAACGAACTCGCAGTAGGTGGTGCAAACAAGTGGAGGGGGATCTCAACCAACTTGGCGTGCGCAACTGGAGGCAGCTAGCTCATAACCGCTCTGGCTGGAGAGGTTTGTTTGGTTGAGGCCCAGGTCCACCCCGGACTGTAGCGCCATCTAAGTAAGTAAGTTTACCGGGAGGTAAGGTGCGAATTCGGGAATTTGTTGCCTCGAACTGCTCATTCGAATTCGAGATCATGCCGCCATCGTCTAAGTGGTTTAGCACTGTAGCAAAATGTTGTTTCCATCTAGAGAGCTGGTTCTCATCCGAAATCCAAAGGTTACCATCCATACTCTTCACTGGATGTTGTTTGGAGTTTCGACCACCAGTCAGCTCCTTAGTGATGCTATAAACAGTCCTACTGTTACACCTGCTCGCTGCTTCTTCAGCCCTTGAAGCCAGTGAGTTCATTTGCTGACGAATGTCACGTCTCACACTACGCTGCACTTCTTTCTTCTTCGCACGGTATTGGGCTTCTAGCTCGGTTCTTTCTACTGCTGAGGCTGCTGCAATCCGAGCCTTGATTGCTGTACGCTCATCAAGCGCCTCCAAGTGTCTGCAGATAGCCATGTGCGATGGTTTTTCTGCCCTCTACTGACATAAGTCCGTGCCCCATCCCTAAAAGCATTTTTCACAGCAGAACTAGACAGTAGCTGCATATCTAAAGCTAAGATTGCATTCGGTATGTTGTGTCAAATACGGAGAATCAGCTTAAAACCAAGCTTCGTCTGTTCCGCTCTAATGTGGAATTGATGCTAAAATCTAAATCGCATACCATATGAACAGCTTTATCAGGATTGGTCACATCCTACTTAGGGACGAGAATGATAACGCCCGACAAGCCATGCAATGGAATCCCTTAACACAACAAGTAAAAATGCAGGAAGGTTCTCGTATGAGGTGGTACAGAACAGTGGAAAAGAAATCTGGACAACTGAGAATATGCTGGATGGGGTTGATCACATTGCGATGACGCGTAGGCGTGGTTGATGCCCTAAGACCCATAAAGAGACGCAGCATTTAAGTTGGTATGGTGAATGAAAATAACTGGAGCACACTTCTCGAATGGAGTTGAATTTATGATCATAGAAAATCAGTGAGTTCTTAATGAAGGAAATACATTCTGCGAGATGTAGCAGGATCGTAGTATAATTTCCTTGCGGCTATCCCACAATCTGCAGCATAACAACTATTTTCGCAATGAACTTAGCTTTGACGAAATTTCGGTAATGTTTAGACTACGAGGAGAACGTTTTCGTTTAAACTACACCCCACATCGTTAAGAGCTATCAGTTTATCAGACTGAGAGGATGATACTCAGCATTTTCTGGGAAAAATCCTGTTATAAGGGAAAACGAGAAGATGCATTTTTGGCAGTGATTTTCTTCCGGAAGACGAAACTTTATCGCTGCTCTATGAGTTTAATGTTTCGAATTATTCCAGTACTCTAAGGTGGGTTTAGCCTATCGGGAAAGATTAATCGAATAACACTTTTGCACTCTACTTGTTTACCTTAAAATTTGTATTAGTGTGCAAATATTTAATTTTACAAGATAGATGCAGACGGCAATACCATGCTTGTTGATTTTTGTTTCGAAAATTTGGATTAAAAATTGAATTAATAAGTAAAGGCTAAAAGATATTAGAAGGTCAATTGAATTTGTTATTCAGCTACGTATTATTGCATATAAAACTTCGTTAGTGTTGTTGTCTACGGACCCAGAATTTTAAATTAAATTTGTTTAAAAATTGTTTATTACATTTTCACATTGTTTAAGAAAACCATATTATCTAAAAGTAATGATGAAGCTCAAATAATTTTAACTTGTTGTCAGAAGATAACAATGTAAATATTTATCTAGATAAGCCGTAAACCAGAACACGTAAGTAGGTAATGAGAGTGTTACATTGCTGGTGACCTCATAAAACAGAAATCAATCGCATAGCATAGCAGGTGTTTGATGGTTTCTGTCTCCTCTATATCTTGGCAGCTCCTGCAGTGGTCGGGTGTGTTGACGCCTAATCTAGCCATTATCCCTATCAGGCAGTGTCCTGGTAGCGCACCTGTCCAGATGTGAATTTCTTTTTAATTCATCGCCAGAAGGCTTTCTGTTCTGCTTTTATCCACTGTGGGCCCTAAGCTGCGAGATATGATACAGTCGCTTCTGACGGACCAAGCGGAGTTGATTAGTTCTTTTGATCTTAGGTCCATTTTTATTTTCTTGATCCCTTTTTAGCTAGTTCATCTGCTGTCTCGTTTTCTTTTTGGGGACCTGCATTGCGATTGATCGGGAAACTACTGCCTGCTCAAAACTTGACTTGGGCCAGTAGCGCAACAATCAAGTTCGTGATGAAGTGCTTACTTTACCTCCTAGTGGTGGTGGTCCCCGGGCAACTATACGTATAAACCATTTTACGTGTAGGCCAAAATTGTAAGTGCGGGTTGTCTAAGGCCTTGATTCTAGTCTAGGTAACGTGGGCCAGCAACCTGCGTTACCGAATATTGCCCGCTACAGTAACCGACACTATGCCTCGGATAAGGAATGATCACATGTTGACGACTTTTGGCTATTGTACCCGGACAAAGATAGGTTTCTGGAATGTAAAGACGCTCCTCGACTCGGGAAAAGAAGGTCCTTACAATGCCAGGCTCATCCAATTGGAAAACGAATTCATGCGATATAAACTGTACATTTTGGGGATAAGTGAAGTAAGATGGTTAGAAGCGGGCGAGTACCAGTCTCCAACGCGTAGTACAGTGTTACGCGTTGGAGACTATTCTGGAAGACCATCCGGAAGTCCGCGGGAATATGGAGTCGGACTACTGCTAACAACAACAGCACGCAAGGGCCTAATTTCCTGGCAGCCACATGATGATAGGATTATGACGGCCAGATTCCGGACTAGAGTACGACGCGTCACCATCATACAGTGTAACGCCCCAACGAATAGTTCATCTGAGGACGAAAAGGAGAGCTTCTACAACCTCTTAAGTGCCGTCTTTAACACAACAACAAATGGAGACATTATCATAGTGATGGGGGATTTGAATGCCAATGTAGGCAACGACAACGAAGGGTTCAAACATGTAATCGGGAAGCATGGACTTGGCAACCGCAATGACAACGGCGAAGGGTTTGTGGATTTCTGCAATGCCAACCGCCTTGTGATAGGTGGCACCATGTTTGAGCACAAGACCTGCCACAAAGTCAGCTGGGTTTCCAATGACAGGCAAGCAACCTCTAACCAAATTGACCATTTTGTCATCAGCCGCCGCTTTAGAAGTAGTCTCCTGGACGTCCGAAACAGGCGAGGGGCAGATGTGGGGATAGTACGTGATCACCATCTTATGATATCTACTCTCCAACTACGCACTGCTGCAGTTCAAAGATCCCACGACAACAGAAGAATGCCCAGGTTGACCATCGATAGACTTAGTGATCCCTCAGTGCGCCAACAATTAATGGAGCACCTCTCGCAAGGTGTGGAAGTAATGAACAGTTCTATGCCCGCAACCATCTAAGACCATTGGTGTGCTGTGAAAATGTTTTTACATCTGGTGCTGAAGGAATTGTCGGCCGATCGTAGGGAAGACATATGGCGTGGCCTTCCTGGAGACGGATTGACGAACGAAATCAGCTGAAAGCTCGCATTGCAGCTACCCCAGCAGCAGGGAGAAGCGAGCTAGAGTCCATATATCACATGAAGATGAGAGAAATTCAGGGTAGCGTGCGACCTGACTACATCAACGCGCTGGCTACAGAAGCAGAAGAAGCTGTACGGAGATGTGACAGCAGGACCGTCTACAGAATCACCAAAGAGCTGACAGGTGGTCGCAGCTCCAGCCAACACCCAGTGAAAAGCCTAGACGGCTCCTTGCTCATTTCGGATAAAGACCATCTCAAGAGATGGGAAGAGCATTTTGCTATGGTTTTGAGCCGCGTATTCGCTAACGATACGCTCTCAAGTCAGACCGAGATGCCCGAGGTGAGAAGTTCCCGAATACGCACCACGACTCCCAGTAAATATGAGATCAAGGCACTCAAAACCAACAAGGCGGTAGGACTTGCCGATATTGCAGCAGCGCCAACAACATCGGCTAAGCTTCTGCTTCCACTTATAGAGAGAGTTTGGGAAGCTGAGAGCTTTCCTAACGAGTGGAAAAAGAGCATGATCGTCAAGCTTCTCAAGAAAGGAAATTTAATGGAGTGCGGACACTGAAGGGGTGTCTGTGTTCTGCCTGCTGTAGGTAAGATAATAGCTAAAATCATCCTTGAGCGAATCAAACAACATCTCGAAGACACACTCGATGCCGAACAAGCAGGTTTCCGCTCTGGATCCTCCTGTGTCGACCACATCAACACCTTGCGGATTATAATCGAACAGTGCGTTAAATATCGATCGCCACTAAACCTGCTGTTCATTGACTTCGAGAAGGCGTTCGATAGTGTCAACAGGGAGTTTATTTGGCGTGCCTTACGCAGGAGAGGTATTCCCGATAAACTAATTGCTATTATCAAAACTACATATAAAGGCTCCAAATGTCACGTTCTGCACAGGGGAAGGTTGTCTGAGGAATTTGAGATCCAAAGTGGGGTAAGAGAAGGCTGTATCCTTTCACTGATATTATTCCTATTGGTGATTAGCGATGTGCTTCATGCAGCTTTGTCGACGGGAAATGGAGGAATTCGATGGACTCTTGTATCTCAACTGAAACATATTGACTACATTGACGATGTATGCTTACTCTCCCACAGAATTATGGACCACCACTAAATGACAGCAGATGTGGAGAATGAGGCAGGTGTCGTCGGGCTAAAAATTAATACGGCAAAAACCAAAATGATCAGCCTTGGAACTAACTCATCGGCTCAAATATGCATTGCTGGACAACAGGTAGAGAGAGTAGAAGATTTCCAGTATCTTGGGAGTATTGTCTCGACCGATGGTGGAATCGAACTGGATATAGCCAACAGGATCGCCAAAGCAAAGCTCGCGTTCGGGATGTTGTCCAAAATATGGCGAAGCAATGCAATCAGTTTGAGCACCAAGATAAGACTGTTCCGCTCCAACGTTGAATCCGTGCTGTTATATGGTTGCAGCACGTGGAGAGTGACCACTGCTATCACTAGAAAGCTGCAAACGTTTGTTAATAGGTGTCTGCGCAATATCTTAAGGATTTTCTGGCCCAATCATATCTCTAACGAAAACCTTTACGAGAGAACGGGTCAGAAACCAATAGGCACAACCATCCAATGACGCAAGTGGCAGTGGATTGGTCACACGTTCCGAAAGGGTGAGAGTTCCATAGCGAACCATGCTATGCAATGAAACCCTCTAACTCAGGATGGCAGAAGACCTGGCGGTCCGAGGAGAACATGGCGCAGAACAGTCGAGAGGGAGGCACGGCAGTTAGGGAAAAGTTGGGAAGAACACAGACACATTGCCAGAAACCGTACACGATGGCGCATAGGCGTAGTAGGGGATACAGGACATAAGAAAAAAAAGCCATAGACATACCGATTCACATCGTTGAACGCCACAAGTAGTTTGTGTTCAGAGGCAGAATCTTATATTAAATACACAACTTCCAAAAAGGTAATTAGGAGTAAGGGTAATGCTCTGGCTAAGCGAAGCCTTGTTTCAGTTGGAGTACAATTTAAAAAAAAAAGTAAAATAAATAAAGTAAAAAAATTACAAGATCCCCAGAGTTACCTCAGAGCTCCGTAAATGCGTCCAACAATCAAATTAACGTGGTCGATACCAGAAAAACGTATGCTCACTTTAAAACCCAAGCTTGTTACGGATTTCGAGACTGGTGTTTTATATACGAAGATTGACGGAATGTCGCTTGTATTGTAATCAGTATATGACAGCAATATAGCTTGGGTCTTACCTGGATTTCAGGAAAGAAGAAGATAATTCTCCTCAAGATAAAGACTAATTTGATTAGCAAGTATTTTCGCAAAGACCTTCGACAGGCATGGCAGTATGCCTTTTGGGCGAAAGTCGCTACGTAGTGAGGGCACAATGTTTTTGCAACAGGAGTAACTCTGCCTTCTTTAGAAGGGTTGAGGACGTAATGCATTAGTTCATGAGATGCGTAAGCGGACTTAATAGGGAGGGAAGAATGAGTTTATAAATCTAAGTGGTATGCCATCAACACCAATAGCATCAGATTTAAGAACTTGAATAATTTCAGCCACATCACTCTCTGTCACCACTTTAAAGTCGAATTCTTCTGCAAAATTACAGTGCAAGCTCCAAAACATTTTTCAACCGATTGAATGCCAAGAGCTGCATCTGTTATCAGGAAACTATCCGAACAATAATGAAGATTAAAAAATCGACCCGATCATTCAATAGTAACACTTTGGATATATTCAGTAGGAAGGTACTTAGAACTTAGACTTTTTCATATCTTCTTCAGAATTATTTTTAAGAATTATTTTTACTCACAATTGACAGGCCCGTCATCAATCCAATGAGACTCACAGTGAAGAATCCAAAACACTGCGACAGCACCCGATTGCTGTGAATTTTCTCTGAAAAACTCCTCGTCCAACTGAGAGTCTGAAAGAAACAAACAATATCCCATCTCAATGTCCACCCACCCGCTTGCAAGGAAATTTTTACAAAAGCATACTTTCATACTGAGATCATAAGAAGCGACTAATAGAACTACAAATAGCAATAGGATAATAGCAGCACCGGATGATAGATAAGTTAAATAATTTCTGGAAATATACAAAGAAAAAAATAAAAATTTGTTTATTCTAGCAAACTTAAGTCCGTTCGCAACTTACTGCTTAAAAACTAGAAGACGCATAGTAGTCGTCGCTATTAATACTACAAAACTGCAATAGAAATACAAACTCAGCATTCGATCTGGTTCGGAAGCATACTAAAGAAGAAGTGTTCATCAGTTTTGTGAATTCAAACAAAAGCACTCTCGTTTACCTTTCGCTCTAGAGATGATTTTTTAAAGGATAACAGCACTGATTTACAGTGCTCTGATCTGAGATGATCTATGCTTCTCGCATCAATGGCCCGCATTAGATACTCATTTACTTCATCCTCTGGATCC
This sequence comes from Brachypalpus laphriformis, assembly GCA_945910035.1. Taxonomy (NCBI): domain Eukaryota; kingdom Metazoa; phylum Arthropoda; class Insecta; order Diptera; family Syrphidae; genus Brachypalpus; species Brachypalpus laphriformis. The sequence continues at coordinate 39,120,809 of OX246756.1, forward strand.
TTAGTCATATCCGAACCATCAGTGAAACCAAGTCTACGACCTCATTAATATTTATCGAATGATTAATTAAAAAACAAGGATACTCACTTTGAAGCATTTTTCTGTGTTCCGTGCCCCATCATTCGCAGTTCCTTTGATATGTTCCCATTAACCTGCAGCTTATTGCGAGATTTCTTATTCTATAAATACTCAATATTAAAAGATCTGCTCTGTGTGTGCGGCAAAGGAGTATCTTTCTTTACCGGCCTATAAGTATCTCCAGGTACAATTAAAAATGTTTCTATTTCATGGTCCTTTAGGTATGAGTTACGTTCACTTCCTTTGCCCTCTTCGACTTCGTAGTCACCGTCTAAGCATTTCAGTGTTTCCTTAGTGATATGAACTCGCCTAAAGAAGAAGAGAGTTGAAAGTAATTATAGGATTTCTTTTAGATTGAATGTAAACAGGATTTTTTTTCCTATCTCGGTGCGCTCCTTCTTTTGCTAATTTGCCTGCCCCCACCAAAGACAACTCAAGGAGAAAGACAATCAGGACTTTTTTTTTTGTGTGGATTCATTTGGAAAATATTTTTTTTTAAGGATTTGGATTTGGAAAGCAACCTCCAATCGATTAAACATACCCTAATTGAAAAGGATATTAATTTGTTTTCCATTATGGAGTAGGAGCTTTCCATTGAGGGAAACAAGGATCGTTTACCTAATTACTTCGTAATAAAATATTTTATGACCGCCAACGCGCAAGTGAATTATTCAATGGACGAACTTAAATTTTTCGTGGACGGCTGTAATTTGATGAAACATTTGCTAATGAAGATGATTTCTCAAGGTCCTTGCATACATGATTAAGATTATATTACAGGAAAAAGCAATAACAGCAAAGGATGGGAAAACTGGTGGTTGGTATATTGTGCTCATTGAGGTGGAATATGGGAGATCGTCAGGTTTATGGTCGTTTCAAAAAATTATTTTCATTAAGTAGGTACTTGAAAAGATAGAATTTTAAAAGGCAATTCAATTTAGTTTTTATTTAAAGATTCAATGTTAAGTATCTCCATTCTTCTGTTTTTCATGGTCGATAGGTACAGACTTATTTACTAAATGGTATTGAATTCCTTAAGAAGTTACGTGGAGTAAATAAATGAACGCAGCTGAAAATGGGGTCTACATGGCTTCTAGCGTTTATGGTATCCTTGCCAAGACATGAAAATGAAATCTTGTCTATTTACTATGAAAATGTTGCTAGATGCAGGTACTGATTTTTTGTAGATACGCTCTTTTGATCTCGGAATACAGCATAAGCATCCTCTCCACTAGCAGAAACGCTGCTTTCACTTATGTAAAAGAAATGTTATTTCTACAACTGCTGTGTTTGTATCTACTTCAAATTGAGCTTTAATCTTTCACAAAATCAGGTTTTATGAAGAATATGCTATAAGAAGGAAAAATTAACGAAAATTGCTGTAAGGGTGAAACATTACAGGTGGGCAAAATCGCATCATCACCTCCACGCGGTGCCCGCTGGATAGCTATCTGATAGTGAACTAACGATGAGCGTATGCTGAATCTGACGACATATGTGCAGCTGAACACTCAGACCTGCGTAAGCACATCTGGGTGAACTTCAGCGCGCATATGCCTAACCGGACGAGGCATCTCTTGTTGACCTGATCGGCTGAAATATGCGTCTCAGAAGTCTAGCAAGAGGTCCTCAGAAGGAGGACGTGCGGCGGATGAATTCTCTCGATGGAATCAACGGTGACGTCTACAGACCAGCGGGAGCTGAGGTCTGTAAGGATTTTCAATACTACGTCAGGGTATTGAAAAAGAGATGGTGGCGGATGAACCCTTAATGGGCCAACGGCAGCGCTTATATCCCCGAAGTGGGTTACTGACATCGGTGTATCCGGCCTCTTGTCCTAGGGGTACAAAAAAAAGGATCTGGCCCTCCAGGTTGGGGGTTGTGCCGTCGGGTTAACTTCCCTACCACGTAAAAAACCTTTGGTTACGAAGCAACCAACAGCCTCGGATACGGATGATCTTACTGTTGACGACCCATGCAAACGTAAAAAGGACAACGATCTTCATGTCTGCACATGGAATGTTAGGTCCCTCTACAAACCACGTGCAGCCGAACAACTTGCGGAAGCCCTAGAGTGTCTCAAAGCAGACATTACCGCCATCCAAGAAGTGCGATGGGATGGGCCGGGCAAAAGGAGTATGAAAAACTGCGACATCTACTACGGCGATTGCTACAGACAAAAAGGACAGCGTCTATTCGGGTGCGGATTTGTTATTGGAGGCAGACTTCGTCAAGAAGTCTTGAGTTTCCGGCATGTGAACGAGCACCTTATGGCTATCCGTATCAAGGCTAAATTTGCCAACATTAGCCTAATATGCGTTCACGCCCCTCATGAGGAGAAGGACGACGCGACAAAGGATGACTTCTACCAGCTCTTGGACAAGACGTATGAGCAATGCCCTAGCCACGACGTTAAAATTATCCTAGGTGACTTTAACGCAAAGCTAGGAAGAGAGGAAGTCTTTAGTAGCGTAGTCGGAAAGCACAGCCTGCACGACAATACTTCCGGCAACGGACTTAGGCTAATCGACTTTGCGGCGGGGCGAAAATTTGTTGTAGCTAGTACGCAGTTTCCACGTCTCGATATTCACAAAGGAACATGGCTCTCCTTTGATCGAAAAACTGTCAACCAAATCGATCACATTGCGATCGACGCAAGGCACTCTTCCAGTATTCTGGGTGTCCGGACTTTCCGAGGAGTCAACGTGGACTCGGATCACTACCTAGTTGTAGCCAAGGTACGGATGCGGATATCCACAACGGAGCGAAATCAACGAAATGCCGATCGTGTTTCTTCCAATCTCAATCTAAGTCCTATGCCGCCAGCAGCAAATGCGGAAGACCAGTGGCAGCGTTGCCAACAAGCCATCAGAGATGCCGCCTCTGATGTACTGGGTTTCTCTCGGCCACCACAACGAAACCCCTGGTTTGATGAGGAATGCCAGCAAGCACATGCAGCTAAACAGGAGGGATACAATGCGGCGCTGCATAGAAGGACCAGAGCTGCTTACGAGCTTTACGTGAGCAGAAGAAAAGAGGAACATCGACTTCTCAGAAAGAAGAAAAAGGAGCATGAGAAGCGCTCGATCGAGGAGATTGAGAGACTTTATTGCAGGAATAATGTTCGAAAATTTTACCAAAGGGTAAAAAGAACATGCCAGGGTTTCAAAGCCAGAACAGAGGCCTGCAGGGACGAAAATAGCAATATAGTAGTAGAATCGCAGTCGGTGCTGAGAATATTTAAGGAACACTTCTGCAAACTGTTAAACGGCGATGATGACCAATATTCCGCTATCAGGCAGAATGAGCCATTCAACAGTGACGATGGCAGTCAAGATTCCCGTCAACCCGATCAGAATGAAGTGAGGATAGCGATATCTAAACTCAAATCTAACAAAGCTGCTGGAGCCGACGGCCTTGCCGCTGAACTTTTCAAGGCAGGAGGAGATGAGTTGGTTAGGAGCATGCATCAGCTCATCTGTAAAATCTGTTCCGACGAAAGTATGCCCGATGAATGGAACCTTAGCATCGTTTGCCCAATCCTGAAGAAAGGAGACCCTCTGAACTGCGCCAACTACAGAGGTATAAGTCTCCTAAATATCGCATATAAGATCCTGTCTGCCGTACTATGTGAACGCCTAAAACCGATCGTCAACAACCTGATAGGTCCTTATCAGTGCGGTTTCAGGCCTGGAAAGTCCACCATTGACCAAATATTCACACTATGGCAGATCTTGGAAAAAACCCATGAATATAAAATCGATACGCACCAGCTTTTCATCGATTTCAAAGTTGCCTATGATAGCGTGTATAGAGACGAGTTATACAGAGCCATGTCTAGTCTTGGCATCCCTGCCAAGCTCGTCCGTTTGTGCAGAATGACGATGGAGAACTCTCGCTGCTCCATCAAAGTCGGTAAGAACATCACCGAACCGTTCGATGTCAGGAAATGTCTTAGACAAGGCGACGCGCTATCATGCGATCTCTTTAACATAGTACTTGAGAGATCGACTTAGCCAGAAGAGTTCACATACAGCGACTAAGATGGCTGGGTCATTTGGAGCGGATGGAGCCCAACGTTCCCGCTAAAAAAGTCTTCGAATCCACCCCGGACGGACCGCGCAGTAGAGGACGACCTCGCGGTAGGTGGCGCAAACAAGTGGAGGGGGACCTCAACCAACTTGGCGTGCGCAACTGGAGGCAGCTGGCTCGTAACCGTGCTGGCTGGAGAGGTTTGTTGGTTGAGGCCCAGGTCCACCCCGGACTGTAGCGCCATCTAAGTAAGTAAGTAAGTGAAACATTACATAAGGAGGAAAAGAATCAGTCTGGATGTTGCGGTGATAAAGAAGTTTAAAAGGATATGTCTACCATCTGAACACAATGGACCTTCATCCAATGTAGAAGCTGAAACAAATAAAGTGGGCTTAAAAATAAACACAACCAAAGCAAAAGCCTTGAGCACTTTTATCTTCTACGCTGAAATCAACATTGCCAGACTGCAAGTCGATAAAGTAGACAGCTTTATGTATCTAGGAAGTGTGGTCTCGGATAACCGAGTTGAACTGGTTGTGAGCAGCAAAATCGTGAAGGTAAAAGCTGCGTTCGGGATACTGTCCAAAGTCTGGAGAACCAATGTTTCCAGCATAAGATCCAAGCTGCAACTGTTCCGCTCCAATGTGGAACCAGTATGATATCAGTGCATACATGGCCTAGTTAATCGCAGCATTTCATATTGTGTGAGTTTCATTTTTCACACGAATGGAAGGGACCAACAGTTTTATGTCGTAAGCCTATCTTGAGAGGCAGTGGTCGGTGTTTTCTGGAATCTCGAAATGGTCGCACAGTAGTCCAACGCACGAACTTCTTCGCCACAGTGCTCACAGAATATACCAAAGATAAGCCTATCAACTCCTACACTCAACCTCCAAGCGGTAACAGCTGGGTTCGTAGTACCTTAATCCAAGAAATGAGTAACCAATCCCTTTTGGAGGATTCTTGGCGGCAGCAGATGAGAGAGGGGAAAGAGTACTTTCTCACTAGAGTATTTCTTCTTGTTTCAGGCGACAGCGGACGAATTTCGTAAGCGGAGTCAACGGTGGCGACTATAGTTCCAGTTAGGTCGATCTTAGTGAATACCTTGCGCGAGTTGCTTCGACGTATTCGGATCACAGGTCGGTAAGGAATTTCCAATGTTGGTTACGACCTTGAAATAGAGATGGTGGTGGAGGGGCCCTAAATGGGCCAACGGCAGCGCTCATACTTCCCTAGTGGATTACTGGCATCGGTGTACCCCTAGGGGTATAACTTCAGGAAGTGGCCCTCCAGTTTGAGGGTTGCGCCGTCGGGGTAACTTCCCTACCACGTAAGAAAACGAATGGTTCCGAAACAACCAAAAGCCTCGGATAAGGACGATTCAACTGATGACGATCTCAGCAAACGAAATAAGGACAACGACCTTCGAATCTATGCGTGGAATGTTCTGTCCCTTTACAGACCACGTGCAGAGGCCCTAGATTGCTATAAAGCAGATATAACCGCCACCCAGGAAGTGCGATGGGATGGGCCGGACAAAAAGAAGATGAAAAACTGTGACATCTACTACGGCGATTGTTACAGAGGCAAGAAGTCTTAAGCTTCCGACACGTGAGCGAGCGTATTATGACTATCCGGATCAAAGGTAAATTCACTAACATAAGCCTTATATACGTATGTGTTCATGTCCTCATGGGAGAAAAGGACCCTGCCACCAAAGATTGTTTCTACGAGCCCCTCGAAAAAACATACGAGCAATGTCCTAGATACGACGTTCGACTCGTATTGGGCGATTTTAACGCCAAAATAGGAATGGAGCACGTCTTTGGTAGGGCAGTCAGTAAACATAACCAACACGACACCACTTCGGACAACAGGCTATTGATTTCGCTGTGTAGCAAAACGTTATCTTAGCAAGCAAATGGTTTCCTCATTTCAATATTCACGTAACGGTCCAATGATCATGTAACGATCAACCAAATTGATCGATTGACGCAAGACATGCCTCCAGTATTTTGGATATCCGCACCTTCCCAGCGGCCAACATAGACATTGTTGTAGGCAAAGTACGAATGTGGATATCCTAACAAAGAAGAATCACTGTCAGAAAATTTATCGTCGAAATGCTACAATCGCAGGAGACCGCCAGAGTCTTACCGAAATCTCCAAATCACTCCTATGGCACCAGCATCAAGCGCCGAAGACCAGTGGCAACGCTGCCACCATGCCACCAGAGATGCCGCGACTGATGTGCTGAATAACTCAGCAAAACCTCTGGTTTGACGAAAAATGCCGGCAAGTGCATGCGGCAATACAAGAGTCATTCAAAGAGGTGCTGCAACGGAAGACGGGAGCTGCTCGTGAGCTCTACGAGCAAAAGAGACGGGAGCAATATCGGCTTCTCCAAAAGAAGACGAAAGAGCATAAGAAGCGAGTGATCGAGAATATTAGGAGCTTATACGCCAGGAACAATGTACAGATGTTTTACCAATAGGTAACGTGTCAGAGAAGCAATACCCGTACAGAAACCTGTAGAGATGAAAATGGAAACCTCGTAGTAGAATCACAGTCGGTGCTGAGAATATGAAAAAAACTGCTTGTGCAGACCGTACAGCGGCAACGAAGACTAAAATCCCACTGTCCGGCAGAATGACAGGGTACCACTCTAAGGATTCTGCCTGACAAGTAAGCCCTGGGTATTTCCCATTGGAAGGTGTCAAGCGAACCATCTTTCTCGGATCACAGGTATCTCCAATTCTCTCTATACATAGATTCTATTAGCCCGCTAGTTTCTAGGATCTACCGAAAAAATGATTGGCTTAAGTACGGGTCAACTTTAAGCAATTTAGTTACATCAAATCACCTTAATCCCCCTGCAACCCCCAAGAACTTGATCGCGTGATTGAAGACTTAACCTCAGCCTTAAATATAGCAATGACTTCTTCCTGCCCCTTGATTCAACTCAGGGGCAAGATGAAGCCACATTGATGGATTGCAGGGTTAGGTCCTTTAAGAATTAATTGTAGAAAACTTTTCAATAATGCCAAAAGTACTAGAGACGCGTTAGATTGGGACTTGTACAAGGCGTCCCTAAACATATACAAAAAAGAATTAAGGAAAGCCAAACGTAATTCTTGGAGACTCTTCTGTGGTAAAATAGAAGAAGTATCTGAGGCATTTAGGCTGAGGAAAATTCTCTCTTCAAATCCAATAACACCCAGTTACCTTAAGAAAACCGATGGGTCTTGAACTACTTTAAGCGAAGGTTCGCTAAATTTACTGCTTGACACTCATTTCCCAGGCAGTTGCCAAGCTGTTAGCAACATGGTTTTCAGTAATCCATCTGCAAAAAAACAAACTCCTCAAAACTGATGACACAGAGCAAGCCTCAGTGGGCACTGCACAGCTTCAAACCATATAAATCCGCGGGACCAGACGGCATTATACCCGCCGAGTTGCAGAAGTCATCGGACATAATCCTGCCAATGCTTGAGACAATTTTTAGAAGTTGTCTAGACCTGGTATATATCCCAAAGATATGGAGAGAAGTCAAAGTTGTCTTCATACCCAAAGCGGGCAAATGCTCTCACATAAATCCAAAAGATTTCAGACCCATAAGTCTATCATCATTCCTCTTAAAACATTAGAACGACTGACTGATATCCATTTACGCAACAGTATTGATAAGAAACTACTTTTGGCGCCCCAACATGCATATTGCAAAGGCAAATCAGTGGAGACGGCATTACACTCACTGGTGCGTAAAATAGAATACTCCCTGTTTCATAAGGAGTATACAATAGTTGCTTTTCTGGATATAGAAGGCGCTTTCAACAATGTCAATGTATCAGCGATAGCAGATGCACTATCAGACCTGAAGGTCGACAGCTCACTTTGCGAACTGATTAATCTACTGCTTAATGGTCGGATTATCAACTCTAAGCTGAGTGGGACGTCTGTCAAAAGGTCTGTCAGCAGAGGCACTCCGCAAGGTGGTGTTCTATTCCCCCTCTTGTGGAATTTGGTGATCAATGAGCTACTGATAATCATGGAAGGCGAGGGATGCACAGCAATAGCTTATGCAGATGATGTTGCTTTGGCCGTCTCAGGAAAGCACTTAAATACTCTAAAAGAACTCCTGCAAAACGCTTTAAACAAGCTCACTCGATGGGCGGTTCGGTATGGTTTGGGTATAAACCCCCACAAAACTGAGCTTGTACTCTTCTCCAGGAAGTATAAAATTCCGCTAGTCGACCCTCCTTCTCTAAACGGTATCAGATTAACTTTCTCTGACACAGCAAAATATTTGGGTCTCATCCTGGATAAGAAATTAAGCTGGAAACCTAATATTCAAGAAAGAATAAAGAAAGCTACAGTAGCGCTTTTCGCTTGCAAAAAAGCTATTGGAAATAGATGGGGTTTACAACCCCGAATCACTTACTGGCTCTACATCTCGGTCATTAGACCCATACTCACATACGAGGTCATTGTCTGGTGGACGGCCTTAGAAAAGGCTATATCGCGATTATCTAAGTAAGGTCCAGCGCACAGCTTGTCTGTGTATAGGCGGAGCACTACGTACAACCCGCTCTGCGGCACTGGACACTTTGTTTCACCTGATGCCCCTCGATATATTTAGCAAGCAAATGGTAGCGAATGCAGCCATTCGCCTCGAAGCTACCCAACAGTGGTCAAGAAAAGAATTTGGCCATGCTTCCATTTTGAATAAATGCAAAATCTCTCCCGAAAACACGGACTACACCATCCCACGTCTAAATTTTGACAAGAACTTTCTCGTCACCATCCCCTTCAGATCACTCTGGAATGATGATACATTTTTAGAAGATGGGTCAATCCACTTCTACACTGACGGCTCAAAATCTAAGGACGGGGTTGGTGGAGGTGTTTTCTCTGACAGGCTTAATCTTAAGCTCTCCTTCCGTCTTCTAAATCATTGTAGTGTGTTCCAGGCGGAAATGTTGGGGATCAAAGAAGTCTTATCTTAGCTTAGGAAAAACGTGATATCTGCTAAAAATATCCGCATCTTTTCAGACAGCCAAGCAGCAATGAAATCCTTGGAATCAACCTCTATAAACTCCTTAGTAGCTCGAGACTGCCGATCGTCTCTCGTCAAGATGGCTGAGCAGTTCAATATTCACCTGTGTTGGGTGCCGGGGCATAGGGACATTCCAGGGAATTGTAAGGCCGATGAACTCGCCAGAATAGGAACAACTATACCCATCCTGCCGACAAAGGCTCCTTAGGTATACCAATCACTACTTGCAAACTTAAATTTAAGCTGGATGCTATCGAGAGTACGAACCTTAGGTGGACAAGTGGATCCACATGTCTAACGACAAAACAAATTTGGCCGAAGTTAGATTTAAAACGTTCTAAGTTTTTGATTTCTCTCAACAGATTGCATATCGGCGTAATAGGTGTCATCACAGGACACAGTCTAATAGGCAAGCATGCCACAAGGCTAGGCGTTTTTGCGAACGACTTTTGTAGAAGCTGCATGGATGAGGAAGAGGAGGAAACTATTCCTCACCTTCTTTGTTCCTGCCCAGCTCTCTCCCATAGAAGGAAGCTTCACCTAGAAGCCTCCTTTTACAACGACATAGGCGACCTGAAAAATATAGATATCAAGAGCCTCCTATGCTTCATAAGAAGCTCAAAACGGTTTAACGAGTAGGAAGAAAGAAATTTCTCCCATGATCCATGTGGTATCACAATGGACCTATTATTGGTCTAAGAGTGTTGGCGTTTCTCAGGTGGCAGCCACTTCAACCTAACATATCCTGTGGCAAAGGGATCTCAGTAAAACACCATTCTAGTTAGACTGTCACTTTATTACTACTGCAAGATAGGTTACATACAGTACTCCCGCTATGATATAACTTAATATAGTATTACATATAAAGTAATGTGTGGGTGAGATGAATATACAAATGATGTATGTATGGCATATATTCCCCTATGCCCCTCGCTACATGTAAGCATTTACTAAAGCTGAACGCTATTAGCAAGACCGATCGGAGATGGGAAAACGTCTCAACGTGTCACATTTCTAGACAGATCTGGCTTAAGCTGGACCAAAAACGTAGTGCCGAGTTGGTCAAGGTAAAGCGATCACAGATCAGCTACGTTATCGGTGTTCTCACTGGACACTATCTTATAGGCCAGCATCCCAAAAAAATTGGCGTCTTCTCCAAAAACTTCTGCAGAAGCTGTAGAGACAAGGAGGAGGAGGAAACCATCCTTCACCTCCTATGCACTTGTCCAGCACTATCGCATAAAAGAATGCTCCATCTAGGGTCCCTTTCCTTGAAGACCTCGGCGATCTATCGTCCTTAGGGGTCATGTGCATCCATTGTTTTATTAAAATCTCCGGTTATTTTTGGTAGTTTCTGAGTAACCTGATTGATCCATGGTAATAACCTAACCTAATAAATATTACAATGCCACCACCCCTGCGTTAATTTCGATTAAGAAATTCCACAACCAAAAATTATTTTTACATCTTCACTCAACTGTCCCTTCCCCGAAATTGATGGTTTTAATTGTTTGTCCTAAGTAATTAAAAAAAAAAAAGCTTAACTTTGAGTTTTTGCTTTCATTTAGATTAAATAAATAAATAAATATTTGGACATAACTCTTAAATCGATTTCGGCAGAGAGTAAACCTTGGAAGCAATTTTTTAAGAACTTTTCAGCGAAAAGAAACTAGCTCTGTAAACACTGTGCACGGTGCACGATGTCGAATTGATTAGTCTTAGGCCCCGCCATGCTAAGCCCTTTCAATGTTTTCAATTGTCCGTACACTTCGAATTAGACCATGACCGTACAAATCACTGTACCGTGTTCCGGTTATTTTTTAATTGAAAATGGAGACCTAGTACATCTAATGTTCAAATTTAGTACTAAGTCTTAAAATTCTGAATTTCATATTTGTACTTGTGTAAAATATGAATTGTCAAAACTTCATAGTTATTTATTTATTTATTTATTTATTTGTACAGTCTTACACTGTAAGATACAATATCTTTTAAATTAGTGCAAGCTTCAGTATTACATGCAATACTATTAGTGAATATTTCCATTTGTGTACTAAGTAAAAAGAAAAATTATAATAATAAAATAGAATTGCAACTGCTAGATATAGAAAAGTAGAAAAGGAAACAAAGAATATGTAAACAATTCAAGAGGATAATAATATTAAGTCGGCAAGTTATTGCGTTTTAGATTTAAATTCAAATTCAAATTCGACGCCTAATAAAACCAATCATCATTATCAAAGCATCTCCAAGTGCTGTTTTAGTCTCGTTTTAAACTGGGTTGAGCTGCCTATCATTCTGATAGCTCGAGGAAGGGAATTCCATAGCCGAATAGCGTTCACGAAAAATTGACGCTCAGATACTAAAAACGAGTAGCGTACTGTAACAAGATCATAACTTCTAGTAGAGCGCAGAAAGCGAATTTTATGATAAAGGTAGGAAGGTTGACGCGTTTGCATTATATTGTGAAGCAGGGTTAACGACCTGAAAGTAAAATGGTTCTCGAGAGTGAGGCCATGGATTTATTTGGAAAAAGAGGAAATATGATCATACCTCCGCCGTCCATAAATATGCCGTGCAACACTATTGTAAGCAACATTAAGTCTTCGCATGTGGTCATAGTCGCAGTTGGAAAAGATTTCAGATCCGAACAATAAAACAGGAATAAGCAAGATTTTAGCAAGTATCATCCTTGTTTTCAATGGAGTTATACGCTGAGCGGCCCATAGCATACGAAGACCTCCGTAAACCTTTGCTATAGTCAATCTTATATGATCATTCCACGTAAGCGTTTTGTTGAAAGTTATACCAAGATTTTTTGCAGAATTGACGACCTCTATGGGTTCATTATTAAGATGTATCTGAGGAAAATACGACGTATCGATGGAGGTCCTTGAGACTACCAGGCATTTTGACTTAGCCGGATTTAGGCAGAGACCATTTGACTGCGACCAGTTTAGTATCTTGTAAAGATCTTCATTCACTTCGCATGCCCCATTTTCAATCAGGCCCAATGGGCAACTGTTACATAGCTGAACATCATCAGCATACATGTGAATAGTACAGTGTAGTGAGAGTGAAGGGAGCTCATTTATATACAATGCGAAGAGAAGTGGGCCCAGTATTGACCCCTGAGGGACACCTCTATTTAATGGTAGGATGGTAGATACGGAGTTATTAGCAACAACTGCCTGAGATCTTCTATATAAATATGAGGAAATTAGGTTCCTAGAAGGTGACGAAAAATGGAATTGGTTCCTAAGTTTACTACATAGAATATTGTGGTTGACCGTGTCGAAAGCTTTGGAAAAATCTAAGAGAGTGAGGAATGTCACTTTGTCGTCATCAACAGCTTGTCTTATTTCTTCCACCACATTAATCAAAGCCGTAGTACAGCTATGCTTAGGACGAAAACCGGATTGGTTGATGCAAAGCATATTATTGTTGTGCAGAAAATTACGCATCTGACGGTTCATAATCCTAAAGATGGCAAAATAGCAATAGGTCTGTATTCATTACTATTCTAGGGAATAGGTACGATTTTAGTGAGTTTCCAAGCAGTCGGAAAAAAGCCAGTCATTAAAATCATATTAAAAATATGAGTTATGTACTTCAATGTATAAGGAAGAGTAGCTTTCACAAAAACTGGATGGATTTGATCAAATCCCACAGAATTTGACTTAACAGATATGCAACTTTCCAAAACGTCTGCTTCGTCAACTGCTGTAAAACTAAAATCAGAAGAGAAATGCTCATCAGTAATGTAATGCTGAGTAGACGAAGGGGCCAAGTTATTATTATTACCTAAGGAGGAAAGAGAAGTAAAATTCTGATTGAACTCATTGCAGTCAATATTAAGGACGTTTCTGTTAACACGTTTACTCATGCTGATATCTCTCAGATTTTTCCAAAGCTTACGTTCATTCAGAGAAGAATCTAGTCTTGGGGCATAATAGCGTTTTTTAGCTTCACGTATCTCGAATGTAACCCTATTCCTCAAAACACGGTATATGTTAAGAAGCACATCAAGTCTAAATCTCTTCCAAGCCGTATAAGCCTGATTGCGCTTAGCGATTAAGGATCTAATAACACCTGTAAACCAAGGGTGTTGTTTGGCTCTCACTGTCTTTGTTTTTAGAGGAACATGAGTGTTAAAAAGATGTTTGATATTATCTTGAATAAAAGACACTTGATCATCAACAGACGCCATGGCATATATTCGAAACCACTCGACTGACCTGAAATCTTCTTCTAATTGATTCATATTTATATTTCTGAAATCTCTAAAACTGTAACTTGTATCTGAAATAGCTGGTTCACACTAATAAGTTAAATGAATAAGGTCATGATGGGAAAAACAAGAAGCGGAGAGTTGATTGTAGTGAATAACACGGTTCAGATGACTCACAAAATATACATCAAGAAGGGTGCTAGAATCCTTGGTAAAGTGAGTAGGGGTTGACGCATTTACTGGGAGTAGACTTAGAGTCCTCATTCTATCAACGAATGAATAGTCCACAAGAATGTCACTGTTAAAATCTCCAGCAAGAATAACCAATGGCGACACAAAAGTTAGCTCATCTAATATAGCAATCAATGGGGTAGTGTCGATGTGCTTATTGGGTCTGTAAGCTGAGCCAAGCAAAATTTTGTTCTCGTTACAAATGATTTCAATGAATAAATATTCGATCTTGCTACCAGGCGGAGACTCACGTACTAATCTACAATATAGTTCACTACGGACGTAGATCGCGACACCTCCTCCAATACGCCCCACTCTGTCGCACCTAAACAGATTGTAGCCACGAAGGCCGCATAGAGCATCACTCAGATCAGGGGAAAACCAGGTTTCTGTCACACAAACTACATCAACCTTAGAACCTTCAAACAAGTACCTGAATTCGTCAATTTTTGGGGACAAACTCTGTGCATTAATAAGGCAGATCTGTAATCCAGCACGCTGCTTACACAAAACATTTACCATTAAACGCGTTGTGTCATTACTAACTACGGCTATTGATTCCTTATTGTTCTCATTAGGACCAACCATTAAAGTAGTTTGATAATAAAAGGCACCTAATGAGGTGCACCGCACTCCCAGAAAACAAGCCGCAAAACCAGCTGGTGTTGGAGACTACACAACAAAAGACGCAAAAATGATGACAATTGGATTTTTTAGACATACAGACAAACAAGCATATTTGATTCATTATAATTATGTAGTAATTTAATAAAAATATAAAAAAAAAAAAGAATTAAAAGAAAAATAATAATTATGTAATATAAAAACAAGAAAAATAAGAAGAATGGAAATGCAATTGTTGTCATCTTCGTGGTGGTAGCAATAACAGTCAGGTCTTCAGCATTCTCAATTAAAATCGCATTCTCATTGCGGGATTTTTTTACGTAAACTCGTCCACGCATTGTGTACACAGAGAACAGTTTATTTTCTTTTCTCTTTTTCAATGCATACTGCAAGAGAGAGCGATTTTTAACAGTTAAGCACTCATGAATGTAGCCGGCAGATTTTTCGGGGTCATCAAAACCAAGATCGAGGAGACAGAGTTGCAGAGTTGAGTTAGTATCTTCAACAGATATCCAGAAGAGGTGGAAATCGGTCAGATAAATGCACGTATGTATGGACTGCTGTAGAGTTAGAACGAACCTATGTCGAAAGCTCATCAGTGACCAGATCGAATTAAATTTGCATTTCTTAAAGCAGTACAATGCCATAGTACGGGAAAAAAGAAAATATTAACGTCACACCAAACAATTCATGGAGAACATTCTATTTTGTTCATAAACCGATGAGAACCGAATAGCACGTCTACTACCCACATAGCATTGTACATGCCAGATCAAAACCGCGTTGTTTCCTTTTTTACTCCTACACTCATAATTAAGTTATAGCGCTTCAAAGCGCCAGAATAAAGTTATTTTGCAGAATATTAACTCGATGCAAATGTACATATAAGTACATCACACTCGGGATGAGTTTCCACATTTCACAGAAACAGCATTTTTCACCCCAAACTGCCACGAAATCCAATTGTCACACACTAACTGATTTATCTCGTGTTGTTTGTTGAAACGCGTTCACCGACGTCAACGTCTACGTCGACATCGCACATCTTCCCTTCTGTCCGGAACTGAAAAGATGATTGAAACGCTAAGCTTTTCACTCAGTCTGACACACATCCGGGCGTGTGATATGCTATTCCAGGTGAATCATCAAGAACAAGAGAAATCGATTCATTGGAGAGGCCATGCATTTGTTTTACCCTTTTCACTGCGAATGCAATTTCCAGCTCATTAACTTTGCGCCATTGCAATGAAATTCACACCACGAGCCATTGAGTTGTCATTGTGCGAGGACATCACTTTAATTTATTCACACGAAAAAGAAAAAAAAAACATTTTTATTCTCACCCTGGGATGCCTCCACTTTCCATGTAATTGGCTAGCGTTACATCGTTGGACCATACATCGAATTGCCATTTCACCAAACCCAGAACGCCGCAATGCACCCGCCCCGTATGGATGCCAACCCTCATGTTCACATTGACGGCCATAACCTCCCGCACCAACCTGCGGATAGAATGGTGTGTAGTTCTTCACCCAAAATCATGTCTGCGGGTATACGTACGCAATGGCATCAATCATGTCCAAGCCCATTTCGACAGCACAGTGTGCATGGTCCGGTCTCGGTTCGGGTAAACCTGAAACACAATAATAACAGTCTCCTAGAAGTTTTATACGCAGGCAATGGTGCTCCGCTGCTAATCGATCAAACCTGCAAGGATACACGGTGATTGCGTGGTTAAGTACATGGTTTTGTTTGTTATCGCTCCTGGGGGAAGTTGATAAATGGGCTAAGTTTACTCACCTGGCGAATAACTCATTAAGAAGGCGGACCAGTTCTTCAGCCGTGCACTGATCCGAGAGACTTGTGAAGCCACAGATGTCTGCAAAAAGGATGCTGTGAAGAAGAAAAACAAATGGAATTTCAACTGTGTCCTTGTTCAATGGATTTGTGTGGAGTTATTTTATTAAATAGTCTCATATTTCTTTTGATTTTTTTGATCTAACCGAATCAATCCATTGACGTCAACGGTATGATTTATTCCACTAAATTGTTCTACTAATGACAATGTATGTGATGTCGTAATACAATTCGACTGATGTTATGCTGTGCACGCCCACCCAAAGCAGCCAGGGTGTGAGTGAGTGCTCGTTATCAAACATTAAAGGAAATACATATGACGAGCCTTCTTACCTTACGTTATCGTGTCGTTGTATATAGATTTTATGAAATTGTGTATCCCGAGGCTGGCCTGCTATATCATCCTTCATTTCCATTGCGACATGACGTGGTAGTACCGACAGGAGAAGACGTTCCTGAAAGACGTAAACAAATTTAAGTGATAAGTTTGGAAAAGTTTAACTTTTCATTTAGTGTTTTCTAACTACTCTCACGTTTCTTAAATGTATAACAATGAGAGTGATGAATGTATCTAACTTTGGGGATCTGCACTGCGATTGATCGCGAAACTGCTGAATGCTCAAAACTTAGCATGGGCCAGTATCGCAACAATCAATTTCGTGATGAAGTGCTTGCTTTTCCTCCTAGTTGTGGTCTCCAGGTAACTATACGTATAAACTCTTATACGTAGAGGCTAAAATTGTAAGCGTGGGTTGTCTAGAGCCTTGATTCTAGACTAGGTAACATAAGCCAGCTACTTGCGTTACTGAAAACCGACCACTACAGGAACCGACCACTACAGAAACGGACACTATGCCTTGGATAATGAATGTCCACATGTTGACGACTTTTGGCTATTGTACCCGGACAAAGATAGGTTTCTGGAATGTAAAGACGCTTCTGGACGCAGGAAGCGAAGGACCTTACAATGCTAGATGCCTTCAATTGGAAAATGAATTCATGCGATGACTGGACATTTTGGGCGTAAGTGAAATCAGATGGTTAGAAGCGGGCGAGTACCAGTGCCCAACACGTAACACTGTACTACCCTATTCAGGAAGACCATCCGGAAGCCCGCTAGAATATGGAGTCGGACTACTGTTAACAACAACAGCACGCAAGGGCCTAAATTCCTGGCAGCCACATGGTGATAGGATTATGACGGCCAGATTCTGGACTAGAGTACGACGCGTCACCATTATACAGTGTTATGCCCCAACGAATGGCTCGTTTGAGGATGAGAAGGAGAGCTTCTACAATCTTGAAAGCGCCGTCTTCAACACAACACCGAATATAGACATTGTCATAGTAATGGGGGATTTGAATGCCAAGGTAGCTGACAACAATGAAGCGCTCAAACATGTAGTCGGGAAGCATGGACTAGGCAACCGCAATAACAACGGCGAAACGTTTGCGGGTTTCTGCAATGCCAACCGCCTTTTGATAGGTGACACCATGTTTGAGCACAAGATCTGCCACAAAGTCAGCTGGATTTTCAACGACAGGCAAGCAACCTCCAACCAAATTTACCATTCTGCTATCAGCCGCCGCTCTAGATGTAATCCCCTGGACGTCCGGAACAGGCGAGGGGCAGATGTGGGGATGGTACGTGATCCCATCTTATGATAGCTACTCTCCAACTACGCACTGCTGCAGTTCGAAGATCCCACGACAATACAATGCCCAGGCTCAACATCGATAGACTTAGTGATCTCTCAGTGCGCCAACAATTAAGGGAGCACTTTCGCAAGGTAGGGAAGCAATCAGCAGCTCAATGTCCACAACCATCCAAGACCATTGGTGTGCTGTGAAAAATGTTTTTACATCTGGTGCTGAAAGAATTGTCGGTCGATCGAAGGGAAGACATAGGGCGTGGCTATCTGAGGATACCTGAAGACGGATTGGCCAACGAAAACAGCTGAAAGCTTGCATTGCAGCTACCCCAGCAGCAGGGAGAAGCGAGCTAGAGTCCCTAGTTGGCATGAAGATGAAAGAAGTTCAGCGTAGCGTGCGACGTGACAAGCGCAACTACATCAACGCACTGGCTACAGAAGCAGAAAAAGCTGTACGGAGGTGCAACAGCAGGACCGTCTACAGAATCACCAAAGAGCTGACAGGTGGTCGCAGCTTCAGCCAACGCCCAGTGAAAAGCCTAGACGGCTCCTTACTCATTTCCGATGAGGACCAGCTCAAGAGATGGCAAGAGCATTTTGCTACGTTCTTGAACCGCGTATTCGCTAACGATATGCTCCCAAATTAGACTGAGATGCCCGAGGTGAGAAGTTCCTGAATACGCACCATGAATCCCAGTAATGATGAGATCACTACCGCGATTAAGGCACTTAAAACTAACAAGGCGGTAGGACTTGACGCTATTCCAGCAGAGCTCTTACGAGCAGCACCAACAACATCGGTTGAGCTTCTGCTTCCACTTATAGATAGAACTTGGGAAGCTGAAAGCTTTCCTGACGAGTGGAAAAATTTAATATGGTATAGTCCGGAAACTGGAGGGGTATCTGCGTGCTGCCTGTTGCAGCTAAGAGACTAGCTAAAATCATCCTTGAGCGAATCAAACAACATCTTGAAGACACACTCGATGCCGAACAAGCAGGTTTCCGCTCTGGATCCTCCTGTGTCAACCACATCAACACTCTGCGGATTACAATCGAACAGTGCGTTAAATATCGATCGCCACTGCAGCTGCTGTTCATTGATTTTGAGAAGGCTTTCGATAGTGTCAACAGGGAGTTTGTTTGGAGTGCCTTACACAGGAAAGGTATTCCCGATAAACCAATTGCTATTATCAAAGCTACACATGAAGGCTCCAAATGTCACGTTCTGCATAGAGGACGGTTGTCTGAGCAATTTGAGATCCAGAGTGGGGTAAGACAGAGGTGTATTCTTTCACCACTACTATTCCCATTGTTGATTAGTGATGTGCTACATCCAGTATTGTCGACGGAAAACGGAGTAATTCGATGGACTCTTACGTCTCAACTGAAACATCTTGACTACACTGTCGATGTATGCTTACTCTCTCACAGAATTATACACCTCCACCAAATGACAGCAGTTGTAGAGAGGGAGGCAGGCGTCACGTCGTCGCGCTGAAAATTAATACGGCAAAAACTAAAATTATCAGCCTTGGAGCAAACTCATCGGCTCAAATATGCATTGTGGGACAACAAGTAGAGAGAGTAGAGGATTTTCAGTATCTTGGGAGTATTGTCTGGACCGATGGTGGAACTGAACTGAATATAGCTAACAGGATCGCCAAAACAAAGTCCGCGTTCGGGATTTGGGGCAACAGCTCCTTACAGTTTAGTGCCGTATCCGAAGGGCAATGTGGTTTGAGAAGCCTTTTCGAGACAACAATACTCCCGGATGTTTGTCAGACGTTCGCGAGAGTTGGAACCGTGAAAAAACGTTTTGGTGTTTTCTGGGATTCGAACTTGGAACCTCAAGCGCTGTGATCCGACGCACTAACCATTTACGCCACGGCGCCAATAGCACATGGATAGTGACCACTACTATCAGCAGAAAGCTGCAAACGTTTGTTAATAGGTTTGTTTATAGCCAAAAGCCCTTTTACAAACAAATATATAGAGCAATAGCAACCTTCTTAATGTATTCATGTACGTATATTTGCCAGCATTTTGCTAAGCTAGGAAGCTGTTTTGGATTCCTCTCAATATTTTTCGTGTAATGCACGAAAAGACCTCTTTGTGAAAAGACCTAGGTCTATTTTCACTGGGTTAGCACTAAGACAATATCTCAGTCTACTTGACAACTTTGACAGAACTGATTCAATTAGAATCTGTATAGTCGCGGAGTGTGTACCGCTACTCGACTCATTCGTATTGGCAGCCTCCTGCGCTGCGTTTCGATTTCGCTCCAGTCTTCGTTGTTCGTCCATAATGGTTACCACAGTGTCGCTAATTGCTTTCCAGGTATCTTTACTGCTGATCATCTGTCTGCTGATTTTATCTGGGGTTAGCTCCACACCCAGTTTCTCAGTTTGTTCACCGGCAGGTGCAGTTCTTCATACTATCGTGGATCATGGGGCATGATGTGTTCCGCATTGCCCCATTGAGCAATAGAAGTTGTCGTCGAGTCCAAACCAGTGGAGGTAGGCTCTAAAGCAACCATGGTTGAATTTAAGCCCCCCATGCTGTGCACTATGGATCAATCTCTGCGTCCGCCTGCCTTATCAGAGTGATCTTATCTCTCCTGCCATTCATCTGGACTTTTACTTGGTGATACCTTAGCAAGACTTCGACTCGTTGCTTTTGATGGCGCTGTCCTGCTGGCACAGTTTTTCCATTGGGCTTCTTTAGCCAGAAGGTTTATTGCTACCATACCAGTCAGTATATATGCCGCGTTGTTCGGAAGGTGCTGCATACTCTCAACGCGTGGATTCTATAAGGTGTCTACGTCTTCCTTCTGTATGACTTCGTCTTCATGGCACAGGCCCATGTTTAGGAGCCGTAGACCTTTATAGATGCCGCAACTCTTGCTAAGAGCAGTCTCCTTTTGTGCTTTGATCGTCTTTGCTGTCTTCTCAGCTGCATATTGCAGATGCTGCTTAGAAGTCCGCCTTGCATGCCAAGGTACTTAAACTCGGTTTAGAAACTTTTACGTGATCACCCACGGTTACTCCTGTAGCATCAATAACTTACCTGCTGCTGATGAGCATTGCTTCTATGTTTTCCTCTGCAAGTTGTAGGCCCATGCACACTAGCCAGTCCTGAACCATCACGATAGCTTCATTGAAGTCAAGTTCCAATTCCTCAAGGAGTTTGGTTACAAAAAGGACTGCTATGTTGTCGGCGAAGCCAATTATTTTCAAAGACTTCGGTATTCTAAGTCTGAGGACAACATCATACACAGTAGCGGACATAGTACGGAGCCTCAGGAAAGACTACTTGTGACGCTATACTGCTTCGTACCATCGTCGGTGTCGTAGTGCAGTAACCTACTTCTGAAATAGTTCGTCATTATCTGCTGCAGGTAGTCTGGTATGCTCCTTGCGGTAAGTGTTAGCAGGTTATATTTTCTAGTTTGCGGTGTTGAAGCTGTTCTTCACATCCAGCGCTATGATTGCTTAGTACTGTTTAAGTCCACCTTTCCATCGTCTTCCTTCGATGGCTTTTTTCTCCATCGAATTGTGGGATTTATAAGTAAAATACCCACGATTAATATATAAAATATAATTTAGCAATATACCATATGTACGAGTATAATACAAGGTTAGGGATTTATTATATTGGGTTGTTCAATAAGTTCTGCGGTTTTTTTGTTTAATGTTAAATACACATTTTTGGTTTAAAATCATATATTTAATCCATCAGATATTGTCCATTCCTATCTATTACATTCTTCCAGCGTTCTGGAAGAGACATTATTTCTCTTTTGTAAAAATCAGTAGACTTTTGGCTAAAAAAGTTTTCCAGGTGCGTTTTTATGTCCTCCTCGGAATTAAATTGCCTTCCGTCCAAATCGTTTTGGAGAGAGCGGAATAGGTGGTAGTCAGACGCCACAAGGTCTGGAGAGTACTGTGGGTGCTGCATTACCTCCCAGCTAAAGGAATTCAGCTTTTCTTTTGTCACAAAAGCTGTGTGTGGTCTGGCGTTGTCATGGTGGAAAACAACACCCTTCCTGTTCACTAACTCTGGCCGTTTGTCTTCCACTGCCTGCTTCAAATTATCGACCTGAGACCAATATTTGATGGCATTTATTATCTCATTGCGTGGAAGCAACTCGAAGTATAGGACACCTCGCCAATCCCACCAAATGCTCCAATGCACCAAATGAGGTCGTGAGGAACCCAAACATCCACCTTTTTCGACATTCCAAGCCTTTTCAGTCTCTGTGAAACGGCTGTATGGGCAATGTTAAACCTCTGACCGATCTCTCTTCATCAAATGTCTGTCAACGTTAACTGCAGCTAAAATTTGATCGTCGTCTGTGGTGGGTGGACGTCCAGAGCGCGCAGCATCAGCAATGTCTGTATTGCCGAAACGAAAGCGTGTAAGCCAGCGCTGACAAGTGTCAGCGCTAATTGCCGAATCTCCATACACGTTACAAATTTCCCGTTGCGCCTCTGTCGCTTTGACACCTTTTTTAAAGAAAAAAAGCAAAATATGCCTAAAACGCACTTTTTTATCTTCCATTTAAAAAAAAATTTGAGCACTTAAGACACGTCCGATCAAAACAAATTCTCGTAACAATGTAAAGAATAATCCTCTCTACTGGGAAAGAAAAGTTTTCATAACGGTTTTATACACAGAGATTTTCTGAAGCGATAAACGCCACTTCCAAAAAAAAACCGCAGAACTTATTGAACAACCCAATATAATATTAGGGATTTAATTAGAGAAGTGGTGGTGACGGCTCGGTGGTTTGGTGAACTCAGGACTTCGTAATGGCGTCGACCATAGAACATGTCTTACGGAACCCATACTCGCAATCTGCGAGGCCTGATCGATTACACCCTCCAATCTATCACTTATACGTATAATGAGTTCTAGTATTTTCCCCACAGTGGTGTCTTATATGCAATGCATGTGATCCTATAAAATGAGGGATCCTACGGTAGTTTTCTACACATTATAATAACAATTTGTATTTATAATATGTAGTACTCCTACTAACAATAGTAGGAGGACCAGTTTTTGGTGTAGTGAATATTGTTTTGTGTCCTTCGCGTAGGAGTATAGGAGCAGCCATCAAATCTTGCAAAAAACCTTTATCTTTTGACCTTATCCAAGGCAGAACATTTGTAATTTTTTTTTTGTAGGGTTAGGCGTTACAGTTCTTTCCTGCCCACTTCCTGTCCACCTTTTTAAGATGTCCCGATTAAGAAGATTAATAATATAGGCATTAAGGTTTATATGGGCACCTCCGGTCACCAACAAAGAAGTGGGCTCCACGAAGAATTAGTTAAAATCGAAATGCCTCGAACTGTACAAAATCTGAAAAACAGGAAAACTCGGAAAGTTCTCCAGTCCTTCCGAACAGAATGAGAAATGAGCCGGGTTTTATTTTGCCCTTCAGTATCTGTTAAAGAACAAAGTCTATTTTTACACTGTGTTCCTAACAATTTCCTCCAGATAGGTATTTATTATTCACCCAAGCCATTGTGGTACTGGCCAAACTTTATTTATAAATTACTAACCATTACCACACCCCTAACTACAGCAGAAAGTTACCTTAAAAAAAAGTTCCCCCTACAACAAGCAACAAGCATAATTTTCCAGGAATTTCCTCTCCAAATATTTACAGAATACCAAAACTTGGGACAAGAACCCCCGCCCTCCGCAACCACAGCGGAACGTAAATTCGATTTTAGTTTCGAAACAAGTAACACAAAAAGAAAGCAGAAAATGCAAATACCTGTTGTTGATTCTCCCTTTGTGTCCTCAGACGCGCCTCAATGCATTGACGCGTCTCAATAAAGGCTTTCCGCTGTGCCTTCTCCTTGGGCCAGTGAGTGAAGACTCCCGCCAGATTGGTGCAAAGCAACGCTAATATCGAACACAAAAGCTGCAAAATTTTCCATTGTACACATAATTTTTTTTTTCATTCATCCTTGAACAAATTTAATCCTTCATCCTGGTGTGCAAACAAAACTTACCTCTTGCCATAGAAACCCTTCGGTGTTGTGAAACGATGAATAAATGTGCGCCAACGAGAGTATAACCCCACCAATAATCGCTTCCCTCAGCCGCACCGGTAGCATTGTGTACGTCATGTACACAAATATCAAACAACAAGCGCTACCGTTAAAGGATCTCCTGCAAACCCAGAGAGAGAAGAGTATACAAATTGTTATTATAATGCACACACCAGGTATATGTTTACCTTGGCACTGTTGCATATCCTATTGCCACCTCTATGGCTAGGAAAGTGGCCACAATTACATATGAGACCAGGACGAGAAAGATCTCGTTCATTGCCGGTTTGGAAAGGATACACAGCAGACCTGTTGCAGGCGGGCAGGTGGGCGGGTGGTGGTGAAATAAAATTTGATTTATGGATTTGAAAAGAGAGAAAAAAAAAAGCCATAAGTACTTCAGGATATTTTTTGTTATTGCTGCTTGGTTCGGTGAACGATGCGGATGGGTTTATTAAATCGATTGGGATTTTGGGTAATGGGTATACAAGATATAATATACTTACAAATATAAACCACTCCACAGATAGCTAAAACCACTAGCAGAGCAATAACTTGATCTGTTAATGGAATGGTTGACATAATAGTTGAAATCTTCTCCATTGAATTGTCAGGCAATAAGGAGTGGTTCTGTGAAGCCACTTCATCCACTGCCAGCGCTGATTCGATTTCTTTGTTCAGGTACATAAGGCGAAGTTCATTGTCATAGATCTGACCATTGGTCACTTCAATCCATGTGCTTATCTGTCGTTTGAATCTAGAATGTGTACAAAGGAAAAAAAGGAACGTGAGCGGTTATACAATATCCGGATGAGGGTACCCGAAAATGGTACACACATCCTTCCCCAATTGAAGTGTCATTTTCCAATAAGTCCAGGACATATATATTTCGTTTTTACAGGTAATAAATTGATTTTTCTTCGGATAAAAGGAAACAGGATAACGAGGGAAATGTTATGGTTTATTGAACATCAAGTCTTTTTTTTTTTTTGTGAATTCTTTGTGTCGCCTGTAAGGGTCCCTTGCTTGGCGAAGGGAATTTTTGATATGAAAAATGGATAAGACAAGTGATGATGGCTTGAAGGTAAATCATCTTTAATTTAATATATATATAGGTATATGTAGATGATTATTTACCCAAACGTGTGGGGGATTAAGACCGCATGAGCGTTATGTTATAAATCGAGACCAAGCCTGTAGCTTAAGATTTATGCTAAATTAAGCACTTTTTACCTACTTAGGCTTAGTGAGTGCATGATGAGAGCATGAAGTAAATACTCTTCTATATCAAAGTCAAAATTAGATATTTACCTGTATGCAGGATTTTTATTTTAAGGCTTCTGACTACAAAATGTAGCATAGGAAATCAATAAGGATATGCGAATGAGGCTAATTGAATTTGAATTGTTTTCTACTGGTTTCGAATGAGAATTAGCAAAGAAAATTGTTCATTTCGAGTTGTAGCCTCGTAAAACAAGACTCTTGTTCCCATACCAAAAAATACAAATTAGCTTGTGCCCGGTGACCTTTGGAGTCGGTCGAAGTGTTATTTTGCAAAAGACCGGAATTTTTAGGTGGATTTCGTTCAGATATCCAAAACTTACGTATTTCTATTTCAAGGTATGTTCTTTAATAAGACTTTTGCGTACACCTTTTACTGAGTCGGGGACAGTGAAGAAAGTCGATTTAGCAACATTGGCTAACGAATTGTTCCAAATGTCTAAATACCCAGCCATGTCGAAACGAAAGGCTACGAAACAGCTAAATGAATCTCTAGTTAGACAAAGGGCTTCATAACTCTTCATAAAACCTGAACCATACTGTGGAATCTATAGGTAAGTAAAGAATTCCAAAAACAAAAGAGAAAGAAAAAAGGACAACAATCTGGAAAAACTTTCAGGAACTGCAACCTGCAAAGATTCAAAGCATGCATCAGTCTTATTAAGTATACCTAAAGGGCACTGAAAGCTGAAGGCATACAGAGGAAAACTAAATATAGTAGAAGAAACCATTTGCAGAGTCTGCTATAAACCCAGTGAGTCTGAAACAAGAAAGAAATATTTGACCGAACATGGAACCACTTCTTATTCCCAGATTCGTCACAAAAACTGAGTTGTAGGCAGTGTCCTCAGTTCTAAGGAAATAGCCTCGTGTGCATTTCTTGACATCGAGGGTATCGAGCGTTCGATAACACTGGTTATGACTCAATCGCAAGGGCGATAGAAGTAGAAGAGGAATCGACCAACCAATGGATAAGGGCCATCCTGGTAAGTCGATTCAGTACCTCTTCCTCCGGTGGAGTGTCGGTGTCTATAACTGCAGCCAAAGGCTGTCCTCAAGGAGGAATTCTTTCCGCACTTCTTTTTCCTCTTCTCCCTTTTCCAGCGAGGTTATGATCCGAAAATAAGAGATCGCAAACCTCCCACTTCATCGCATCTACTGATCCGCCTGGGGGGTTCGCTTATTTGACCTCAGAAAATATCGGCAGCCCTCCCGATTTTGGATCACTCGGTTACTGAGGCCAATGAAATGCCAATGTCATCACATTTGTCTGATCTATGCGTTTATAGGCCTGCCTTCCTGCCTCGCGATGTCTTTAGAACGCTTATTTATACTGCCTTTTTCAAAATTCTGCCTAGGTGGCGGCAGTATTGTGAAGAACTTTTAAATGAACAGTTTCCCCGGCTATACTTTTCAAGAGCCACCCCTAACTGTGAAGAAATACCCGACATTACAGTCGAAGAAGCAACTGAGGCTCTCGGGTTGGGCCAGACGAGATGCCCTCTGAGTTCTGGAGAAAGATGGGAGACATCGGGTTCAGATGGCTCAGAATTCTCATCTCCAAATTTGTGAGAGGTGACCCAATGCCCAATCAATGGAGGGAAAGTTACCTTCTCCCTGTATACAAAGAGAAGGGTGATACGTGAAACTGTGATAACTACCGTTCGATCAACCTGATGTCACACACCATGAAGATCGTTGAGCGGGTATTAGGTGGCAGACTGCGAAAAATAATACGGCTATCTGATGATCAGTGCGGGTTTGTCTCGGGTAAATCAACCACAGATGCAATCCAAAGTATAAGGATCATAATGGAAAAACATTGTGATTCCTTAAGGGATTTGCATATTGTATTGATTGACTTTGAAAAGGCATTCGACAGACAACCACGAGATCTGATATGGGTGGTGCTAAGACATCGAGGGGTTCCAGAAACCTATGTACAGATGATCATGGACATGTACGAAGGAGCAAAGACAAGAGTAAGATGCAGTAACCGAAGAGTTCCCAATTAAAATCGGGATGCACCAGGGAAGCGTCTTAAGTCCCTTGCTCTTTGTTACAGTCTTTGATTATCTGCTTGAAGGTAAAGCGATAGACCCTAAGGTACATCAGTTATTCTTTACGGACGATGGAGCCATCATAAGTGAGGATTCTACATCCCTGCAACGAGCACGTGGCAATACCAGTTGAGCCGGTCGCGCTCTATTTTTTGTACGATGGTTTTCTTGATGTGAAAGCTTCCACGGATCTTCGAACTTCTTATTCGATCAAGCTTTGTCACTCCTGCTGTCATGCGAAGTATCTTCATCTCAGCTGCCGTTAATTTACTCTCATACCTTTTGTACATCGTCCAACATTGTAAACCGTATGTGAGCGCTGGATGCACAACTGCGGTGTAGAGCCTTCCTTTCAGAAATTCTTTCCCCACTGTTATGGTTAATAGTCATCGGCAACTTGTTAGTAGATCTTCACAGATCAGGCTACGCCACCGTAGGTTATGCTGACGACTTGGCGGTTTTTATTAGTGGTAAACACAGCATGACAATTTCCAACGTCATGCAAAGTGCAATATCTCAAGTTGTAGAATGATGTCACAAAGAAGGGCTATCAACGAATCCTATTAAAACTATTCTGGTGCCATTCACAAGGAAGACACAGGTCAACTTTGAACCTATTACAATTAGAGGCACACACTAGTTTATGCCAGCGAGGTCAAATATCTTGGTGTAATTCTTGACAAACGACTTAACTGGAATTCACATATTAAGTCCGCCACAGAGCGTGCTACTAGAGCACTGTGGGCCAGTAAACGCCTATATGACAGAACTTGTGGTCTCTGTCCTAAGATGATACATTGGTTGTACATAATGATGGTTAAACCCATTATCACATATGCGGCCATCGTGTTGTGGCCAAAAACTCTCCAGCAGACAACGGCAATCAAGTTGCAAAGAAATTCCTGCCTTTGTATTACAGGTGCGATGCACAACTGCCCTACGACAGCTCTGGAAGCTATTGTCGGGCTAACACTCCTACCAATCTTCATTAGGAAGATGGCTGCTAGATATGTCATCAAGCTGCATCTAGATTATGAGTATAAACCAGGTGACCTAGTGGGACATTTAAAGATTTGTGGCGATTCATTTATTCTTACAGTGTACTAACTACTAAGTATTAACCAATATTGTATTAGGCATATACTTGCATTATCACATCTCTATTACATATACAATTACTGTACAATTTACTACCGTACGATATGTCAGTTTCTATTAAGTTTATTGTATCAGAGTACGTCTAACATCCAAATCGATCGGTCGCCTCCTCCCCCGTTTCATTCGAATCCATATTTTGTTAGTTTTAAGTAATAAATGTGAATTATTGAAAAAGATCTTTTCATTAGCCATCCAACCTGATCTCCATAGATTCTCAACTTAATCCCTAAAAGAGACATGTTCTCCACTATACCAAATATTATGGTCAGGCAACATTACTTCGGTAGGTTATTCGAGGTTGAAATATTGGACCGCGGAAATTGGTCCAATGCTGCTTTAACACTGGACCCTAAAAGTCTGGTCTGGATGGATTCTGGGGTTGGAGCTGGGGTCTTTGGACCCAACACAAAGATTTCGGTACCTATGGGTACGACTCTCACTGTGTTTTAGGCTGAAATCTATGCCATTGAGACCTGCGCCCTTCTATTTGCCGACGACATTTCATCAAGACACTAAACCAGAAGATATCATAGCCTATATTTCGAACAAAACAAACATTCCTTTAAATCATCTTAAATGCTTTAAACTGATAAAGAAAGGAATTGCTGCATCAGATATAAAGCACGTTAACTTCAAACTTAGTGTGCCAGCCGATAGTTTCATCGACATTATAAATAATCCATCGATCTGGCTCGGTCAAGGTGAAGAAATTCTCAAAAACTTTAAAAAACGGGATGGTCACATTCCTTTGGAGCAAACCTAATCTCCAATGTATTACGAGAAAGATGCGATGGGTCTTATGTTGCTGCTTCAGACGTCGTACCTGCATGTGAGAATACCGAAGCTGTTCCTCTTTCTCGATCATCCTCTACAACTATTTCACCTGGTCTAAGTAATAGAAATCTATTTTTATTTTATCAAAATGTTGGAGGCTGTAAGTCTAAGCTTAAATTTATTTATTTATTCTTCTCATCATGCCTTTATGATATTATAGTATTAACTGAAACTTGGTTAACTGATAAGCAATTAACGTCAGAATTATTTAATACGAATAATTACACAGTATTTAGAAAAGATCGTAACTTACTTTTGACTGGTAAAGAAACTGGTGGTGGAGTGTTGGTTGCTATTCGGTCTTCGTTACCATGTAGACAAATTGAACTTAAATCCAACTCTTCACCTACGGTTTCTGACCTAGATATTGATCAGCTAATAATTAGCATAAAGTTCGATTGTGAATTTAAACTAATTCTGATGGCTAGTTACATTCTGCCAAAGAGTCTATTCGAATTATATGACTTGCATATGAAAAATTGTGGTAGTATCTTGGATAATGTTAAAAGTTCACAGCATATTATATGCATAGGTGGCTTTAATTTAGGTGATGTTAATTGGATTTTAGATCCAGATGAAAAATGCCAAATACCATTTAACGTCACTACACTGATTGAATCATCGGTAATTGTTTTTTTCAGTAATTATGATCTAATTCAGATTAATAGTCACTCCAATAGCCTTAACCGCATACTTGAGCTGATGTTTGTAGATAAGAAATTCAATATTAGTGTCGATGTATCCGATTACCCTATAATTAAAAATTCAATTCACCAACTAGCTTTAGATGCAAATATTAGCTTCTATAGTTATAGAAAGAAAAAGGGTACAAAAAGCACATTATTTATAATTATAAAAATTCAGACTTTGATGCAATTAGTGTTTATTTAACTTCCGTATCCTGGGAAGTCACATTTGGCACCTCTTCCTTAAGTAATGCATACGAATCCTTTCTGGTCTTTCTTAATCGCGCGATTTGTCAATTTGTCCCGAAAAAAAGCATCAGACAAAACTCAAACCCTATATGGTTCAATAAACGATTATCGATTATCTTTAAATGGAAATTATCTTATATTAATCCAACTTTTAAATCAGAGTCCAAGTAAGATATATCTAATTATAGACCTAACTGCAAAATGTCAGTAATCCTTAAGCTATTTGAACAAATTATTTATAATAAACTCTATTTTCTTGTTAAGGAACATATCTCTATCTATCAACATGGGTTTGTCTCTGGAAAATCTACCACTACAAATTTGTGTATTTTGACTAACCATATAGTAACTAATTTTGAAAATAGGTTGCAGACTGATATTCTGTTTACTGACTTTGCCAAAGGTTTTGATAGAGTCAACCATTAGGTTTTGTTGCACAAACTATCTTGCTTAGGGTTTCATTCTAGCCTTTTGAAATGGATTAAGTCTTACTTGACTAATAGAATCCAATATGTAAAGATAGATGCGTGTTTGTCGGCTCACATTACTGTGACATCTGGCGTACCACAGGGCAGTCATCTAGGACCTTTACTTTTCCCGCTTTTTATTAATGATATTCCATTAATCTTTAAACACTCACTTTGCTTGCTCTTTGCGGATGATTTAAAGTTGTATCGTACGATTACTTCTGTACACGATTGTGCACTTCTCAATACTGATTTGTTAAGATTAGTTCATTGGTGCAAAATTAATTATTTGCATTTGAATATCGAAAAATGCCAAACTTTCTCTTATTATAGATACTCTAATCCTATAATATTTAGATACCCCATTGATAATATATGCCTTGAGAGAGTTGATCGCAAAAAAGATCTGGGTGTTATATTAGATAGAAAGCTTACATTTTCACTGCACATAGACTATGCTATTAACAAAGCAAATTCGATGCTTGGGTTTGTTAAGAGAAATACCAGATCCATACGCATTGTATTGTACATATCACTGGTTAGAACTGTTCTTGAGTACTGCAGCTCTGTTTGGTGCCCATATTACATAACTCATTCGCTAAGAATAGAAAGGGTTCAAAGAAAGTTCACCAGGTACGTTATCCACAAATTGAACTGGGACACAGAGATGCCTGCTTACAAATCCAGGTGCTTGTTGATTGGTTTGTTATCGCTTGATGACCACCGCAAATATGTCTCTGTAATGTTTATTAGAGACCTTATAACATATCATATAAAATGTCCTCCTTTGCTACATCTTATATTTTTACATTCTCCCTCTAGAATATTGCGCGACCAGGCGCTCTTTCATGAGCGTCTGCATCGCACAAATTATAGTCGGAATGAACCTTTGTCGCATTGCATCAAAGAAGCAAATTTAATTGGCAATGACATAGATTTTTTTAGCAATTGTTCACGTGCCTCATTTAAATTCAAACTTATATCTCTACTTCTAAGTCAATCTTATTAACCTATTGTCGAAAGCATTATTTTATGTTCACAAATTATTTACTTGCGAAGTTTTAGTTATAATTCTATGCATTCTTGTATTTAATCTTATTTATTTAGTCTTAATCAAATTATGTTCCTTTTTCTTTTTTTGTTTAGTTTTAAGTTAAATATGAATATGAAGATAATAAAAAAAAAGAAGTTCTCATATATAAATATTTTTTTTTTTTTGTTTTTTCCGAGGGTAGGTGAAAAATCTTCCATAGACACTATGAGAATAGCAAGCACGTGCTCATAGTAGTGTCAGATTCTTACTGACTAAAAAAACACCACCCTTCGATATAAATTTGTTAGATATCGCAACTAAGTATTAACTTATCAAGCAATTTTTCTATCATGAAATAAAAACGTTTGGCAGGTTTCTTTCCACTGAAAGATCCGGCCGAAATTTCTTTGAGCTCGGAGTATTCGACTCCATGTCTAACACGAAAAATTCTATTCCCGAGATATGATTCTAGAATATCAAATAAGCATACAGGGAGAACTTGTCGTAGTTTGAATTTCAAGCCATCATGCCACACCTTATCGAAGGCTTGCGAGACGTCAAGAAATACGCTTGAGCAAATCTTTTTTTCTTCAAATGCTTTCTCGATTACGTCAGTAATTCTATGCACCTGGTCAATCGTCGAATGCTTGCTTCTGAACCCAAACTGGTGGTCAGGGATAAGATTATTTTCTTCTATAACCGGTTGGAGACGCCTTAATAATATCCTCTCGAAAATTTTTGATATGATTGGAAGAAGCGAAATTGGTCTATACGATTTTACCTCATTTGGCGGTTTCTCGATCTCATGTTTGAGTTCCCTTAGCGTTGCACTTGTAAGCGTCAAATCGTCAGATGGTAAATCCAGCCTATTGCGGTTATCGTAAACCACTTGACCATCGTACGGTTTAAATGTTTCTTCCAGGTGCGCCGCAAAGACGTCCGCTTTTTCTTTATCTTCCCTCGCCCATTCAATTTGATTTAATTTGATTGGCGGCGCGGGGACTTTGGGCCTTTTGGTGCCTTTTACAGCTTTCCAAAGTGAATAATTGGAATTTTTTTCGCTGTTAAACTTTCAAGGTAAGAGGCTATTGCACGATTCTTAAAATCCTTAATAGTCTTCTTCAACAAATTGCACAGACGATTCAGGTGTGCTTTATGTTGCGGAGCACGACTCTGTTGCCATTTTTAACGCGCTTTTCTTTTTTCCCTGACCAGTTCTTTTATTTCCGGAGGATATCGCAAACCGTATCTGTCCGGCGTTTTCCTTGGATTGGGCGTATTATTCCAAGAGGCGAGCTGTACGATCTCAACGAAGCGATCAACTTCAACCTCAAGTTCATAGGGTGTCGTAAGTGGAACGCTTAGTTCAACATTATCTTCAATTTCGTTCCTGAAGCCTTCCCAGTTAGTTGTTCGACCAGTTAATCTCGCTGGCTCTAGGTTATAGACTAGTTTTTCGCTTATTGTTAAAATAACCGGGGAATGATCCGACGACAGATCAAAGCTGTCTTCGACTTTTATGTGGTTGGTAGATATTCCTTTCACAACGAAAAAATCTATCAGGTCAGGTATTTTCGAAGTATCAGTTGGCCAGTAAGTTGGTTTACCCGTCGAATGGAAATCACAACTGTACTCTATACCTGCCCCATAGAGCATTCTTCCTTTTTTCGAGCTGTATCTTGAGCCCCAGAACCTATGTTTCGCATTAAAGTCGCCGCCGGTAGTAAAATTAGGTTTCAGCGATTCAAACAAGTTAGTAAAATCTGTTTTTTCAAGCGCAGAACGCGGTGGACAGTAGATAGATGAGATTTTAAGAGTACGCTGACTATTTTTAACTCGAATCGTGCAGAGTTGCAAAGTTTCAAGTTCTATCTTTAGGTCTTCGGATTGTTCGATGCAGTCTTTAATAAATAACGATGATCCGCCTCTCACTTTTCCCGAAGGGTGATAAGCGTGGTAATCATTATAGCCTTTTATTTTTAAATGCGATTCCTCTTTTACGTGGGTTTCAGAAATCAAGCAAATATCAATATCTTTTTCGCGCATGAATATTTCCAATTCGTCGAGTTTTTGCAAAAGTCCGTTTGCATTCCAAGTACATATTCTTAACATTTGTTTGTTATTCATATTCTAGTTGAAGTACGCGTTTTCTGATAATTATTTTCAAGCTTAACCAGCCTATCGAGAATAATTTTATTTATTTTGCTTTGTTCTTCAAATTTCTCGAGAATAACCGACAAAAAAATATATAAATATGTACATATGTATGTTATCATAGTCTGTAAGAGATTTGTACTCTGATTGGCGAAATAAATAAATGAATAAATAAATAATAAACATAGTAATGTTGACACAATCCCCGTTAATCCCAATTAATGATAAATCGACTCTCGGAATACTGCAGCTTGTGGAGCCTAATTGTAAATTCTGAGAAATCAAAAGTAATGATTTTTTAAAAAGCGGGTTACAACTAAAAATGGAGTTATAATGGAGAAGACATTGAAGTAGTCAACGAGTCTAAATATCTTGGGGTCTATTTTATCAAAAACTTAGGCATGGAAAAGCATCTGAAGGAGAAGCTTTCCAAACCCAAAACCGCCTTAGCTGTAAATACAAGATGTTTGAAGCAGCCTCCAATCCATTTTGTTTTATTTGGCTCAAGTATCGGGAACTAAAAACTATGATACGGAATATTTCGTCTGCCATCTAGTACGCCGAACTTATTATGCTGGAAACAGGGGTAGCTCCTCTCTTCATAAAGACCCTAAGACTATAGGTGCACTATGTTCTTAAGGTTCTACGAATGCCAGAGGAAAGACAGTCTAGAAAGGCAGCTTTCAAGACTATATCCAACGGGAGCAGCTAGTATGGCGATTCGCTTGACCTAGCCCAAGAATGTGGAATGGAATTAATTATACGACCTGGATGTCAATGCTGTACGAACTAATTGCGAATGTGGATTAAAAGCATCGTGAGAAATTCTTAGAGGAAGCATCAAATTCGATACATAGAGCAGTCTACAGGCGCTTAAGTCAGAATTTAGGGCGTCTTAATTATTTCCGGGACGAGCACCAAGTAGAGGAAATATCGATGATTAACAAATTGAGAGGAGAATTGCTAAATTTAAACTATATACCTCATAGAGAAGACCTTCCCACCATATGTGGCATTTGTAATATAGATGAACGGGAGGATACGATGCATTTGGTTGGAAAATACCCAACTCTAAGGGAAACTCGGGGTAGTGTCTTCGGCACCCTTTATCTATACGACGAACAAGTTATCGATATATTTAATGAGTTGAATGTCCCTCAATTATTCGAATACCACAAAATAGTTTGGCCTATCGTGCGAGAATAATTCAAGAACATTTTTGAAGAAAAAGGGTGTTTGGTATATTGGTGTATTTCATTTTAGTCTCTATTTTTATTAAATTAGTAATATATGCTGCTAAAATTTAGTTGTCAATCAGCAGACGGCGAAGCTATGTTATGTTAATTTGTTTGAAAAATAAAAATCAATCAAATTCAAATTCAAGCTCATAAATGGGTTTCACTTTTTCACAGTTTCTTGACAAAACTGTTCGGGCTTAGGGCATACCGCATTGCACGTTCTTGAGGTGTGTATCACTCCACATATGTTAAAGGTCTTCTTACAGAGAAGTTCATTTACAAAAATGTACATTAACATTTAGGACTTCATTTAAGTCCATTGTGTATTTCATACGTAAATAATTAGAGTAGACTAGAGGCTTTATGAATAAAAAAAAAAGTGTTCTCTTCGAAGACCAAGAGAACAGGAACACGAAAGTCCTTCAAATCAATAGAGCTAGAATAAATGAGTTCCTATAGGTACAGCGGATGCAAGTGCTTAAGAAAATTCTTAAAAGTTGTCAATTTTGATATGGCCTTCAGTAAAGTGACTCTCGGGTCAATTATCAAGATTTAAAATTTAATTACCCCTCCAACATCTAACAACAAAAGAAATTAGATGGGGCAAGGGTTCAGAGAGGAGAATATCATGCCTACCCAAAATGCAGTAGACCATAGCCCTTGATTCCAAAGTACAAACTGTTAACCCAATCTAGGAAAAAGCTTTTTGAACAATGAGGAAGGGAAGATGAAAATGATTCAAGGAAATAAATAAGAAATCGTAGGCTGGACTGATACAGACAGGAGTATCCTTTTTATAAAAAAAAATCCACCAGTCTCTTAGATTTATTGCATTGTTGATCCTAAAAAAAGGGAATAAATTATCCCATTTGCTTCCGTTCAACGCCACCGGCTACTACCTTCCATAGAATTCATTCAAAAATGTTTATTTAGGTTCCTTTTCATGCACACAATTCGGGCTCTTATTGTAAAAATATCAAAAGCAAAGATTTCGTCTTAAAAAGTCTGAACTTTCGTTCGAACAATGTGTGAAACTGTGAACTTGTTAACTCTTGAGATGAAAATAAGTTTTCTCTCAACCCACACATACCAATATTGCAGAGTCATGTTAGCTTATATGGCGCACACCAAAGACAAACATACAGAATCAGAAAACAAAAAAAAAAAAAAAATTTAAGCAAACATCATCCCAAAAAAAAGAAAGGATTACACAGCAGGAAGTCGTATACCTTGAGGTTTTATATCGATGCTTGTGGAACTTTCTTTTCTCTCGAAAATGTGAAACTCCTCCATTCTCGGCCATTGTATCCGGAAGGGCTCTTCGCATCGATCCCAACGACGATGATGATGATGATAAGTTGGCCGCTTCCTGCCGTCTCCATGCCTCTATGCTAATTGGAAAATTTGTTGGAGTCCTTTCAGTGTCGGCATAATTCCCACTCGCATTACCCGCATAGGAACCGTTGAATGTGAAATTAGATTCATCCCTTAGCCCGCCGCCGACTCCGCCGCCCTCCAACGAATTGAGAACGGAAAAAGTTTCTGCAAAGTTTTTGTAATGGATATGCAAAGTTGCCAGAACTATATGCACAGCCGAGAGAGCAAGGATCAGCATGAGAAGAAGACCCAGGATGTGTGTCGTATTGCTTTGATTCATTCGCAGGAAGTAACGTTGGTAGAGCATTTCCACCTGTGGAGAAAAAAAAAATAAGAAGATGAATGCGTTATGAAGGAGATGGAATAAAAATTATGAACTTCCTGTCTGAGTGGGGTAGTGGGCGAAACCCCCCTGAGTCACAGACAGTCCTTTGGAAATAAACATGCTTCGTTTGATATAAAAGTTTGTGAGCCGCTGGATTTTATTTCAATTTACCTGTAGGTTTTTAAATTGGTGTGTACTGCACATCCTTATCACGACTTTGTTGAGACGAAACCAGAATGAGATGGTGGGACTGCCGGCGTTAGTATTGGCTTCTAAGTTTTTGTTATCCGCGTCGGTGCCTGAATGGTGATGGATGAAATGAAAAGAATACAAGTGGCATAATTATTTGAGAGAAATGAAACAGGGACTCCTTGTGGATGAATATTTAATGCTGTTGATTCGTTGGGTTTATTTTTAGATTTCTGAATTTTGAGACGGATATATTCCTTTTTATCTTTTTTGAGGTACTTTTTGGTTAATTTAAAACCTTACTTCGTAGTTGAGTTATACATAAAGGTCTGTTTTAAAGTATTGTACTGGGAATTTTAAAATATTATTAAAAATAAATAAATAAATATCTGGCGCAACAGTTCTGGCCAAGGTTCTTGCAACCACTCATGTTGTGTGCGTTATATTTTTCACACGAATGGAAGGGATCTACAGATGAGTGCCGTATCCGAAGGGTAATTTGGTTTGAGAAGCTTTTTCGAGACAACAATACTCTCGAATGTTTGTCAGACGTTCGCGAGAGGTGGGACAGTAAAAAAACTTTTTGGTTTTTGCTGGGATTTTAGCTTGGAACCTCACGCGAAGTGGTCAGACACAATAACCACTTACGCCACGGTACCCACAATATTATTATGTTCTATTGTACATATATAGATACTTATGCGAACTATCGGTGAGTACCATCATATTTACCACTTCATGCCAAACGATGAGCGTAGCTAGCCTATGAAAACACAATAAAAGTATTTTGACAGTTCCCGAGTTGTCCAGTGTCATAGATTAGTCTTTTCAAAACTCCTGCAGTCGATACTCAGGCAAGGTATTGGAAAGAGATGTTTGGACGATAAACACATAATAAGTCAACAGCACCGACGTGAATCATATCCCATATTTGGTTTACTGTCATTAGTGTATCTGACTCCTCGACTGTACCCCTATCGTTTAGTCTGCCATTTGAAAGCATATGTTAGATAGGAAAGAAAGTTTTTTTCTTTATAGCAAATTGACAAAAGACTGAAAACATAGTCCTACATCTTCACAGAGAAGTACCTAGACTATTGCCAGAGGGATTAGAACTAGACAAAGTTGCGGATACTTGTGCTTCTATGGTTACTAATGCAGCAAGATTTCTTCAAGGACGATCGAGTTGAAGCAGAAAAGAACCCTGGTTCGATGGGGACTGCGAAAAGGCGAGGAAAAGTCCTTCAAATGCCTTAAGCTAGCAAAATAAATATCGACGGAGCTGACGAAAAAAATATATCAAGAAAGTAACAAGGCTTATAAAGAACTGTGCAAGAAAAAACGGGTTCACTTTATACAAACAACAATAAGAGAACTCACAGTAGCAAGAGACTCGAAAATGTACTGGAGATTAATTAGAAAACTGACAGGAAGCAGGTGTATTAGAGGCTCACGTGTAAAAGCAAGCTTGTTGGCAGCGCACTTTAAACAAATACTTAGTTCGAGCCACGCGGCAACTACTTATCATTTTGCTCTGCCTTGGACAGTAGTAGAATCATTGGATCGATCAATTACACTGGAGGAAGTCCAAGCTGCTATTAGCGAAACTAGAAGCAACAAAGCACCAGGTATAGACAGGATCTCCTTTGAATTTTACAAAAATGCATCTGCCTCTTTCTTACGTGTAATAACAGAAGGGTTCAACCACATATTCAACATAGGTGTCGTATTGAAAAGCTTCCGGCAAAACATTATATTTCCACTGTTCAAAACGGGTGACGCCAATGACCCAAGCAACTACAGAGGAATTTCCTTTTTAAATACTTTCCTGAAACTATTCACAAGTATTCTCCGTCAGCGTCTTGCTTCGTGGGTGGAATCCAATCGTCTTGTAAGTGAGTTCCAGGCAGGATTCAGATCCAAATACTGGACAGTAGACAATATCTTTGTCTTGTCCAATATTGCAAAACTGTACTTAAATAACGGGGGAAAGCTGTATTCCTTTTTTGTGGACTTTAGACCAGCATTTGATTCAGTGAACAGAAGGGTACTCCTTTACAAGCTCAGCAATTTCGGAGTGTCATCTAAAATACTAAAAGTTTTCGAAAGCCTGTACAGAGAAAATGAAAATGCAGTATAAGATGGAAGAAGATCCAGAAGAAAAGAGACCCCCTCAACTGCGCCAACTATAGAGGCATCAGTCTCCTCAACAACACATACAAGATCTTTTCTGCGATATTGTGTGAACGCCTGAGACCTTTTATCAACAGCCTGATTGGACCCTATCAGTGCGGTTTCAGGCAAGGAAGGCCCATCATCGATCAAATCCTGGAGAAAACCCAAGAATTTCAAATCGATACTCACCACCTCGTTATCGATTTCAAGGCCGTCTATGACAGCATCTATAGAGAAGAGCTTTATAGAGCCATGTCTAGTTCTGACATCCCTGCCAAACTTGTCCGTCTGTGCAGGCTGACGATGGAGAACGCTCGCTGCTCCATCAAGGTCGGTAATGACCTCACCGAGACCTTTGATGTCAAAAAAGGCTTTAGACAAGGTGACGCGCTGTCATGTGACTTCTTCAATATTGTACTTAAACGGATTGTGCGGAACTCACCGGAGGCGCAATCTATTACAAGTCTGTACAACTGCTTGCATACGCCGACAATATAGACATTATCAGAAGAACTCAGCGGGCTGTCACCGGTGCGTTTGCAAGCATTGAGGCGGAAGCGGCCAAAATGGGTATAGCGATAAACGAGGGCAAAACCAAGTATATGATGTCAACAAGAAGGGACAGCCAACACCGACGAATCGGACAGAACCTTACAATGGGCAGCTATAACTTCGTGGTAGTAAGGGACTTTGTCTACCTTGGCTCTGCTATAAACTCTGAGAACAACATCAGAGCAGAAATCAAACGAAGAATACTTCTTGCCAATCGCTGTTTTTTTGTTGGGCTTATAAGGCAATTCAACAGTAAAGCCCTATCTCGAACAACTAAGGAGACTCTGTATAAGACCCTGATCATCCCAGTCCTGCTTTATGGCTCTGAAACATGGACTTTATTAAAAGAGGATGAAGGTATCCTTCTTTTTTTTTATAATTTGCGCGCACTCAAAGGGTTATGAATACCTTTAACATGTTTACCCACAGTTCGGGCGTTGGAAAGTATGGATAGATAGAGAGAGAGAGAGAGAGAAAGAGAAAGATTTTGGTGTAGTGGTTCTTGAAGCTCAGTTGCTTATGCTTCAGCTATTCTCCGGGGGTGGCGTCCAGATAACTGGGCAGATTTTTGTTATTATTGTCTTTGCTTCTGATTCACAGTACTTTTTTCCCGATAACCGATGTCGATGACAAACCATCATCAACAGAGCGAATCATTTTTACAGCCACGCGAGCAAGCTACTGCCAGTGTTATGCCTTCGCAGTAGTGTTCACACAAGCTTTCGCAATTAGAAATTCTGTATGACTTCATGAAAAATAAGTAAATACTTGCTGACATCAGGATTTGAACCATGAACCATAAGCGTGGCAATTGACGACGTTACCACTACACCATTTGCCACCCCCATTACTGTAGATGACTCGAGTTCACTCATTCAATTGTGATCATATTCAGCGCAGGAGCTCCAAAGGCGACATTCCACATCTTGACACACTACGCAACTCATAGACTGAAGCAATGAAAATGTATTCAAATTCATAGGAGTCGAGTCTGGGTGTTGGATTACGAAACCCTATGGGCATAGTAACATACTAGCTCTATGCCGGGAGAACTCGTTTTGCCCACAACAGATTACATTATATCCAAATTGAATTTCAGAAAGCGCCCCGACGTTCCATTCCCCACAGGATTAGGATGGCAAGATGGACAGGTGATTAACGATTTCGACGTAACTATCTATACAGATAGTTCAAAGATGGATTACGGAGTCTGTGCGGGTGTGTTCTCTAAATCCTTAAACATTTCAAAGTCATATAAACTTCCGGATTTTTTCAGTGTGTTTCAGACAGAATTACTCGTTGTCCGGGAAGCCTGCCGCCAGATCAAATTACACACAAACATAACGCCAAGGCAGATGGACTAGGCTAACAAACTGTGTCATATCTAGGAAGATGCTGCCAAACTAGAACAAAAAAAAACAATCGACTTTCTTAATAGAACACGTAAAGATCTCGTCAGAATAACAGCTACCACCACGGGTCACTGGTTTACATATAGGAGACCATGCAGTCACACTAGGCATTCCGCACAACACACTTTGTCGCAGTTGTAATGTAGCAACTGAAAAGAAACCCTTATCAACTTTTTATGCGCCTGTCCAGCACCAGCTAGGGCCAGACAACGAGCTTTAAGAATACCCCTTTTTAATTCCCTTGAGGAAGTCTTAAAGAAAAACATTAAAGATTTAGTAATCCTCTTAAACACCACGGGTTGGATCTAAAAACTATCCACCAACGCACCTTCACATCCTGGCTAACTGAGTTTGTGGCATCAAAACGGCACCTAGTGCTAACATTCCTCCTTACGTTCAAAGGGATCTGTCCCATTCGGAAGAATATAGGGGAACATCCGTCGGGCAAAGTGAACTTTCCTAGCAAGAAACAAAGAACGCATTGGACAGTAGATTGAGCCGGGCCAGTCAATGAAAGTGTAGTCGAGTTTTTACGTCCATGCTATGCACATATTTTGAGTGTTGGTTCTCCTTAGATCCTGTTTCCAGCTAATTAATCTAATTAATCAAGAACAAACACAAGAACAAATTGTTTACATTTTCCGTTTCTTTTTAATTTCCTTCTTCTGTACTTTACCCCACACTCGCGCGTTTTATTTTTTAGTACAACATAAAAATTTACTGAAGATAAAATCTTTTGAGGTTAAGTACACATGAACTTGAGTAAAGCTATCTTTGTCGATGTTTTAGATTATCTTTACTTAAACCACAATATTTCAAGACTACTGCTCTGATTGCCTTGAACTTGGGTCACGAGTAAATTCTGATTATTAATTAAACTACACTCGTGCAAGCAGCGCTGAGTATTCGCTCAAAGGTTGAAGCACTGAAATGATGCAGCAAGTTTTACTCTTGACTATAACCCTAAACTGGGCGGTAATAAACTGTGTAAACTTATTTTCCAATACAAATTTGTTTTCATAGTGCGGGTCAACATTATCTTATTTCATAAAAGAAAAAATAATAATAAATATTTGACGCAACAGCTCTTCAAGTGTGCTGTGTGCGTTATATTTCTTCACACGAATGGAAGGGACGTACAGTCTTGTGCTGTATCCGAAGGGCGATTAGAGAAGCTTTTCCGAGACAACAATACTCTCGGATGTTTGTCAGACGTTCTCAAGAGGTGGGACCGTGAAAAAACTTTCTGGGTATTTTCCAGGATACGAATATGGAACCTCACGCGAAGTGATCCGACACTCTAACCACGGCGCCCACTTTCCATAGCACGACTATATTTACAATGAAGGACCAAGCCCACACATCTGCAAATTTGTTATATCGATGATATTGCAGTTATAGTAGTGGCCAAAACATTAGAGGAAGTTATGCAAAACTGCAATAAAACAATCACAAACGTGAAGCTATAGCCGCAGACATCAGGCTTAGAACTAGCCGGCCACAAAACCGGAGCTTTGGGATCACCTAATGTACGCAGGCGAGAAGGCCTCTCGGGCAGTAGCGACACTGTCCAGACTAATGCCAAATATTGGACGACCAAGGTAGTCAATCCGAAATCTTCTAACGACCGTGAACAAGTCAATACTCTTGTATGTGGCACTAACATGGGCATCAGCGACGCACCGTAAGTCTTACATTAGAATGATTAACTCGGCGCATAGAATCGCATCTTTAAAGGTATGCTGCGCCTTTAGAACTGTGTCAGTGGATGCGATAAGTGTAGGCCGAATGCCAATCGATCTGGACACGAAAAAGATCGTGGCACTATGTGAAAACGAGCACGATGACAGAACAACAACTTTAGAAGCTATGAAAGCAGAAAGGCAACATAGGTTGAACATTACAACCAAAGGGCGAAGGACATACAAATTGACTCAGAAGTTTATGAATGTATAAGCAGAAAGCACGGGAGGTAAATTACTACCTAATACAATTTTTATCTGGGCACGGATGCTTTCGGGAGTATGAGTATCTCTACAAGTACAAGCACGCGGATAACCCATTCTGTGAAGGAAAAATGTAGAACGCAGAGCATGTACTAATGAATTACCAAAATTATGTTGGAAAACTGCAAACGAAGTAATCACGAAAATGACGCAGCAACTGCATATAGAGCAACGAGCATGGAGAAATTAAAAGAGCGAAGATCCTGCAGCTAAAAAAGAAGTAACGAAATGCCTATCCTGGCCCTGCGAAGGATGGTCTTGACTGACGGTGCCACATGGGGAACAACAGGGCAGAGAAATAGGAGGGGGTTTTTAACAAATAACCATGCAGGAGCATGAAGTTGGGCATAACTCGTAGCACGGGCTACAAGCATCCAGAAAAGATTTTTACTCCCACCTGTGCATAAAAAAAAAAAAAACAAAAACCTTATGTCAGTAAAAACTTTCCTTAAACTCATTTCTAAGTTCAACTTAAAGTTGCTTTTAAACAAGAAAAACAGACCAGAAAATCTCTCTCTGGATGCACCAAGTTTAATCAATGGAACGACAGTGTTCCTCTTGCAAACATATCCTATGTCACATGCAGCAGAAGAAAAAAGCAGCAACATAGCCTGCAATAAAACTCTGCACCACTATGCATCATGACATGTCCTTGCACAATTTAAATTTTCAGATTTTTATTTTTTTTTGTTCCCCTTTTTTTCATTTACAAACTGAAATACTAGTTTTCAACGTACCTTGTTGGTGCAGCAGCTGTGTTTCATCTCTTTGACAAATCATCGGACTGGTACACGTTGAACCCGAGTTGGTTGAATCCAAGGACTCATCAATATTGCATCGTGTCACACCTACCTGGGAATACAGAAGAGGAGAACAGGAAATACATTTTATAATTATAATAGCAAATGAACTTGCATCCAAAGGACACACTCTGACATCAAAATGGTAAACTTTTTGCTCTATTGCAACGATGGACGACTACTTACCGCTATGAGACTACTACTGACAGACGACTTGCCTCCTTTCGATGGGTTAAAGTGTTCGATAACTTCCCAATTCGATTTCTTTGGTGTAGTAGGTTGAGTTGTTGGCAATTGAATTTGCGGTTGAGTAGCGGTGGGCACTTGAAGCTCAAGTGTAGGTTGAGCAGTTCGTGGTTGCTTAAGCGACGCAGATCGACCGGAAAACTTTCCAGATGCTTTCTTGTCCTAGGTGAGTTTTTTTTAAAAAAAAAAAAATGAGCAAACGGATATCATTCGGGGTAGAGTTGTTGTAGCAAGATGGAGTGGAAATGTTTGGTTGATCAAATAT
Organism: Brachypalpus laphriformis; assembly: GCA_945910035.1. Lineage (NCBI taxonomy): Eukaryota > Metazoa > Arthropoda > Insecta > Diptera > Syrphidae > Brachypalpus > Brachypalpus laphriformis. The sequence continues at coordinate 39,165,139 of OX246756.1, forward strand.
TAGTTCCATTGCATTTCAAGGAGTGTAAACTTGAATGAGGGTAAGAGTTGCTATGACTACTTACATCTTTTTGTGAGTGGCGAGTGCCTCTCAGGGACAGTCTTTTGCTCCATTCCTTCTTCTGGCTTTCTGAGGAAAATGATCGAAACATGGCTGGGCTGGTGTTTGAGGCCATATCTGAAATAATGAAAGAGTGAATATTGTTTTTATAAATTTTCTGAGATGAAATAAAGATTTAATTTAATTTTATGTAATAATTGTTGTGAATTGTTGTGTTTGACTTAGGAGTAGATAGTGCATGTTTCATAAGAAATACAATAGGAATCTCAAGAAAAACAAATTGAAAGGTCTTCAAAGAAACTCTAGACATCAATCTGGATCATTCTGATTATAGAAGGGCTCCAGCACACTGCCTAGAGTTAGAAAATACGGTAGAGGGCTTTAGTACCACAATTACAAAAGCGTTTGAATCAAGCTGTCCCATAAGCGACAGAAAGGGTGGAAAAGATGTGCAATGCTGGAGCAGCAATTTGACAAAAATTTTTTCTGAAACACACAAGTTGTTCAACATGGCAAAGCGTAATGGAGATTGGCAAACAACAGGGTGGCATTTACAAACTACAACTGGGAACTGAGAAGGTTGAAGAAGAAATGCTTCAGGAAATTCTGCGAAACAATAACTAACACTCTTGGTGTGGCTAGGCTACACAAAGCTTTAGCAAAATCGGGGGGAATGCCAACATCGCTAAAACAATCAGACGCCAATTTCACTGAGGTCGAGGAGCAAAGAGTATAACTGCTCTTAGAAACTTACTTCACAGAAGTTCGCTGAACATCTGTGAAGGGAGCATGAGCAACACAACCAGACCTCGGAAAGACGACTGGAAAATTGCAGGGGCTATCTATTTTAGATGGAGAATTGAATGGGTAACCAGCTCCTCCCAGCCTTTCAATGGATGGTATCACACCAGCCCTATTACAGAGGGAGCAAGAGAAACTGCGACCACACCTAGTTAAAATAACAAAAAGTAGTTTCGCATTGGGATATATTCCAAACCAGTGGAGACGGGCGAAAGGTGTGTTTATACCAAAAATGACGAAGAAAGACCCCACAGGCGGATCAGTGGAAGTGCGGTGAAGTGGGAGGGTTATGATCCCTTGTTTTCGGATCATAAACTCGCTGATAAAAGGAAGACGAAGAAGAAGAAGACGAAGTAAGACCCAACCCAGCCGAAATGATACAGACCGATCAGCCTAACATAGTTTCTTCTCAAAACAATGGAGAAAGCTGTGGATAACCACTTGAGAGAGGATGTTTTTAATACATCCTCACTTCATTACCGTCAACATGCACACAGAGCGGGCAAATCTACTGAGAGTGTTCTTTTTCAGTTAATGGAAGCCATACAAAGATCCCTTGAAACAAAAGAGATAGTACTCTGCTACTTCCTAGACATCGAAGAGGCATTTGATAACAATTTCCATGAAATTATTAAACGAGCCCTGGAAGGAAAAAGAGTCAGCAGAACAGTATCTAAGTCGATGTTCGAGTTGCTGAGAACAAGATCAACAGAAACTCAAACATCACGGAGAATTATCAAGGTCAACACAACAAGAGGGTGTCCACGAAGAGAAGTGCTATCTCCTCTAGTGTTGAGTCTTGTTGTGGATGAACAACTTGAAAAGTTGACAAACCTTGGAATCAATTGTTGATCTTATGCTGATGACATTGTACTGATTACCAGGGGAAAGTTTGATATTATGCAAAGGGGCCTAATAGTAACTCAATAATGGTGCCTCACGGCAGGGCTCAATATAAACCCGGCTAAAATCACAATAGTGTCATTCATGAGAAAAAGAAAACTTGGACTGAAGCACTAAAGGAACTAGGATAAAACAAATGAAGGCCTTTGCAGATCCCGCAATGAGCCAAGCGAGACACTCCGGAGCACCTTCTGGAATCTTGTGGGGCACTGACCCACAAAAGACTGAAATACTTGGGCAAGTACCAAATATTAGATGAGAATATGCCAGCCATGGGCCCACGTTTCACTCTTTCTAAAAGAAACTGGTTTGGAGAGAGAGCTCTATGGTGAACTATTCTCGGCAAGGCAAAGCAGGTAAAGCGAGGGGAACTCTAAAGAAGAAATAAAACACTCCAAGGTACTAGCATGGGGTACAATAGACTACTAGACCACAGACTTTATATATATCATGAGAAATAAATAAATGGCAATTAAAGACCTTACCACTACACCATTGCCAGCCCCCACTTATTTTCAAGAGACGTGGTGGGAGGTACTTCTGCTAATGAAAGGTGGTGTTGTAATGGTGAGAGGGGTGAGCAAATAGAAGTGGTTAAGGAGTATAATTTTATTTTTTTTTTCCCGAGGGTAGGTGAACATTTTCAACAAAACACTATGAGCATCGCCAGCGCGTGCTGTCAACTTGGCAGAGGGCAGTGCCATGTTTAATAACTTTTTTTTTTTTTGTATCTTTCGTAAGATGGTTTCCTTGACATGAAGGCTTCCATAGATCTTCGAACTTCTTATTCGATCAAGCTTTGTCACTCCTGCTGTCATGCGAAGCATCTTCATCTCAGCTGCCGTTAATTTACTCTCATACTTTTTGTACCTGGTCCAACATTGTTTACTGTATGTGAGCTCTGGATGCACAACTGCGGCGTAGAGCCTTCATTTCAACTTAGGTGGCATTTTTCTGTCATACAAGATAGCGGAAGTTTCTCGCCACTTCATCCACCCTACGCTTATGCGATGATTGATGTCGTCATCACAGGTTGCTTTGCCATTGATCATAGATCCCAGATATTTGCACTTTTCGCACTTGGGAAGTACTGTTCCAGTCAAGTAAATGTCTGAAATAGGGCTGAGTGGATCAGAGAACGGGCATAACAAGTACTCTGTCTTTTTTTAACCAATGCGATACCCATTTCCCTCCAAAACGTTCACCCACACATCAAGTGCTCGTTGCAGTGATGTAGGATCCTCACTTATGATAGCTCCATCGTCAGCAAAGAATAATTATTGTACCTTGGGGTCCGTCACTTTACCTTCAAGTACATAGTCAAGGACTGTAATAAAGAGCAAGGGACTTAAGACGCTTCCTTGGTGCATCCCGACTTTAATTGGGAACTCTCCGGTTACTGCATCTTGCTCTTGTCTCTGCTCCTTCGTACATGTCTATGATCATCTGTATATAGGTTTCTGGAACCCCTCAATGTCTTAGTGCTACCCATATCAGATCTCGTGGTTGTCGATCGAATGATTTTTTAAAGTCAACCAATACAATATGCAAATCCTTTAAATAAACACGATGTTTTTCCATTATGATCCTTATACTTTGGATTGCATCTGCAATTGATTTACCCGAGACAAACCCGAACTTATCACCAGATAGCCGTATTATTTTTCACAGTCTGCAACCTAATACCCGCTCAACTCTATAACTATGGTGATCACAGTTTCGCGTATCACCTTTCCCTTTGTACACAGGGAGAAGGTAACTTTCCCTCCATTGATTCGACATTGGCTTACCATTTGTCTCATAAATTTGGAGATGAGAATTCTGAGCCATCTGAACCCAATGTCTCCCATCTTTTTCCAGTTTTCCAGAACTCAGAGGGCATCTCGTCTGGCTCAACCGCTTTTCGTTTTTTGGAGCATTTGACCGCTTCACTAACTTCTTCGACTATAATGTCGGGTATTTCTTCACAGTTAGGGGTGACTCTTGGAAAGTATAGCCGGGGAAACTATTCATTCAACTGTTTAGAATGTTTACATCAATAAAATCAACTTAAATCTAAAAAAATAATTAATCTCGGTCGAGCCCAAAGAGTAATTATTATTACATTTAAGAATTCCAAGCCGGCTTCAGAAAGGGATACTCGACGGTAGATCACATCTTTAGTTAAAAGAATATTGCAGAGTTATACGCACGCAAACGAAAGAAGCTGTATACGTTTTTTGTTGATTTTCGGGCCGCTTTTGACTCTGTAGACAGAAAAGCTCTTTTCTACAAACTCTACAGAGATGGATTGTCTCTGAAATTTGGAAGGATATTAGAAGACATATATAGTCAAACAACTAACGCAGTATGGGATGGTAAACACCTTTCCGACTGGTTCTTGTCCTTAGTGGGTTTAAAACAAGGATGCAATTTCAGCCCACCAGCCTTCTGCTTGTATATTGATGATTTAGTTAAAGCATTGCCCTGTGGAATATCAATAGAGGGATTCAACATAAAGGTTTTAATGTACGCCGACGATCTTGTACTCTTAGCAGAATCGCCCGAATCTCTTCAGCTAATGATAAATAGACTACGTGACTACTGCCTAAACTGGAACCTTACTGTGAATTTGACTAAATCAAAGGCAATGCTTTTTCGCAAAGTAGAGTAAGTAGAAATAGTTAAAGAGTACCAATACCTTGGAGTAACTATAACGAGCACCCTCAGCATGGATAAACACATCTCGAAAAAACTAGCTGCCTCGAAAAATGCTATCGGAACAGTCTGCCGAAAAATATATGGAAATAAGGACTTAGCGTTTAGCTCAAAATATAAAGTATTTCAAGCAACATCTGAAGCAGTTATGCTTTATGCTGCGCAGTCGTGGGGGTGGCGGCAGTATGAGACTACGGAGAAATTGCTGCGATTCTACATAATACGGCAATTCAGACTTCCAAATACCACACCAAACTAAATGTTGCAAATAGAAACCGGATTGTCGCCACTTTTCCTCACCTCACTAAAGCTTCATTTTGATTACATAGTGAAGTTACTGTATAGCCACAACGAGAAGGTTGCTAAAAAGATTGCAATAGCCGTCATAAATTCCCAAAGTGCATGGTTTGAAGAGTGGAAACATCTCGCCAAAGCTTGTTGCTGGAAACCCTAGTAGAGTGGAAACCGTACCTATACAACTTGTTGGAAAAACTGCATATTAAATTTAGGGAAGAATATATTGAAAGAGCAAGGAACAGGAACAGAGAAATATACTCAATTCTTCAGTGCAACATAAATCAAAACAATTATTTCCGTGACGGCTTCACCACAGAAACAATATCAATGATATTCCGAGCAAGAGGTGAAATACTGCCTTTGAACTATGTGCCACACAGAGCCGATTTAAATAACATCTGCACCTTATGCAATACCGGTCAAAGAGAAAATATAATACATTTCATCGCTAAATGTCCCATTGTGGTGGAAATAAGAAGACACATTTGGGGGAAAAATTATATTGATCGAGCGGGGGTTATTACAATCTTAAACGGAGAGAACTGGCAACAATTATTTCGTTTTATAAGAATTGCTCTAAATTATAGAAAGAACATTTTATTAGAGGACTTTTAAATATTATTAAAAAATTATATAAACCTGTCATCTGGCTGACGGCCCTTCTGGCCATGCCTGACTAGATTTAAAGTAACCATAAATTGTAACCAATTGCTTTTGAAATAAATCTATCTATCTATCTATCTATCTAGAATGAAAAACCTCAAAATGTTCCCAAGAATGACAATGCCGCAATGCAAACACTGCTTGTGAAATTTTTGCTAAATTTTAGAAATCTTTTCAAAGCATAGTTATTGAAATTTCATTGGAATTAAGATACTCATGAAAAAAATGATCTGAAACCTTAAAGAAAATCATTATAGCATTAAAGATTTCTATATTTCAAAGGACATGCTTAAATGAGTTCGGCCACCATGATTTACCATATCGCTCTTCAACAAGTTTACGCATTGAATCCATACGTACATAAAATAAATACCACGAAATCAAATTTAAAGAAAAAGATGTATGTACATATATGCCTATGTAATATGGTGTGTACCGCGCAAATATTTACGAGCCTGAAAATTGGGGCACGTTTAGATTTATTTTTGCTTTCACACAATTTGATTGTTAGAATGAAATCGTCTGACATGCAATTAGTTAATTTCGCGGAACGGAATTAAATTGTATAATCCAATCTACATATGCAAATTGAATTCATACTCAATAAATAGAAAATTAATTAGATGAGGAAAGATTATTTATTTTGATATGTGTTTCCTGGAGGAAGTCGGCGTGAAGCGATGTCTTGAACTAAGGCGTGATAATGAGATTGTTTATGTAATATATTTCAATGTTCAAGAATGTAATTCATTGTTGGAGATTTATGTTTGAAGTACCTACTCATAGTTTGGTGGAAGATTTTAAATTCTTGGAATGAGGTATTTAGAGGAATCGACCGAGTTGGAAGGAAATGGGGTAATATATATGAAATATAAATAGGAAAATATGAAGGGTAAAAATAGAAGATAGGGAACATTGAAATGAGAAGTAAAACAGATGTAGAATGTTAAATGACTATTAATAAGATTAAATCAGATTATTAGCAAGATGTTCGTAGTTTTCATATACATAAAGCATTTGGCGCAAACAACTCATGAAGTACTTACGGCCTAGCTTTTCGCAAGCACTCGTATTGTGTGCCCTATATTTTTCCGACGAATGGAAGAGACCTAAAGTTTTGTGCCATATCCGAAAGACAGTTTTTCACAATTTTCTTTAGAAAGCGTTCTCGTGACAAAGATACTCTCCGATGTTTCTCAGGCGTTCGCGAGAGGTGGGTCTGTGAAAATACGTTTGGTGTTTTCTGGAATTCGAACATGGAACCTCACACCAGTGATAAATAGTGGCAAACTATCTGACTAATAGAAAGCTAAGGTATAAAACCGACTGAGGTGCCTGCGGCAGTACAATGTGCCTGCGGAAGTCCCATAAATTTCCGTACTCGGCGCCTTTCTGTGAAACATCATCTACAGAGGTTCTACGTCTATCTCTGCCACAAGGAGTAAAAACTATCGGATTCGCTGATGATATAGCTGTGGTTACCTTTGCGAAATATACCCACGAATAGAGACAGTCACAAATAAAGCAATATGCCGCATTAAAAATTGGTTAGCAACAGCTGGTCTGGAATTGGCTGACCATGGTAAGTGTGCATTTATTAGTTTTATCGTTTAGTTTTTCTTTACAATATTCAAATACAAAATTCTATTAGCATTGGCAAATGCCGTCAGCCAGATTGACATTCCTAATCTACAAGATGTCCGCCGGGAAGGTATACTACTTTGTTTGTTTATAATTTTTGATTAAATGAAAGAGAATGGATCTTATATTGATAAATGTTTTATTTAATGTCGGCAATTATGTATGGAATACAATATCAGGTAAATGTCCGCCTCTGCTAGTCTCACAAATGCGAGCCCTTTTCAGCACATTTTTCATTACATTCTCACACATTTCACGCGGTATTTCATTAATTTCATCACGAATATTTTGTTTGAGTTGCTCAAGCGTTTCTGGTTTGTTTGCATAAACCTTGCTTTTCAGATATCCCTACAAAAAGAAGTCAGGAGCAGTCAAATCAGGCGACCGTGGAGGCCAATCAACATCACCATTTTTTGAAATAACTTGTTGTGTAAAGAGGTCTCGCAGTAATTCCATTGTAATCCTGGCTGCATGCGATGTGGCACCATCTTGATGATACCACATGTTAATCAAGCCCAAAGCATGCAGTTGTGGCGTTAAAAAGTTTTCAATCATATCACGATATCGCTCCCCATTCACAGTTACCGTTACGCCGTTTTCATTTTCAAAGAAGTAAGGTCCAATGATTCCTATCACCTACAGACCCTCTTTCTTCGAAATTATTCACTACACGATAAATAGTGCGTTTTGTTGGCACGTTGTTTCTCCCAAAAATTTCACGTAACTTTCTCATCGCCACAGTAATCGATAATTGATTTTGATAAAATGTTTTAACAATTAAAACACGTTGGTTTATCGAATATTTTTCCATAATAAATTTGCCACGTGTCTACTTCACGACTGCCAAATATGAACTGTCAAGACTAATGTTTACCAAAATGGCGGCAAAACAAAGTAGTATACGTTCCCGGTGGACACCCTGTATATATATAAAACTAAGTTAATATTTTGTGCGTTTACGTATAACTCACGTAATTTTCAACCAATTTACTTGGTTCTTCTTTTAAACTATTCAGAAAAATCCTTCAACGAGAAGGACATAGGCCCTTTAAAAAAAAAAAATTTACTTTTTCATTCAAGAAAATGCAAAATATCTACGGACACATGTAATTCAAGATAAATGGCATAAATTCTGTTAAAAAAACATCGAAATACAAAACATACGATGTTAAGTGAAACTGCGTTGCAAAGAGCAATTACACCACCAGTAACTACATTGATTGCTTTTTTTTGCTTTATGCCAAAGTGACACATTTGCCAGTCAATTATTATGCACGGAAGTCCCGCAGTATTACACATGGAATAAATCGACCAAAGTTTTTGCAAGACGCAAGCAAGGGAAGCCAGTTCCAGGTCAACAAAATGTATTTCAAACCGATGCATTAGGAAGACTTTATACAATTCATCCAAGATATGACGAGTGTTTTTATTTGCGTCTTCTATTAATCAACGTTCGTGGACCAACATCCTTTGCAATTTAAAAACAGTAGATTAGAGTGCCCAACTTATCGTGAGGCATGCCGTCGCTTACATTTGCTCGAGGACGATGCTCACTGGGATTCCACGCTCGCTGAATCGTCAATTATTGCATCGAATCATCAGATTCGTACACTATTTGCGATAATCATAGCAACGTGTAGCTGATCGAACCCATCTGAATTGTGGACAAATTATGCAGATTTTATGACGGAAAATATTTTGAATCGAATGCGTAGAACAATATCGAATCCGCATTTGCTAACAACACCAGAAATGTATAATGAAGCTCTCATAATGTTCGAAGATATTTGCCTTACAATTGCAAACAAAGCGTTATCCCAATTAGGCATCTTCTTCTTCCTTTTATCAGCGAGGCTATGATCCGAAAACAAGGGATCACAGCCCTCCCACTTCACCGCATTTCTACTGATCCGCCTGTGGGGTTTGCCTATTTGACCTCAGAAAATATCGGCAGACCTGCCGATTTTGGATCACTCGGTTACTGAGGCCAATGAAATGCTGATGTCGTCGCATTTGTCTGATCCAGGCGTTTATAGGCCTGCCTTTCCTACATCGCGATGTCTTTGGAACGTGCATAGATATTGCCTTTTTTACAGGGTTCAAATGATCTCTTCTTTGAACGTGGCAATACCAGCTGAGCCGGTCACGCTCTAATTTTTGTACGATGGTTTCCTTGATGTGAAAGCTTCCACGGATCTTCGAACTTCTTATTCGATCAAGCTTGGTCACTCCTGCTGTCATGCGAAGCATCTTCATCTCAGCTGCCGTTAATTTACTCTCATACTTTTTGTACATCGTCCAACATTGTGAACCGTGTGTGAGCGCTGGAAACACAACTGCGGTGTAGAGTATTCCTTTCAGCTTAGGTGACATTTTTCTGTCACAGAAGATAGCCGAACTTTCTCGCCAATTCGTCCACCCCACGCTTACGCGATGATTGATGTCGTATCACAAGTTGCTTTGCTATTGATCATAGATCCCAGATATTTGAACTTTTCGCACTTGGGAAGCACTGTTTCATTCAAATAAATGTCCGGAATAGGCCTGAGTGGATCAGAGAACGGGCAGCACAAGTACTCTGTCTTTTTTGAACTAATGCAATACCCATTTCCCTCCAGAACGTCCACCCACACATCAATTGCTCGTTGCAGGGATGTAGGATCCTCACTTATGATGGCTCCATCGTCAGCAAAGAATAACTGATGTACCTTGGGGTCCATCACTTTACCTTTAAGCAGATAATCAAGGACTGTAATAAGGAGCAAAGGACTTAAGACACTTCCCTGATGCACACCGACTTTGATTGGGAACTCTTCGGTTACTCCAGCGGGGCATCTTACTCTTGTCTTTGCTCCTTCGTACATGTCCATGATCGTCTGTACATAAGTTTCTGGAACCGCTCGATGTCTTAGTGCCGCCCATATCAGATCTCGTGGTTGTCTGTCGAATGCCTTTTCAAAGTCAACCAATACAATATTCACATCACTTAAGGAATCACGATGTTTTTCCATTATGATCCTTATACTTTGGATTGCATCTGTGGTTGATTTACCCGAGACAAACCCACACTGATCATCAGATAACCGTATTATTTAACGCAGTCGGCCACCTAATACCCGCTCAACGATCTTCATAGTGTGTGACATCAGCTTGATCGAACGGTAGTTATCACAGTTTCGCGTATCACCCTTCCCTTTGTGTACAGGGAGGAGGTAACTTTCCCTCCATTGATTCGGCATTGGATCACCTCTCACGAATTTGGAGATGAGAATTCTGAGCCATCTGAACCCGATGTCTCCCATCTTTTTCCAGAACTCAGAGGGTATTTCGTCTGGCCCAACCGCTTTTCGTTTTTTGGAGTATTTGACCGCCTCACTAACTTCTTCGACTGTAATGTCGGGTATTTCTTCACAGTTAGGGGTGGCTCTTGGAAAGTATAGCCGGGGAAACTGTTCATTTAAAAGCTCTTCACAATACTGCCACCACCTCTGTAGAATTTTGTCGTCATCCACAAGAAGCTGGCCATGGGCATTGCTAATGAACTTTGGCGAACGAATCTCCTGAGAATTGTTCCTTCTTTGGGCGGCTATTTTGAAGATAGTGGCGCTCTTGTTCATATTGTGTCTTAGCAGCTCCTGGATAGCCTGGTTTGCATCAGCAACCGGGGAAAATATTTTCTCCAGCTCCCGATACAGGCCCTCCGTACTCTCTGCTTGAAGCTGGGCGCACTTCTTCTTCACTTTTTTCTTGCAGCATCTGTATTCCATTTCGAAGCGAGCTTTTTCGTCATTATTATTAGAGGGGCACTTTGACCATGCTTTGAAAGCCGCTTTCTTCTCATTTATAACTTTCTTAGCTTCATCACTCCACCACCATGTTTCTTTGGCGTGTTGATGGTGGCCTTTTGAAGCTCCTAGCAGTGATTTGGCCTTCTTTAAGCAAGTTCGCTGTAGGGAATCCCACATATTTTGTGCTCTGCACTCTTCATCCTCAGCTCCGTTGATAGTGTGAGAGAGGTAATTTTTCATTACGAAAACAAAAGCTTCGCCTTTTTCTTTGTCCAGATTGTACCACTTGATTTTCTCAGAGACCCTTGTTTGTTTGCTTTTCTTCGGTGTTTTCATAAAAATTTCTGTTAGCAGGAGACGGTGTTGCCGAGCGATTGCCTCTCCCAGGATCACTTTGCAATCTTTTACCCGAGGCTTCATGAAACTGCCTACCAAATGGTAGTTAATCTGAGTTTCATCTCCACCACTGCTGTAAGTGATCAGGTGTCGGCTTTGTTTGATGAACATGGTATTTAACACGATAAGACCGTGTGATTTTCACATGCTTAGGATGTCTTCACCAGGAAGGTTCCTGGTGCCATATCCTAGTTCTCCATGGCAGTCTTCATAGGCTTCGTTTGATTTCCCGACATGTCCATTCAAATCTCCTTCAACAAACAGAAATTCTTCCTTTGGGATGTCCTTAAGGAGATTGTGGAAATCTAGCCAAAATGCATCTTTATCTCTCTGATTGTACCCATCGTGGGGAGCATATGCACTGACAATATTCCACACCTCTCCTTGTATTACTAGTTTGAGAGACATCAAACGGTCGCTGGACTTCGAAATGCTCAAGACGTTTTCAAGTAGCTCTGCCGCAAGGATGATACCGATTCCGTTCTTAGACTTTTCCGTTCCGTAGTAGCACATCTTGTAATCTTTTGTCCTAACGTCCAAGAAACGCGCCCGATTCCCGGTGTTTTTCCATTTCGTCTCTTGGACACACAAGATGTCCACGCGCCTTCTATTCATCATCTCTTCCAGCTCGTAACTTCGACCGGTCATGCTTCCAACGTTCCAACTCGCGACCCTCAAATTGCGTCCAAACTGTTTCATTATTTTGCTAGTCCCCGGAATCCGTATAGCTCTGACCCGAACATTTCTGCTCGGTCCAGGATCAGTACCATGCACAGCAGTGGTAGTGCCTGGCGGGGTAGTGCCTTTCCTTTTTGCAAGTATTACCATAATGATACAGTTTTGCAATACAATTTTTTGCACCATATTGCGATGGTGTTTGTTTGACACGTGCATGCTCCTGTTTTAGTATTGTTTGATCTTTCTTTTATGACACCGGTGATCTCCAGTCGTGTCAACCCACGGACTCGCATGCACACTTGTGGGAGGGTTTTTAAGGTAGTATATGTGTCGCTAGGCTCACTTGGGTGTTATATTGCCTAGATCTGATTTGTCCCCCTTAGTCGCCTTTTACGACAAGCGCTGGTTGTTGGGGGGGGGGGCTGCAGTGATATTCTTAACCCGTCCCTGCACGGGGACGTTATCCCAATTAGGCATGCCATCGCCATATCGGCAATTACAAGATTTGTTTAATCGAGATTTGCTGCGTGAACATGATTTCGATTGCAATGATTTAACTCAATTTGTTCTAACAAATGTTCCAAAGTTGAACGTCCAACAAAAAGATGTTTTCGACATTTTGATGCAATGGCAGACGAAAGTGGTGGAACGTATTTGTTGTTGTTGTTGTTGTAGCAACTTTGTTGATTCGTATGGTTCAAACGTTAAGGTGGTGCAGGTGGGTTGTCATCAGTGAGGTCGAGGCCCAGGAAAGCGGCAGCTTCGACTGGGTGAGTCCATAAGGATCTTGGTGTAAGTGTTGTGGGATGCGACGGACAGCTGAACAAATGGGCGGTGTTATGTGGTGACGAGCCGCAGTCTGGGCATTGATCAGTGATACTGTCGCGTAAGCGGTGCATATAATTGTTCAGTATGCAGCTCCAGCCGGATCGCAGTTGGGCAAGTGTGGATCTGGTGCGTCTAGGAAGATGATCTTCACTATGATGTATCGGTGGAGGACGGCCGCCTAGCACAATGTTAGTCTGGCGGTTATCAAGCGCAGTTTGGACAGCGTGTTGGAGAATAGTGTTCAAAGCCAGCTTGTGAGTCGCTGGGACAAGTGGTGTATGAGTTATAAACCTATTAACCTCTTCACGGTATGAACGGATGTCAGATCCAATATGCCTCGGAGGTGTAGGGAGACTGAGTATATCTCGGTTCGGGTGATCGGGACGATTGCAAGCCAGTAAGAACTGTTTCGATAGAAGTTCGTTATGCTCTTTGACTTTGAGCAACTTTGTTTCCTGATGTAGGTGATCTTCATGGGACATGCGGTGACAGCCTGTGATAATGCGTAGAGCAGCATTCTGGCTTGTTTGGAGCTTATGCCATTGAGTATCACTGAGGCGTGGGGTCCAGATTGGTGCCGCATAGTTGAGAACCGATCTTCCGATTGCTTGATATGTGGTGAGGAGAGTTTCTTTGTCTTTCCCCCATGTGCTACCGGCCAGAGATTTTAGGACCTTATTCCTGGACATGACTCGTTCACTGATATTTCTAGAATGACTAGAGAAAGTCAGTAGGCTGTCAAATATGACTCCTAGAATCTTTGGGTGATTTGTTGTCGGGATCGTCCTGCCATGTATCTCAATGTCGAGTGGTAGGTTTACCTCTTTGGTCCAGGTGGTGAATAGGGTGCATGAGGATTTTTCTGGGGACAGCTTGAGATTACGACTGGCGAAGAAGTCTTCCAATTCATTAAGGTAGGCATTGATGATACGGCAGATTGAGCGGACATCCTTTCCTGAGGCGAGAATGGTGCAGTCGTCGGCATACGATACCAGTTTGACTCCGGATGGTGGTGTAGGGAGTTTCGCCAGGTAGTAGTTAAAAAGGATCGGGGAAAGGACTCCTTCTTGAGGAACCCCTTGCTTGACCTTCCTCAATTTCGATTTACAGTTGCGAAATTCAACGAAGGACTGTCGGCCATTTAGGTAATTGGCAAGCCATCGTTTAGTGGAGTTTGAGAGTTGTGAGTCTAGGATGTCTTGAAGTAGGATTCCTAGGTCGACAGTATCAAATGCCTTTGATAAGTCAAGTGCGGCTAGAACAATGCGATCGCATGGTCGTTGTTGTCAACTACAACTACAACATTCGAACGTATTTCTTAGATGCGCATGGTGGCACTGGAAAAACTTTCCTTATTTCAACAATTTTCGGCACCATTCGTTCGCAAAATAAAATACCATTGGCTCTTGCATCACCTGGAATTGCGGCGACGTTGTTGGACGGCGGCAGAACAGCACATTCTGCGGTTAAGTTGCCTTTGGACATAAACTTCAACGAAAATCCAACACGTAACATAATATTAGGAAAACGTCAGGAATGGCCAAAGTGTTGCAACAGTGTGAAATTGTCGTGTGGGATGAATGTCCTATGGCCCACAAGAGATCATTGGAGGCATTCAATCGTACAATGAAGGATATGAGAGGAAATCAACGGCTCTTTGGTGGCGCCTTAATATTATTAGCTGGTGATTTCTGGCAAACTTTGCCAGTAATTCCTCGATCCACCGCTGCTGATGAGCTTAATGCGTGTTTAAAGTCATCCACTGTGTAGAGATATGTGAGAACACTCACACTAACCACTAATGTGCGTGTTCAATTACACAATGCTCTATTAGCCAATGAATTTTCAAAGTAGTTGTTGAAAATTGAAGATGGAAAAATGCCGATAGACAATGAAACTGGCTTAATAACGTTACCAACCAATTTTTGCAACGTAGTTCAATCAAAAGAAGAATTGATTCGAAAAGTTTTTCCAAACATTGTACCACAATACAAGACACATGTTTGGGTGAGCGAAAGAGCTATATTGGCGGCAAAAAACAAAGACGTTACACAAATTAATGAGGCTATTTTAAAAGAGATACCAGGAGAAGTGTTCACATTCAAGTCAGTCGATATCATCAGAATGATGATGAGGTGGTCAATTATCCCACAGAATTTTTAAATTCATTGGATTTACTGCCACCGCATATATTGCAATTGAAAGTTGGAGCACCTATCATCATACTTTGTAATATCAACCAACCAAAATTGTGCAATGGCACAAGACTTGCGGTTAAGAAGCTAATGACCGACGTTATTGAAGCCACTATTTTAAATGGGAAATTCAAAGGTGAAGACGTTTTAATTCCACGTATACCGATGATACCAACAGACATGCCATTCGAATTCAAACGTTTGCAGTTTCCAGTGCGACTGGCTTTTGCAATGACCATCAATAAAGCGCAGGGACAATCTATGCAAGCGTGTGGTTTGAATTTGAAAAATAATTGTTTTTCACATGGACAATTGTATGTAGCCTGTTCATGTGTAGGGAAACGTACTGATTTCTTTGTGTTCGCACATGAAGGAAAAACCAAAAATATTGTTTATCACAGAGCCTTACAATAAATTCATTTGAAAGAAAAAAAGAAATGTTTTCTAATTTAGCAAGGAAATAAAGGAAACGTCTAGCGAAGCGGACAGGGTAGCGCTAGTGAAATATAAATAAAATAAAGTTACTCTACTTCCTTAAAGTTCAAATCAAGATAATGTTTCTGCATATTGCTTCCTAAAGACCAAGGCATTTCGAACATAATAAACGAGAGCTATCCAATTTTCTCCATTAAGAATCGAGATTACTTCTTCCAAAGATAAAATACTTTGGTTGAAATACAGACTTCTAAATTCCTGCAGAATTGGTCATCTGCCTATAAAGTGATAGGTGTCTTCGCGTTTCTTCCAATTACACAGTGAGCAAATAGCTTGCAAATCATTTCGATGTAGCGGTAATAGCTCTCCCCTTGACTTAAAGATCAGGTTAATTTGGTGAATTGAGTACTGCTCATTAAAATAACTTCTGGCCGACAGAGTATGATTAAGCAACTTGTAGACACAACGGCTCTCCGTTTCCGAAGTTCTCCGCAAAAGTCCAGCATGAATCTTCTCCTTTAGTTTAGACAGGATATTTTTTAAAGATACACTCCACGTAAGCCTGTCACCCATATTAGCGATTATTCTACACCGCACCCCTCACTAATATGCTGCCATTTCTGGAAAAATGTGGCTTTTCTGTTTAAAACATAGCGCAGTACAATCGTTGAGAGACGCTGATTGGGAAGGTCTAGTATTTTTAAAATATAATTGAAATGTAATCTTAGCGTATATGGGCGGATAAGAGGAATACCAGTTTCTGCATTCAGCATGTATGTATGAGTAGGTGCGTTCGGTGGCAGCCTAAACAAATATTTCAGAAAGTACCTTTGCAGTCGTTCAACCTCATCGTATTCATAGTATTACACCTCTGCAGCGTAGCACATAATTGACCTGGCTCTTGTTTCATACAGTTTGTATTTTACCCTTACTGGTACATCAGTTCTGTTAATCACTCTCCTCCATATGATGTTTAAATCCTTCTTTGCTTCTCCTAATTTCGTCTGCAGATGAGTCGAAAAAGACAATTTTGGCGCAAAGGTAGCTCCTAAGTTTCGGTATTGCTTTACCACTTCCAATCCTTCCTGACCAAATCTCCATTTCTCCTCTCTCGTATACCTTCCTGAATTATTTCGAAATATCATTATTTTCGATTTTGTCGTATTGACTTTAAAGTTCCACAAGGTACAGTATTGTTCCAGATTGTTTACCATAAGTTGGAGCATATTTGGTGCTTCCGCCAGAAGAACAATATCATTGGCATATAAGAGGACTTTGAACACCACTTTACCAAATATTATTCCTCCTTTCGAGTGCATCACCAGGTCGTCTAGGAACAGAGAGAAGAACAATGGGCTCAGTTTACATCCCTGCTTAACTCCGGAGGTGGTACTGAACCAGTCTAACAGGGTATTTTTATCTCATACTGCAGTTTCATTTTCTCTGTACAGGCTTTCGAAAACTTTTAGTGTTTTAGATGACACTCCCAAATTGCTGAGCTTGTAAAAGAGTACCCTTCTGTTCATTGAATCAAATGCTGGTCTAAAGTCCACAAAAACGGAATACAGCTTTCCCCCGTTATTTAAGTACAGTTTTGCAATATTGGACAAGGCAAAGATATTGTCTACTGTCCAGTATTTGGATCCGAATCCTGCCTGGAACTCACTTACAAGACCATTGGATTCCACCCACGAAGCAAGACGCTGCCGAAGAATACTTGTGAATAGTTTCACCAAAGTATTTAAAAAGGAAATTCCTCTGTAGTTGCTTGGGTCATTGGTGTCACCCTTTTTGAACAGTGGAAATATAATGTTTTGCCGGAAGCTTTTTGGTACGACACCCGTGTTGAATATGTTGTTGAACCCTTCTGTTATTACACGTAAGAAAGAGGCAGATGCATTTTTGTAAAATTCAAAGAAGACCCTGTCTATACCTGGAGCTTTGTTGTTTCTAGTTTCGCTAATAGCAATGATTCTACTACTGTCCAAGGCAGAGCAACATTTCAAGTAGTTGCCGCGTGGCTCGAACTGAGTAGTTGTTTAAAGTGCGCTGCCAGCAAGCTTGCTTCTACACCTGCTTCCTGTCAGTTTTCTCATTAATCTCCAGTACATTTTCGAGTCTTTTGCTACTGTGAGTTCTCTAATTGTTGTTTGCATAAACTGAACTCGTTTTTTCTTGCACAATTCTTTATAAGCCTTATTACTTTCCTGATATATTCTTTTCGTCAGCTCCGTCCAGAATTGCCAAATGCCTTAAACTAGAATTTTGCTAGTTTAAGGCATTTGGCTGACCATAAAATGGAGGCCGTTGATCTAACCAGTCAAAAAGTTCCAGACCATGTCAACATTCAGGTTGGAAGGAGCAAAATAAAGTCCAAAGACGCCATCAAATATCTTGTTGTGATGCTAGACAATCAGCTGCACATTAAGAGTCATGTAGAATCCATGAGGATGAGAGCCTCGAGAATCCAGGCAGCGCTCTGGAGGATCTTCCCAAATATCCGGGGACCCATATTCGCCAGGCGAATTCTACTCTCAAGAGCAATCAGCTCTGTCCTCCTTTATGCAGTGCCGGTGTGAGCGAAGGCATTGACAACAAAGGTGATACGAAATAAACTCACTTCGATATACAGACTTTGTGCTCTAAGAACCATAAGTGGACCAATAAGAACCAATTTTGGATGGAGTAGCATTTGTCATAGCCGTAATGGTCGCCATCAACATTCTCGAAAATGAGATGATGCGAATCTATATAAGGGGATTCTCCCATCCACAAGATGCGGCTGCAGTGAGTACAATAAAATAAGAAGAAAGGTCAACATCACTAGCCAGCTGGCAGAATAGATGAGACAGCGCCACAAAAGGCAGTTGGACCTACAAACTCATACCAAGGATAGATATTTGGACAAGTTGCGAGCACAGAGGCTGTAACTATCACCTTACACAGTTCTTATCCGGTCATTGAGGATATAGTAAGTACTTGAGCAGATTTGGACCTGATACCTCACCGCTTTGCCCTGAATGTACAGTAGAAGAAGAAACAACGGAGCACGCAATATTCCACTGCAGACGGTTCTCACATTGAAGAACAGCATTACATAGTCTATCGTTTATAATCGATAACATGCTGTTAATAGAAGAGAGTTGGACATAAATTGGCGCATACATAGCGAGTGTGCAAATTGAGCTGCGAAGAATAGGGAACATTCGCAGCAACAGCTTATGCAAGAGGAATACTATGATATGCTGACCAGCCCCGTGAAGTAATACCTAGCAACAGTCCTGGGGAGAGTGGTAGAAGTGTGTAGGGTGTGAATTAGTACGTAGGCGCATTCCTGGCAATAATTATTCGGTTTGCGAATCGTGCGTGCTAGCATTTCGGGCTACTAGTATCTTTAAAAGATTACTACATCCCTTGGCGCAACAAAAAAAATAAATAAATAAAAGAAGGCGGATTCCTCCCTAAACGAAAGTTAATAACTTTTTTTTTAAATAAAGCTAGCATCTCTTTTGGGGAAAGCCGATTTCCATAATATTATATGCTGCAGTAAGTTTGAGGTTAGAATAGGTTAATTAGGATTATAAAGCAAAGCTCGTTACGATCCCGGGAGAATCCTTAAAAGGCGCTTAAGCCTAAAGCTTTTCCTCAAGGTATTCAATTTTTCTTTATTTTTTTGTTCACGTATAAACCTTTTTTCTTCAAGTTGCTAAAGAAGTAATTCCCTAAATGTTGCATGTGCCCTCAAGCTATACCAGCTACACTCACATAATACGAGTATGTGAGTAGTACCTCCGATACGTTAAAAAATGTTGATTCAAATATTTAGAACGCAAGCAAAAAAATCAACAATAATAAGTCTGAAACGAATTTTATAAGATATTGATGGTTGTAGCATCAACTGATTCGTAACACTTAAATCTAATTTATTTTACGATTTTTTTTATTTTGTTGGTATAGTTCGAAATGAAAATTAGAAAGTGAATTGTTTTAAGGCTTAGATTTTAAATAAAAATAGTTTTGGTAAGTATATGTTTTATTTTATCTTAATTTTTATTAAAAGAGTTGCTTGCTAGATTTCTAGCGCAATTTTGACAATTTAGTTTCAAGATAATTATGGACATATAAAATATATAAAGGGTGATCGTACAAACTAGCTCCCAATAACCGAAACGAACTAAGTCCCATCAATTTTGGCAGTAGGATTCAGTTTCTACTTTTGGGAGATTGTTCATTTGGGAGCTTGTTCATTATGTACTATCTCGCAGTGAAACAAGTCCCAACATTAAAATAGTGGGAGTTAAATAAAAAAAAAAAAGTGGGAGTTACTTTATTTTAATTTTTGACACCCTGATGCAGGTGCATATTAGGCCAAAACCCGTCTGGTGCATGAGTTGAAGAATATCCCATAGTGTGAAATCGGGTGACTGTCTATTCGCTGTTTTCATTTTGCAAACTATTTTCGTGCGACTATTGAAATGTATTTCCTTTATTTCGTAGAAGTCATGTAGCAAATTGTCATTTCATCTTGCAGTAAGGTTAACTCGCATTTCGCATGTGTTTAAATCTATAGATGGTTTTCAGATTATTTTGAAAAAAATTGACTACAATGAATGTTTCAAGTGGACTTGTGAATTGCGCAAATATAAAGATTATAAATGTAAATCAATTTTATTTACTATAAGAAATTCTGGGTTTCATGTTTTAACGTCCTTAATTGGGAACATGATCATGAATTTTCTGCCTTACAGAAGCCCGTAGCAGAAGTATTGTTAAAAATAAAAGCTCTTTTCCTCTTCTTCTCTTCTTTTTTTTCTCCCTTAGTGTTAAGAACTTTTTAAATTTTGTACATATACAACTTAATATTGAATTCATTTTTATAGCTTTTTTTGCACTTCTCATTCTAAGTATTATATTCTCGGTACTATAAGAGACTGTTTCAATGTACGTACCATATTTGTTAAATAAAGAAACTGAAACTAAAAAAAAAAAATAAGGAAACTTAAACTGTATATTTTAATGGCGGGAAAAAGCACAAATTTGTTGTTTAAAAGTCTCAATAAATATGCACTGGAACAATATGTTACTTTTAGCCCAAAATTATGTGTAACGGACTTTGAAAAAGCCGCTATAAATAGTGTTCGACATTTGTTGCGGAGTTTTGCGAGCAAAAGCGTTTATAATCTGTCAATGTTTTCTCTCACACAAAAATATATTTCCAAGTGAAAATTATCTTTATTTTATAAAACTGTTTCGGTAAGGAAATGAGATAAAGAAAGAAAGAGAAAAAAATTACAAATTATTTAGTTTTTTCTTTTACTTCGTTGTCCTCGCGTGTGCTAGTAGATGCTGCCTACTTGCCGTCCCATTTAGAAAAGAAAGGGCGTCAGGTTGGTTAGAAATTCCAACCGGCGGAATTCAAAAAAATGCGGAATAAATCGATGGGCGATCCGCTGTCACTTAAGGGTTCGTTCGCAACAGTGGTAAAGAAATTAAGAGATTGTTGTTTATTATTTATTTTTTGTTTCAATCTTTTTTAAACAGCATGCTAACCCGTCCCTTTTTCACTTTAATTTCGCGCGAAATGAGAGCCAAACAAATTAAAAAAAAAATTAAAAGTGAAATAGGGGAACGCTGGATGAAACTAAGTGATAGTAAGCAAAAGCTTATCAATAAAATATTAACTTATCAAAAGCGAAATTACAATTGCTAAATAATGAGTGCAGAATACCTTAAGGTCAAATATTTATTAGCCTTAATAAGAATTTGCCAAATAAAAACTGCGAGAAAGACAAAATACGAGTTGTTGAGATGAGAAATAATAAATTGCGAAATGATCGCGCGTATGCCCCCGGATCGGCATCCAAGACGTGCCATGGTTGCCGTGCCATCAGGTTGGCGACCCCCCGGTAGGCCTAGGAATAAATGGTTGCACCAAGTCCGATATCTCTCCTGGAAGCCATCCAGGGACTCCTCCTGATGAGTTGGATTCAATGGCGGAGGGTCGAGAAGGATGGAGAGTCCACTTGAGCATTCTACCCCCGCGACCCTCAAAAAGGATTAGCGGGCCATTGAAAATGTATGTATGTATGTATACTGAAACGTAATATCTTTGGGGACTCAGTTCATTTAAAATTGTTTCTTTTCTTTTTATTTCTGATACTTTGGGGCTTATTTCATAATGAACAAAGCCCCTCTATTGGGATTTATTTCGTTCGTAGTTTGGGAGTTACTTCGTTCTAGAGTTTGGCTTTAGTTCCCAAAAATCGTGAGAGTTGGATCATGTGAACTAAATCCCAAATTTTTTGGGAGTTAGCTCCCGCCGGACTTAATTTTAAAATAAAACAACACACTTTGTATTTAAAGCAAATAGTTTTTATTGGATGTTAAAGTAGACATTATGCAATTAAGTATGAAAAATTATATCATTCTCACTGTTGCAGGATCTAAATAAATAAATATTTGGCGCAACAGCTCTTTGAGTGCCAGGGCCTAGCTTCTCGCAACCACTCATGTTGTGTGCGTTATATTTTTCACACGAATGGAAGGGACCTACAGTTTAGTGCCGTATCCGAACGGCGATCTGGATCTGGTTTCTTAAAAAAAAAAATTTCTCAATGACGTGCTTATAGATCTTCTTCTTCCTATTTCGGCGAGGCTACGATCCGAAAACAAGGGATCATAACCCTCCCACTTCATTGCATTTCTACTGATCCGCCTGTGGGGTTCGCCTATTTGACCTCAGAAAATATCAGCAGGCCTCCCGATTTTAGATCATTCGGTTACTGAGGCAATCAAATGGCGATGTCGTCGCATTTGTGTGGTCTAGTCGTTTATAGTCCTGCCTCTCCTGAAGGCGATGTCCTTGTTACAGATAGTCTCATCAATTTGTCCGATGGTGCCCCGGATTTAATTTTTCAATTTGGCAGTTTTGTTAGCAGTGTTTGGCTTGTTGGACCTTGGATTTAAGATATCCCTACAAAAAGAAGTCGTAGAGGGTGGTGAATTGACTTCCGATTGTTTTGAGACTAGACGCTGTGGAAACTTCTTTGCCAGTAAAGTCACTGTGTCTGCTGCTTCTGTTGGAAGCACATTTGATCAAGGTCCATACTTCCGAATTGTAAAAAAAAAAAAATACCTCTTGAAACATGTTTCGACCTCATCACTTAAATTGATTTTTATCCCAAAACTTTGAGCCATCTCGTACTACTCTAAGAAACAACTAATGAATTCCTGACGCGACGTTCCAAATGACCCGTAAGCTTTATGTAGCTCTTACATATTTACTTAATTAGGTGGCGCTACAGTTAGGTTTGAATCTGGGTCTCAACCAATAAGCTCTTCATTTAGCTTGGTCGTTAGCTAATTGCTTCCAGTGGCACACTCAAAGTTAGTCGAGGTCCCCTCGAACTTATGCGACCACCTACAGCAAGAAGGCCTTCTACTGCGTCGTCCCTCTGGGTTAGATTTGATGACTCTATAGCTTATGTAGCACTTGGGTGTATCAAATCTAGTATGGGTGAAGCAGCAAATCCTTTATTATTATTCGTTGCAGAGAGCTTTTTGAAATGTCTAATTGCTGAGAAAGATACCTAATTGACGTTCTCTGGTTGATCAACATGAGGAGTTGCATCAATCACAGAATCAGTTTCTTAATTAAAGACGACTCATTTGGTGCACTTCGGCAACCGAATATTGAACCGAGTTTGGGAATTGTCCCAGCAAAACTTTGACTATTTCACTGTATTCATCACTACCATTCTTATCTCCAATTAACGAGGTTTTTCCTAAGTAGTTGGTTTTACCAGGACACGTATTCTTCTGATAGCTTTGGTACATTTGTCACTCCCCGTGTTTAATTGAACTTTACGGCCTTAACAAAATCAATTTCAATTCCAGTTACATACTTTCCACATGACCTTACTACATCCTCCTTGGCATGAAATACAACTTTTATTTGCCCAAATTATATGAACGAGTCCCGCATGAGATGTACCGTTTCCGACACCTTTAAGTATGCATTTAAGGATAATAAATAAACAATTGGATTATCTATGCCGAAAGAGCAGAATTAAACAAAAAAAAAAATTGAGAATTAGTCCCCTGTTGACGATACTCCTTATTCTCATTGTGCATGTGTGCGTTTCGCTGGAAAGGCACGGAAAGACAAAAAAAAGGAGACTGTATCCCCCAAAGGAAAACTTCACCCCTCTCAATGATTGCCTTGTCTTCGAATTTTCTCTCTCCTTTGTTGCCCCTCTCGATACTTTGTCCTTTTGAAAGGTATTTCACAAATCAATTTATACGAACAATGTTTTTCGATTTCGGCGTATTACAAGGAAAATTGGTAGTGATGCCCCAAACCTGTCAGTGGGTAAGTATGATAGCATGAGACTTACAGATACATGCGTCATCTGAAGAGAATAATAAATCCAGCACTCACATGTAACTAATGATAAGTGGTGTCGTTGGGGATTATGTGTTGAAGGAAATTCTCAGGATGCCTTGCATGCATAATGCCGATAATGCATCAAGCTAAATATTGTAGCACTGAATAAGAGAGCAGTTATTTGCTTGGATGATTGAGTGAGTATATGTTTACCAGGCTGCCACTTAGAGCCTGAGAATTTTCTATTCCTAATTCCTTTTGACACTTAGATGGCTTAACGATCTGTAATCAAACCTATACCCGATTGAGACCAACGTTCACTAAGAGGCAGATCCACAAACCCTATGTAACATCAATCAGTCGCATCACAATCAAATCGAATGAAAGCATCATCTTGTTTGAAGGTCTTAAGCAAGAACGATACCTTCTAACTCGATACAACCTCTAACAACATAATAATGGAATAAAAATAATGATATTTGATACAGTACCACCAGCAATTAGCCCCTCGTTAACCCGGTTCCCTGTCTTCGAAAACAAATTTCTTCTGAATGGTGTAACTCGGGTCGATTACTTTGATTTCTATCTAACAAGAAACTTGAGGCATGTTACTGAATTTTAATTCACTCTACGCATCCTTTTGTGGGTAAACAATATCCGATATGAAATGGGTTGTTTTGAAAATTTGAGAGAAACATTAGCAACCTTGAAAACGGAGGCCCATCGTGATTTATATTCACCTCAGCTCACTCGTAGACATTGTTTTCATTTTTCTTCCCCTGAAATTGAATATAATAGATGATGTTTTCAACACTTGTCCTGATATCAATTTGCTTTGTGATTTATTAGACAGTGTTAGAATACCTACATGTGTCGGGTGATTAACTGTTAACTTTGCTTGCGAAATTGAATGTAAATTTCAACATGAACTGACTGATGTAGCACAGAAATATTTATACAGGATTTTAAAGTAATTGCTACACGAACTCTGTTAAGGATCAATTTTCAGGGTTGGACAGAATAAAAATCAACTGGAATAAGAGCTTAAGTGGAAATAAGTCTTTTATTTGCAAGTCGTTGTGAACCGTCTCAGATTAGCAAGCAGATAACTGCACACGCTTTTTCAGCTTTGCCGGTAGAAAACTTGTTAAAGTGGGGAGTGGGGTGATGGGAGGGTGCTCTTATGACCCAAGCGAAGTAGTTCCACCTACAAAGTGATCTTTTGTACTAACCCCTGAAGGAAAGCATGTTGCAATGGTGTCCTAGCTGAAATCAAGTTCTCGAAGGAAGCTTAGGATAGTTTGCGCTGAGGAAAAGATTATGTCAGGTGGGGTGATAAAACCCTTATTAGCATTTTTTTTTGTCTACTGCGAGCGATGGCAGGACATTCACGCATAATATACTCAGCAGTTTAAGTGTTCTCAAGGCATAGTCTGCAAGTGTCAGATTGACTAATGCCAATTTCCTTAAGGTGCTATTTGAGAAAGCAATGACAACAATAAGGAAGTCTATTAAAATCTTTGTATTATGTTTGATCATTGTTAGAATTACTTTCGACCTTTTACTGAGGAGATCAATAAATCTCTTTGCGTGTCATGGACCTATTTGTGCGTCCCAGTATGAGCGCTTTTTGTGTTGTTCCTAACAATTTTGTCCTAGCTCAATTTTGATTTGGATTGTTGATAAGCTGCAAAAAGTTTCTAGACCAATGAATTTGAGTTAGGAGCCAGATCTGTCTAGTTCATCAGCAGTCTCATTGCTGGCGATGTCCTTGTGGCTTAAGACCCAAGTGAGTGAGAGTGTGTTGTGTGCAGCAAGCTGCTTAAGGGTAACGAGAAAGTTCTAGGAAGAGAGGCAGATTAGAGCTTTTAGAGCTGCTTGGCTATCTGATGGCTCACAATCCGAGTTTTTTGGAAATTTGTTAAGAGTAAAAAAAAGACCAATGGCTATCCTGCTAACTTTTCCTACTTAAGCGAATCAAGCAGCAGTCCTCTTGTAGTCTGCAATACGTTTTCTTCATTCTTTGGCCCATCTTTTTGCTCGACAACTATCCACCTGTCCAAAGCGATTTTGCCCACCTTGAAGGTTTCTCTAACAGGGCAATGGGCCAGATTTGAATAACTGACGAAGATGTTAGAGAGCATTTAGTTTTACTTAGCAGTAATCGTACCTGTGGCCCTGACGGAATCCATCCCATTGTGCTAAAATATTGTTGCAATACTCTGGCATCACCTTAAGCACATTTGTTTCGGGCGTCATTAGAGCAAAGCATTTTCCCCAAAATTTGAAAAAAAAAAATCTTTTGTGATTCCAATCCACAAAACAGGAAATCGAGGTGTAGTATCTAATTATAGACCTATTGCCAAGCTATCATTTCTGTTCAAGGGTATAGTTTGTAAGGGGTTTTATTTTGCTTGCAAACCATTTTGCTTGACGAAGCAGCATGGGTTTATGAATAGAATATCCACTGTTACGAACCTCTTGGAATTTATATCTTTTACAAACAAAGCTGTCGAAGAGGGTAGTTAAGTCGACTGTATGTGAACAGATTTCCGCAAGGCCTTTGATAAACTTTCTCACAGTTTAATTCTGTTTAAAATGACATCTTTGGGTTTTCCTGCTCATTTCGAGTTTTATGTCGAAGAATAACCTCCGATACAATTCTTGCTACATCCGGTGTACCCCAAAGAAGTCACATAGGTCCTCCTTTATTTATTACTGCGATCAACGACGTAGTGGCAATACACAAGAGTTCTCGAGTCTTAACCTATGCTGAAGAATATTTAGACTTGTCCGCAGTCAGTCCGATTGCATCGCTATGCAGATGACTTAGATACGTTCGCCGA
Source organism: Brachypalpus laphriformis (assembly GCA_945910035.1). NCBI lineage: Eukaryota > Metazoa > Arthropoda > Insecta > Diptera > Syrphidae > Brachypalpus > Brachypalpus laphriformis. Next base: position 39,191,753 of record OX246756.1, read on the forward strand.
CTGCTTCTGTAATTTATTCTTGAACGTATCTTAATGCCAATCTATGACCTTTTCAAGGAAAAACAACTTAATAAGTTATCAATATAACCCTAAAGAAAGTTACGTCAATATTTGATTTAGGAGTGAAATTCTCTTAAAATATTAATTTTGATATACAATATGAACATATTGAACAGATTGTCAATAAAAAAAATTCAGTGGTTGGCTTTATTCTCATCTCATCTCATAGCATCCACGCTTTATAACACCTTTGTTCGTCCCCAGTTAGAGTATGCATCTAACATTTGGTCTCCAATGTATGCAGTATATATTAACCGTATTGAGTCCGTACAGCGTAAGTTTGTCCGATTTGTACTTCGCCACTTAAACTGGAATCACCCTACCCATCTTCCACCATATTGTGACCTCCATTTTTTTTTAATCTTCATTTTTGGAGAAACGTCGGGAAGTATGTGGTATTTTTACACCAGCAAGTAAATGGTTTTATTGACTCGCCGGATCTTTTAAATGAAGTCGGTCTAAACGTAAGATGCTACAACTCTAGGAATACTAACATTTCCGCGTAAATTTCCACCGAATGAACTACGGTTCAATGAATCAGCCTATCTGAATGCTAAATCCAACTTTTTGCTCCTGCAGTTCTTTGCTACTAGCCAATTTTATAAAAAATCGTTTTTCCATAATCTAAATTAGACTTTAGATTTGCAACCATCTAGACGTTTGCATTTAGATTACATAGGTACCTAGTATCGAACACTCAGCAGAAATAAAGATTGAATTAGAGAAATAGACATTTGGCCTTCAACATTTCGTCTATATATTGTCCACTGCAATGTAAACTTGAAGAAAGTGATTTCACAAACATCTTCAACTACCTTAAACCAAATTTGATTATTGGTGGCGACTTCAATGCGAAACACCCCTATCTGGGGTTCAAGGTACGCCTCTCAGAAAGGTAGAAAGCGTTATTATGTGGGTATGCAATACAATTCTGATTCTCACTCGACGGGTAAACCAATATATTGGCCGATTGATGGAAATAAAACACCAGACCTAAACGATTTCTTTGTTGTTAAAGGAATATCTGGCAACTGTTTAAAAGTTGAAGAAAGCTTTGATCTCTCCTCTAATCATTCTCCAATCATTATGACGATTACTGAAGCCCTGATTAAAAAAGTAGGACCGGTCAGATTAACCAGCGCTAAAACAAATTGGGATGGCTTCGAAAAAGATATTGAAGCAAATATTGAGCTGAGCGTATCACTTAAAACGCCCTATGAACGTGAAATTGAAGTTGATCGCTTCGTCGAAATCTTACAGGATGCCGCGTGGAAGAATACTTCCAAACAAAAGAGAATGCCAGCCAGTTACATTCAAACTTATCCACAGGAAATAAAAGAGATGATTAAGGAGAAGAGAAAAGCACGGAAAAAATGGCAACAAACTCGGGCTTCGCAACATAAACCACAACTTAACCGTTTGTGCAACTCACTGAAAAGATCTATTAAAGACCTTAAGAATAATGAAATTCAAACTTACCTAGAAAGTTTGACCGCAAAAAAAGACTCTAATTATTCGCTTTGGAAGGCTATAAAAGGTATTAAGAAACCTCAAATTCAAGCCGCAGCAATTAAAAAAAATCAAGACGAATGGGCCAGGCATGATAAAGAGAAACCGCAATTTTTTGCCTCCCACCTGGAAGAAACTTTTAAACCGTTTGTTGGACAAGCTCTTATTAAAAATATAAAAACGTTGTGTATAGCCAATAGTGCAATAAGAAATACAACCCTAACCGAACTAAAGGAATAAATAAAGAAACTTAAGCCTTAGAAGGCTCCTGGATATGATCTGATCACGGGAGAGGTTCTTAAAGCACTACCAAGAAAAGCTCTAATTAAGCTTCTGTTCATTATAAACGCCGGGCTTGGACTAGAATATTTTCCCAGTCAATGGAAAGTCGCCGAAGTAATAATGGTCCTTAAACCTGGAAAACCGCCGAATGAAAAAACGTCTTATAGACCGATTTCGCTCCCTCCAATTATATCCAAAGTGTTCGAGAGAATATTGATTAAGCGAATACAGCCGGTTAAAGAAGAAGGGCATCTCATTCCGGATTATCAATTCGGATTCAGAAGTAAGCATTCTACAGTTGAACAAGTGCATAGAATAACACATGTAATCGAAAAATCTCTTGAAGAAAAAAAGATTTGTTCAAGCGTATTCCTTGACGTCTCTCAAGCCTTTGACAAGGTCTGGTATGAGGACTTAAAGTTTAAATTAAGAAAAGTTCTGCCAGAGCACCTATATAATATTTTGAAAAACTGCCTTACGAATAGACTATTCCGCGTCAAATGTGGATGCACGTTTAGAAGTAACGACTTTGTACGTCTCCTTGACTCACTTGGACCGAATTTCATTATAGGTGGCGATTTCAACGCAAAACACACCTTTTGGGGTTCCAGATCCAATTCACGGAAAGGCAGACTTCTGTACGAAGCCGGTATGCAATTCGGGGTTGATTTCTTTTCGACGGGGAAACCGACGTATTGGCCCTCTGATACAGCAAAAACACCGGACCTAATAGACTTCTTCGTAGGAAAAGGAGTATCTTCAAATTTTGCGAAAGTAGAGGAAAGCTCAGATCTCTCCTCAGATCACTCGCCGGTAATCTTGACAATAAGTGACCGACTAATGACAGTAGAAGGTGTGCCTAGATTAACTAACAAAAAACTAACTGGCGCGACTTTAGAACTGATTGCGAAGAAAATATTGTCTTAAATGTATCGCTCAAAACACCCTTCGAAATAGAAGATGAACTCGGCAAATTTATTGAATCAATACAGAATGCCGCGTGGAAAAATACACCCTTAAGCAGGAAAGAAGTCCCATGCAATGAAGCTAATTATCCGCCGGAAATAACAGAACTTATTCGAGAAAAGAGGAGAGCACGCAAAATATGGCAACAAACTCGCGCTCCCCAGCATAAACCCCACTCGAATTTCCTATGCAATAAGCTTAAAAAAGCGATCCAAGACCTAAAAAAACCGAGAGACTTCAGCTTATCTTGAAGGTTTAACCGCCGAAAAAACCACTAATTACTCGCTCTGGAAAGCTGTCAAAAGAATTAAAAAACCCCAAATACATTCGCCACCGATAAGAAAAAACAACGACGAATGGGCAAAAGGTGACAAAGAAAAAGCGGATCTATTTGCCGAGCACTTAGAAGAGACTTTTAAGCCATTTGATGGAGAAACATTGGTAGACGATTGTACCGGTACGACTACGACATCTGACAACCTTAGAATAAAAAGTGTGTCACTTATAGAACTTTGCCAGGCAACAAAAAACCTGAAAAATAATAAAGCTCCTGGCTATGATTTAATAACCGGACAAATCCTCACGGAATTACCAAAAAAGGCACAGTTAAAGTTGCTTTATTTAATAAATGCTTCCATTACATTATTATACGTTCCAAATCAATGGAAAGTCGCAGAAGTCATAATGGTTCCGAAACCGGGGAAATCTCCAAATGACAAAAAATCGTACAGACCGATATCGCTACTACCAATAATATCGAAGATATTTGAAAAACTCCTTCTGAAACGGATTCTTCCGGTCATTGAAGAGAGACGCCTAATACCTGACCACCAATTCGGGTTCAGAATCAAGCATTCCACAATTGACCAGGTTTATAGAATAACCGACGAAATTGAAAAAGCCCTTGAGGAGAAAAAGATTTGTTCTAGCGTTTTTCTTGACGTATCTCAAGCCTTCGACAGGGTTTGGCACGATGGATTGAATTATAAGCTAAGACGAATCCTTCCGGAGCAACTTCATAAGATCTTAGAATCGTACCTTAAAAACAGACTTTTTCGCGTTAAGCACGGAACTGAATATTCTGATTTTAAAGAAATCGCCACCGGAGTTCCGCAAGGAAGTGTCCTTGGGCCTATCTTATTCTTGCTGTACACTCGGGACATACCACAAACTGAAGGCACTATTGTAGCTACGTTCGCGGACGATACGGCTATTCTGGCAACGGAAAGTTCAATCGAGTCAGCAACCATAAAACTCCAACGAGCCTTGGATAAAATCTGTGAGTGGACAAAAACTTGGCGCATTGTTCTTAACGAGACCAAATCGACGCATGTTAACTTCACTTACAAGAAAATAATCAACCTTCCCGTTTTCATTAACTCGGTACAAATACCGCATACAAACGAAGCTAAATATCTGGGAATGACACTAGACGTGAAACTTAAATGGAAACCTCACGTTAAAAAGAAACGTGACGAAGTCGAAAATCGACTTAGAGAAATATATTGGCTAATTGGAAGATATTCCAAACTAAGCGTATATAACAAACTGCTTCTGTATAAGCAAGTGCTTAAACCCATGTGGACGTACGGTATACAACTCTGGGGTTGTACCAAACCAAGCAATAGGAATCTCATACAATCACTCCAAAAAAAAATTATAAGAATAATCGTGAACGCTCCCTGGTATATCAGAAACAATGATATCCACAGAGACTTAGGGATAGCTACCGTGGAGGACGAAATAAAAAACTTCGCTCGCAAGCTTCGTATTCGTCTTCATGGCCATTGCAACTGTGCCATACTCCAAACTTTGGATGTGACAAATCTTACGCGCCGACTTCAAAGAACGAAACCGTTCGAATTAGCGTTATAAGACAAAAAGCCGCATGTCATGACGGTTTCAGCAGGTGCTTTTATTGAAAATCTACCTGCCTCACGCGAATATAAATCTGAAGCTTAAATTACTTGATAAGGTCAAACTTAGTCGTAGAAAACAAAACGAAGGGAAGGGTGTTTTTAGTCAGTAGAAATCTGACACTACTATGAGTACACGGTCTCATAGTGTCTCATGAAGATTTTCACCTACCCACGAAAAAAAAATGTGGAAAGAAATACTCAGATTTTAAGGAAAAATGGCTGGGGTGCCGCAAGGAAGCGTTCTTGGTCCAGTCTTGTATTTATTATACACCCGTGATATACCGCAAGTAGAAGGCACTGAGCTAGCTACATTTGCCGACGACACTGCTATCTTGGCAGTAGGTAAAACGGTCGAAAATACCACAGAAAAGCTGCAAGAAGCTTTGGATAGAGTAAATAAATGGACAAAGATTTGGAGAATCACCCTCAACGAGACTAAATTTGTTCATCCAAAATTTACGTATAAGAAAATAAATAATTTGCCGTTCTTTTCAAACACAGTTCAAATCCCGTTTGCAAACGAGGCTAAGTATCTTGGAATGACACTTGATACAAAGCTGAAATGGAAAACGCACCTAAAGAAAAAACGCAAAGGACTAGATAATAAATATAGAGAAATGTATTGGTTACTTGGAAAATATTCCAAGCTTGATGTAGAGAGATATAAGCAAGTGCTAAAGCCTGTTTGGACATATGGTATACAACTCAGGGGTTGTACCAAAATAAGTAATATTAAAATTTTACAAACTTTTGAAAACAAAGTGCTAAGAGGTATTGTTAATGCACCATGGTATATCAGAAACAGCGATATCCACAGAGGTCTTGGCATTACGACAATCGAAGGCGAAATCAAAAACTACGCGAGAAAGCATAAAAATCAACTAGAAAGTCACGTAAACGTCACGTAGTCCAAGTTTTGGATTTTTTTTTGTTTTTTTTTTTTAAGTTTTGGATGAAAGAAATTTACTTCGCTGTCTACACAGAACCAAACCTTTAGACTTAGCGCTATAAGTAACCGTGTATACACCGTGGAGCTAGCAGGAACTTCCAATGGGAAGGTACCTGAAAAACGTCCTCATTTCATGAAATGAAATCTACTTGATAAGTCGAATGCTCATATTTGTATATATAAAACTAAAAACTTAGAAAATATATTATGCTAAAAAACAAGTTTGTTTTGAAGGGAAGTTTTTTAGTGGGCAAGAATGCCACACTACTATGAGCACGCGCTGTCTATCCTCATAGTATCTTGTTGAAGATTTTCACCTACCCTCGAAAAAAAAATAGGTACCTAGTTATTCGGCAAAAGTAATGGTAAAGAACTTACTTATTAGCTGACCCATTTAGTAATTTATCTTACATGGATCATAAGCTTTTAGTCAAATGAATACCTAATTTTAATTTGAGTAGATGCGTGTACTCATCTCATTTAGTCGAACCTCAGAATAATTTCGCGGTACTAATGTGGAAACCCAGAAACATCAAAATGCCTTTCTTATTATTCCTTTAAAATCCAGTTATTTATGTAGCTCAACTTGTCCTTCATTCTGGCATAAAATTCAGCTATAGAGTAAAAGATTAAAAGTGTATATCTGCTCATTTCATATACAAAACTTGGATGCACCTACTCTTTAGCGCTGTAGCAACATTTGTGAAGCAAAAGTTCAAACTTCAAATTACCTTCGACAGTTCTAGCTGCATACATAAGTAAATCTGCATAAATTTTAAATTGTTATCCAACATAGCGTTCATTTCACAGAAGTTAAGAACAATTTTTTCTCCAGCGAAAAACTAATATAAAATAAGTGAACAACAAAAAAGAATCAAATCACTTTTTCCTACCTGAAAAATGCTGCAAACATTCACTAACTTTTCACTGAGCTGAACTAACGTGATTTGAAAAGTTAGCTGTCATTTCACGAAATTATTACCATAATTACGTAAAGAGTATTTATTATGGAAGGAATTTTACAATAATAATAGTTGTGAGAGTGCTGGATTCAATTTGAATTGAAAGTACGGATTCAGAAGAGAATCAACTTAAAATGTTTACTGGATACTCCCAACATATCATATTATGCAAGAAAATTTTTAACGGCAGATATGGTATTTGAGAAAATTGGCAGTCTAAGAATAAGAGGCCGAGTAAATACCCGAACTCAACTCCGAATTAGGTGAGAGCATTGTAAAGAAAACAGTTACAAGAGGTAATGAGGAGTAGTGTCTCCCTTGCTCTGGCTTCTTGTTGTTAACAAGATTCCCAAAACCAAAGGAGCAAAAGCAGTTGCATACGCAGACGACATAGTTGTCATGACCAGTGGGAAATACTTACCTCTAATCAGCAACCTCATGGAATCTGCACTAAAAGAATTGTCATCCTGGGCAGAACAAAATGCTCTTAGTATTAGTTGGACTAAAACTGAACTGGTTCTGTTTACCAAAAGAAGGAAAAAAGAAGAATTTGATCCCCCTTAACTGAGTGGAATTCCTCTGAATCTCTCCACAAGAGCTAAATATCTCGGAACCATCTTTGATTCGAAGCTCACCTGGAAAAAGAACACGCAAGAAATAATGAAGAAAGCGCTTTGCGCATTCTATGCACACAAGAAAACCTTTGGTAAACATTGAGGTCTGCGTCTGTCCATGTTTTACTGGATGTACACAGCGATTGTCAGACCTATCCTTACCTACGGAATTATTGTATGGTGGAACACAACGGACAAAACCAGCTATCTTAAAACACTCAAGCATAACAGGAGCACAGAGATCAACACCACAAGGGGGTTTAGAGATGATGCTAAATATCCCTCACCTAGATGAGTACGTACGATGCAGGTTGCCAAAAGTGCGATTCGTCTCAAACAATCGGCCGCAGGGAAGCAGAGCTCCTATGGACATAGATCTATACTCAACAGGTATAGAATAACCGATCTCAAAAGAACAATAGATTATATCATACCCTATATAGATTTCGAAAAGAACTACTCCACTTTTATTCCCGAAAGACAAGAGTGGGACTCCAACATATTAATTAATGTACAGGATATTCAACTCTACACTGATGGATCTAAAGTGGATATCGGAAGTGGCTCTGGAGTTTTCTGCGAGTCACTTGAAATCAACGACTCATACAAACTCCTGGATGACCGTAGCATCTTTCAAGCTGAGGTCTTCGCTATTGACAGGGCTGCATAGACTATACATAGCAAAAAACTAAATCCTTCCAAGATTAACATTTCCGTGGATAGTCAAGCGACAATCAAAGCACTAGACAGCGAGGAAGTCAGATCACAAAAAGTTTCCAGATGCCATAACACATTGAACAGAATATGCAACACCTATGACGTAACTGGGTTCCCGGATATAGCAATATAAAAGAAAACGAGACAGCAGATGAACTAGCCAAAAAGGGATCAGCATTGGATTTCCAACACTCTCGAATATCAGTAAAAACTAAAAACTGAAAAGGACAATAGACCTAAAAGTAAGAGAACTAAATTAACTCCGCATGGTACCCCAGATGCTTTTATATGCAGATGATATCGCCATTCTATCAGAAGCTCCAATGATGTTGCAGATGATGATAAATAAGCTCCAAAACTACTGCAATTTATGGAACCTGAAAGTGAACACCGCCAAGTCCAAAGAAATGGTTTTTAGAAACGTGTTTGGACGATACTCAAGGCAAGAAAGATGGACTTCGAAAAACCAGGAACTTGAAGTCGTTAAAGAGTATAGATATCTCGGAGTTTTAATTACATCTCAAGTATCCTTCAAGGCCCACCTAGGAGAAAAACTAAAGGAGGCGAAAAAGGCAATAAATTGCAGTTGGCGGGGATTCCTTGGTAGGAAAAACGTTCCATCGAGCAGCAAATTTAAGGTTTTCGAAGCGGCTATGAGGTCAATCATGTGCTATGCTGCACAAGTTTGGGGTATATTCGAGTACGAAGAGGTTGAAAAACTTTTAAGATATTTCTTAAAAACAATCTTTAGATTACCCGAAAACACACCGACATACATGTTGCACCTTGAAACTGCTTTATCTCCTCTCTACATCTTTACATTAAGATTGCACTTTCTCTACATTCTGAAAGTAATGGAACTCCCAAACTACCGCCTTTCACACATCGTCGCAAAATATTTGGTACAGCGAAAGCTGCAATTCTTTAATGAGTGGTCGAGGCTTAGCGGCGAACATAGTATGCAACTAACGCACTATAATGCAGAATCTTGGCGACATTCTCTAAACCAGCTGTTATCCTTTATTGAAGAGTGTACCCGTGCGAAGTTTAGATTGAAAGCACAACAAAGTGAGACCAGGTGTACGTATCCCTTACTCAACCATGATCTGGCTGCGAAAAATTATTTCCACGATCAGTTCAGCGTTGATGTAATCTCTATCATCTTTAAGGCGAGAGACGAACTACTTCGGCTGAACTTCAGGCCTCATATAAGCGGCGGGAATGAGAAATGCAGCCTATGCAACCTTCGAACAAAGGAAGACGTTTTTCATTTTATTGGAGCTTGCCCAATATTGAAAGAAATCAGACGAGCGTACTGGGGTAAAGAGGCGCTATCAGTGGCTGAATTCATCAGAACTCTAGATGGTGAGGACTGGAACGTGCTGGCTAGCTATCTTAAAGCTGCATTAAAATACCGGCAGCAAATAATGAACGAAGCATAACTACATTTGCATAAAACTTTAGTCTAATTCTCTCTTTTTTTCGGCTGAGGGCAATGGCCAAAGTCTTTTATTGTAAATTATTGTAAAAAAATTGAATATGAAGTTTAAAAAATAAATTTACTTTACTACTTTACTTTACTACTGGTACCCCAGAAGCGCCTGTCTCATATCTCGCAGCTTATGTACGACAATGGATGAAAACAAAACAAAAAGCTGTGCGCTAACAGGACACTGCGCGATAGGGTTAATGGCTGCTAGATTAGGCATCAACCACCCGACCACTGCAGGAGCTGTCAAGATATAGAGGAGACAGAAACCATCAAACACCTGCTATGCGATTGCCCAAATCTTCAAAGCCGCCGCCCCCGTCATATGGGAAACAGATTTTTTGGCGAAATAGGGAATCTCATACAAGTCCCACTAAGGAACATGATAGGCTTCATAAAGATCACAGACCGCAAGATAATAATTTTAGTGTAGGTTCCACACTACAAAGCGAAACACAATGGACCGAATCGCCCCCGTGATAAGCTCTTAGATGCACCTCCCCTTTAACCTAACCTAACCTAAATACCTGAACCCACTCCTTCGTTTGTCTTGGACCCGTTAGTGAAGACTGAAATATGCGGGTTGATGCTTCCACCGTCTACCCAGTGTTACGTTCAAGGGATGACCGTTCTGATGTTTAGGCGGAAGGTAGTCTGTGATGGCGTTCATGTGAGCCCACCTCGCAATAGTACGGTGGCGCATGTAGTCCTTCCTCCACAAGTTGGGTTCTTTCAAGCACAGGGTACTCACCGCGGTTGTTTGCTTAACATATAAGTCTAGTACTCGTAGAATCATCGCGAGAATTGTTTCAAGGGCTGCGGTCGGAGTGGTTTTGATGGCGCCAGTGGGCGCTATGCGAGCCAGTCTCTGAATTTTTGTCAGTTCCTTGAGATGTGTGAATTTCTCTGCCATTGGCCACCAGACAATGCATCTATATGCATTGTACATCTATTGGATAGTAGCAGGTTTGGGTTCACATTCTTTACCAACAATTCTACTGCATGTATAGAACGCAATGTACGCTTTCTTTATTCGTTCATTTGTATTATCTCTCCAATTCAGCTTGTGGTCAAGTATGCACCCAAAATACGGTGCTTTGTCTGAGACTTGAAGTGGAGTAGCATCAAGTAGTAGGGGACCGAAGGCTGGAATTTTTCTTTTATTGGTGTAGAGGACTACCTCTGTTTTCGCTGCGATGACGTTCAGTCCACAACTTTTCGCCCATTTATGAAGGGTTTTTTTTTTTTTGATGCGTGGGTAGGGGTAAACATGTTTACTTGTAGCACGTGCTACGAGTTATGGCCGACTCCATGTTCCTGTATGGTTACGTGCTAAAAAACCCCTCCAGTTTCACTGTCCTTTTGTTCCCCTGCGGCACCGCCAGTCAAGGCATTCATTCGCAGGGGCAGGTTTGACCTTTCATCATTTATTTTTTGCTGCCAGAGTTGGCAGGATCTTTGTTTCTCGCGTTTCTCGTTGCTCGTTCCTCTATACGCAGTTGCTGCATCATACTTGTGATTTACTTCATTTGCAGTCTCCCCGCCTTCGCTGCTCTCCAACATAAATGAGGTCAGGCTTTTTGGAGTCACTTGCCTGCCAATTTCTCTTTCTAGGATGTTCCTCGCCCTGATATAATTTAGGCATTCCATCAGTACATGCTCCGCTTTCTGCACTTTTCCTTCACAGTGTTGGCAGGATGGGTCATCCGCGTGCTTGTACTTGTAAAGATACTCCCGGAAGCATCCGTGCCCCGATAGAAATTGTGTTAGGTAGTAGTTTACCTCCCAATGCTTTCTGCTTATCCATTCATCAACTTCGGGGGAGCAATTTGTATGCCCATCGCTCTTTGCTTGTTATGTTTCACCTATGTTGCCATTCTGCTTTTACAGCTGTTGTTCTGTTATCGTGCTCGTTTTCACGTAGGGCCACAGTCTTCTTCGCGTCTAGATCGATAGGCATTCGGACTGATATTACACTTATCGCATCCGCTGATACAGTTCTAAAGGCGCAACATACCCTTAGAGATGCGAGAGTGTCCATGGTCGATTATAGAAAATAGGTGATTTTGTCGAGAAATTTGTCGGACGTTAGTAGGACATATCATCTGCATATGGAACAACTTTTACTCCGCTGTGTCCTAATTTCAAAAGAATCTTGTTTGCCATGAAAGTCCATAGTAGAGGAGATAGGACCCCTCCTTGTGGGGTTCCCCTAGAGGCCATTGCATTTACTTAGCTGTCATTCAACTCCGAGTTGATGTCTCTCGTCTTGAGCATACATTCTATCCAGTCGGAGAGTGCAACGTGATTTTTTAAATTCCTTTCCTTGAGTTCTCAATGTCGACCCAATTGAGGTCTAACTTCGTAGCAAATAAGATTGTCATACCACATGGCAACATTATGTCTACCGGGCTCTTGTTAGTTGTTTGCTTTGCAGATTAGAAAGCGGAAAGGTAAATATCTACTAAGTAGACAGATTTAGAGGGAGAAATACACATGTGCATACGTCTACTGTGCTTAGACAGGCCAAAACTCAAACATAATATTTCTCCGGCAATTTCATCTTTAAATGATCCCAAATCAAATTTAAGTCACGCATGTTGAATTCAAAATTATTTCTTAAGAATAATAAAGCACGTGGTGCCACAAGACATCTACATTCTTGTATCTGTGCATTTTCATTCTTGAGCAAAAGGGCTTTCCTATAACATTTTCTTTCCTTAAACATTGTAGAGAGGTTGCCTCTAAAAATATCTTACACAAAAGGCCCTTGTAATTCATTGAACCATTCGGCATAGCAAGGTCGAGAAGGGAATGTGGGGAATTTAATCTTAGTACAAAATACGATTTAAGTCAACAAAAGAAAATCGATGTGCTTGAGGCGAAGTCGTTTTTATTTTTTATTTATTTATTTTTTTTATTTTTTCCTACTACTTTTCCTTTTCATCTTTGGATGAACACTAAAATTAAGTTTTCTTATTCAATGATGTGTGGTATAGTGTGTGTTTGAATGGTATCCCTCTGTAGTTAGGTGAATTGACTTGAAGTTAAGAAGCTGATTTACTTTTTTATTTGCTAAGTATATCGCCTTTGTGATATATGACGTGGTATAGAAAATAAATACGTTTTCTTAGAAAGGCAATCCCGATGAAAGGAGAGGTGGTATTAATAATAAATATCTGATAGACCGAATGATTCCTTGAAATTTGATAAGGACTTTAAAATTTAAATCTTTTCCTGGATATTTTTGGGTTTTATCATTAAGTGGAAGCAATGATGTTTAAAGTGGGAATAGGAAATTCCGTTCAAAGCTATTTAATATTCTTTTAAAGGGCTGATGAGATCCCCAAGTCTTCCAACTATAGTCGAAAATGAGCTTAGTTTGTAGGACTATTGGTACCCAATAAAGCACGAAACATGTCTCCAATTTATAAATTCTTGAAAATTTCTTAAAGTAACTTGGCTGCTAAAGAGAATTTCTTGATGTGCTCTGCTGCATACTGAACAGGAAATTAATTAGGAATTAGTGTAGAAGGTGAAGGCGGCAGTAGAAGATACACATTGATTGCGAATATTTATCAATTTTAATGACCAAAAGCACTTTTGCCGGATGAAATTTGTGTGCCCATCCCGCAGTTTTAAACATGCTGTTTGGCAGTAATTCTATTAAGATTAGGTACATTTTATACTTGCCTCTTCTCTTACTTGAAAATGTAAAACAATTCTGGAAAAACAACCTATAAAGGTCGTAAGGCATAGATTATTACATTCACTTGTGTTGAGGGTGTAGTTAACAGTTTTGTAACGTTTCCAAAACTCGACAACTTTTTTTAGAAGTTTCCCCATGACAATTTTACACTTAGTCAAACGTTTGCAAGAGGTGCGGTCATGAAATTATTTGCTGGTGTTTTACTTTTCCTTTCCTTTTTCAATATTTCAGGTAAAATGTATTGTGCAGTAGTCCAAGGTCACCTGTGTCAAAAAAAGAAGATGGCATGGACTTCAGCATCTATTCAATAGGAGCCGACATTGGGCAATAAGTAAGGCTTCCAAAGGACATTCACCCCGTTTATATGCAGAGTCGAGTAGACGAGTCAGGTTCGAGTCCAGATTTCGATCTGAGTATTTCTACACACCGAATCGAATGGTCCAAAAGTCCAAATGTGGTCGATCTGACAGATGAGTATAGCAGACACACTGGTTTTGATTGTGTTAGTGTTCTGTTTAGTTCTATTTTTTGGGTTTAATAAATATGAAATAACTGAACAGACAACCTTACCCTAACCTAAACTAACCATGAACTCAATCAAAACAAAGCGATTTCCCACCCCGAACAAAAAAAAAAAAACAAAAACAAGAAAGAAATCTCACACACACAGAGACAACATGTCAGTTCAACCACTCGACCCAGGTATACATGCATTTTTCGGACTCGACCCAGCTCTGTTAGCTGAGTCGAGTCCAGTCAAACCCATTTGTACTCGAAAGGCGTTTATATGCATTTGGAACCAGTTTGGAACCAGTTCCGACTCTGCATATAAACGGGGTAATTGAAACTAGCGACTTGAAACTAGCCCCTTGAAACTGGACCCAGGAAATTATATCGTCATTTATTTGACAGCAAATCAACCATCGAAGGTAGCTCATCGACTAGCACTTCTAGGCGGTATCATCATAGAAAGAATGCACATACTATCACAGAAAATTTCGTAGCCATATATCCCTTTCCCTCCTGAGCTATACGAAAACAATATATGTTGGAGACTACAACTTTTTTTCACTACAACATGATTCAGAAAAAATTTAAGAAAAGGTTTTTTTTTTCAAAAAAGTTGTTAATTGTCCTTGAAAAAGTAGATCACACTTGTGAGCTTCAGGAAGGTACTTACTTCAATATTAGCACATAATCGTAAAAATAAAAAAAAAAATATTTGTTTATAACTTAATTTTTTGTGTGAAACAATTTGAAACAATTAAAGTCTTTCTTAAGGCAAAGATATACATCGCACTTCTCACATTTTGTGCGCGACAGGCGGCTTTCGCAATTAGGTAAGCGAGATGTGAGTGGTGCTTTGAGTGTTTCAACAACTGGCCAGTGGTTGAAGCCATCAAAACGCTTGTCTTGCCCAGGTAATGAAGAAGTTTTTTTCGTTTCTTTTCAATGGGCCAGTCTTCTGGCTCTGAGTCCCCTTCAATATTCATTGGTTTGCTCTTGCTTATACCACCCAATAAATATTCACCAACTTCTAACCTAAACTGTAGCAAGTCCATTTTCTCTTTCCTTCCATATTTGTTTTGCTTGGAGTCGTATTTGTATTCTAAAAAACTATTGACAATGGGTAAGTCGAACATGTGAAGAATTGTTTTTACAGTCCATTTCTTAGTTTTTATCCACGTCCGATAGCACTCAATAAGCTGATCACAAGTATCAACCCCACCCATACCCGCATTGTAGGATGAAACGCAAGCGGGGCAAGGAACGTCGATTCGGGCTTTTGCCGTTTTATCCCATCGTTTCATAGTGCTAACTGGCTGACTGCCGGTAAAACTCGAAGTTATTAACACGCTTTCACTATGCACAGAGAACTATCATTTATGCAGATTTCCTCAAACTCGGCCCTCTTCATATTGGAATCTTTGATAAAAGTATAGCTATTCTGGTTGGCGTTCCTGTTGCATAGATATTATTTTCTTTTAATTTTTGAAGAAGCGGAAGTGTGCTAAAATATCTATCAAAATAGATACAAGAGTTCTTTGGCAATGTTTCCGTTAACCGTAGAACAGGCTGGTCAAACGGTAGTGCATGCAATCATATGAAAACACAAGCGTTTTAACTCAGCTGAGGCCTACCAACTTCTACTCTCAACCTCCACGCGGTGACAGCCGGGTGCCTAGTACCTTAATCCAAGAAATGGGTAACCAACCCCGTTTGGAGGATTCTTCAAGGCAGCTGGGGATGAATTGGTAGAGTGCATACACCAACTCATCTCGAAGATTTGGTCAGACGAGTGTATGTCTGATGAATGGAACCTCAGCATCGTTTGCCCGATCCACAAGAAAGGAGACCCCGTCAACTGCGCCAATTATAGAGGCATCAGGCATATGCGGATGATGTCGCCGTACTTTCTGTCGGGCCATGCCTGGCGACGGTCTGTGCTAACGCGCTGGCGGCGATGGACATGATCGATGAATGGTGTACTAGGAGTGGGCTTTCGGTGAATCCTCTTAAGACTGAGGTTGTTCTTTTTACGAGAAGGAGGATTTTGACCGGTCTGACTCAGCCAGTACTAAAAGGCGTCACCATTCGCATTTCCAATGAAGCCAAATATCTGGGAGTGATTCTAGATAAGAAACTTCATTGGTCTAAACACGTCGAGTCGAAAACATCCAAGGCGCTCTCAGTCTTCTGGCAGTGTAAGGGTGCTTTTGGCAAGACTTGTGGCTTATCACCGAATAAGGTTCTCTGGATCTATACGGCTATGATAAGACCATTCCTCGCATATGCGTCGGTTGTTTGGTGGAAGGGGCTCTCGCGTAAATATGTGGTTGCTTTTTGCTCGAAACTCCAAAGAACGGCTTGTCTCGGCTGCTCAGGAGCTTTCCCGAGTACGGCTGGCTCTGCTCTAGACGCTTTGCTGAACTTACCTCCCCTTGATACTTATATCATGGGTTGCACTATCAAAGCCATCCATCGTCTTAGGCGGGGCGGTTTTTGGTATACTCCACACTGGAACTTTGATGAACTTGCGCGACACTTATCTTACGACTCCTGTCTTATGGATATGCCGTCTGATGCAATGACACCAGAAGTCCAGCTGATGCGCAAATTCAGAGTCGACTTTCCTTGTGTCCAGGACTGGCTTCGGTCAGAATCTGAGCCGGGAATGGAATGTAGTCGTATTTTCACGGATGGTTCCAAAACCAGTCAAGGGTCTGGCGCTGGGGTCTTCGTGGAAGTCGACAACATTAGACTTCACTTCTCGTTAGGCAATTATGCGTCTGTTTTCCAAGCGGAAACTTATGCAATCCTAATGGCCATGAACTATGTTGTGAAGAACAGGTGGAAGGGACGTAGCATTTGTGTCTGTAGTGACAGTCAGGCTGCGCTTAAGGCCTTGCTTAACCCTTTAACCACTTCCAAAATAGTTCGTGAAACCAAAAACTCTTTGAACTCGGTCGCAAGGCTGAATTCTCTGTCTCTTATCTGGGTCCCAGGTCACACTGGGATCTTGGGGAACGAGATCTCCGATGAGATTGCTAGACAAGGCTCAGAGGAGGCTTTCTCCGGTCCCGAACCCGTGTTGGGTCTTCCAGCGTCCTCGGTTAGGGCTTCCATTGACGATTGGGTCTCTCACGAGCACAATTGTGTGTGGCATGACTCTCCAGGTTGCAGGTTGACTAAACGCATGCTCCCGGACGTCTGTAAGAAATCAGCGGCATTCTTGCTGTCTCTCAGCAGAAAAGACTGTAGATAACTTATCGGCGTCTTGACAGGCCACTTCGCTTTTGCCAAGCACCTTAACGTGTTAGGCTTAAGTGACACTACAATTTACGACGCTCGTGGAGAAAGCGACGACACCGCGGAACATTATCTCTGTGAGTGTCCGGCCTTTGCTCGTATCAGGTGGCAGATCTTCGGTGCGGATGTGGTGAGTGCTGGTACTGTAAGCTCCTCATCACTGAAGTGCTTGCTTGGCTTTCTTCGAAAGTCAAGGAAATTCCAACAAAATGGGTAAATCAGGGTTTGCTCTCTGGCAGTACAATGGACCAGTTGTGTCTGAGTGCTCCAGTCGAGTGTTTCCTATCCCGACAAAAAACAAAAAAAAAAAAAAATAGAGGCATCAGTCTCCTCAACATCGCATACAAGATCCCTTCTGCGATATTCTGTGAACTCCTGAAACATTTTATGAACAGTTTGATTGGACCCTGTCACTGCGGTTTCAGGCCAGGAAAGTCCGCCATCGATCAAATCTTCACACTTCGGCAGATCCTGGAGAAAACCCAAGAATTCCAAATCGATACTGCCTATGACAGCATCTACAGAGAAGAGCTTTATAGAGCCATGTCTAGTTTTGACATCCCTGCCAAACTTGTCCGTCTGTGCAGGCTGACGATGGAGAACGCTCGCTGCTCCATCAAGGTCGGTAATGACCTCACCGAGACCTTTGATGTCAAGAAAGGTTTTAGACAAGGTGACGCGCTATCATGTGACTTTTTTAACATTGTACTTGAACGGATTGTGCGGAACTCACAGGCCAACACCGGAGGCACAATCTATCACAAGTCTGTACAACTGCTTGCATACGCCGACGATATAGACATTATCGGAAGAACTCAGCGGGCTGTCACCGGTGCGTTTGCAAGCATTGAGCCAGAAGCGGCCAAATGGGTTTAACGATAAACGAGTGAAAACCAAGTATACCATATGCTGTCAACAAGAAGGGAAAGCCAACACCGACGAATTAGACAAAACGTCACAGTGGGCAGCTATAACTTCGAGGTAGTAACGGACTTTGTCTACCTTGGCTCTGCTATAAAATCTAAAACCAAGATCAGCGCAGAAATCAAGCGAAGAATAACTCTTGCCAACCGCTGTTTTTTTGGCTTATAAGGCAATTCAACAGTAATGCCCTATCTCGAACAACTAAGGAGACTCTGTATAAGACTCTGATTATCCTAATCTCCAAACCTCCTTTACAGAGCTTAAACATAGACTTTATTAAAAGACGGTGAAGATATCCTTGGTCGCTTCGGGAGAAAAATTGTTCGTAAGATTTTCGGTCCCGTTTGCGTTGACGGGTTTTGGAGGAGAAGATTCAATCTCGAACTATACGAGCTGTACGGCGACATCGACCTAGTCAAAAAACTGCGTATTGGACGTCTGAGATGGCTAGGACATACATCGCCGTAGGTGGCGCGCACAAGTTCAAGGGGACCTCGACCAACTTGGAGTGCGCAACTGGAAGCAATTAGCTAAAGACCGAGCTAAATGGAGAGGCTTGTTGCTTGAGGCCCAGGTTCACCCCGAACTGTAGCGCCACCTAAGTAAGTAAGTAAATTCGAAACGAAAATCGGTAATAAGCTTCTCATTTGAGCATCTCAATGTCCTAGCACTCTATGACAGTTGTTCTGGTAAACTACAACCAGAAAAATCTAAGCGTTAACAAAAACCAGTTTCAGATTCCGTAAAATATGCTAACGAGTCACTGAACGTATACTACAGATTCTGTAGATTCAGATACTCCGGTTCACCAAAGCAGTTGGACTAGAGGAAGCGCTCTATCGAGTATCCCGTCGACTAGAGCCGTAGCTTGGGGATACAATAGATCTATCAAGGTAGCAGTGCACTTGCACCCTACACACATAGTCACATTTATTTATATGTATATCTAAATACACATGCTGTGTTGTGAAATGTTTAATGATCCCCCGAGTCAGAAAGTACATCAATTCCTTCTGGATAATGAGTTCTGCATTTGTCGGCAAAAGTAATATCCAATAATTTAATCGTCGAATTTCTGTAAATTGTTTTCATTTAAAACCGAATTTGGCTTCCCCTCTTTATATCTACAACCAGTTGAATTGCGAATAAAAAATGGGTTAAGCTACTAGAAATACTAACTGCTCTCTACGATACTAAAGACGCATCAAAAAAGATACCTTGCCTAATAAATCAAACAAATAGATATAACGATGAATGATGAAAGCATGCTTATACCTATGTTCACAGGAAGAAAAATAAACCCAAACAATTCTATAGATACCGAGGAGAATATAAATCATATTAAAGCCTTCTCCTTAAAGGACGATAAATGTTTCCATGAAAACTCCCTTCGCACTCACCTCATTCAACCATTCACGGTATTGTATCTACACAAAAGGTTACCAAGACGAAAATTAAAATTCTGCAGCACGCTGTTAACCTTTTTTGTTTGGTGAAACTGAAACCAAAACAAGTTATGTCCCATCCAGAGCACCGACCATGAATAGGGTTAAGGAACTAATGCTATTGCCCTCAGGTTGTACAAGCTAATTGCTTGTTGTAGTAGTTACTGGGTCATATTTTATTTTCCTACAAAATAAACCTGATATCGATTCGAAAGGATCAATTTTCTTTTCCAAGCGAATACAATACTCTGCATCCCAACCCATCCTGTCCATTTCATTATTGGATTTTGCGACAGGATATGTCTTTTATCTCGAAATTGGGTTGGAAATAAGCATATATTGCATTTTTTAAAGTATTTGAGCCGGATACAGAGGAAGGGGCCAGAAGCCATAAGGCAAACTGGTTTGTATATATGCCCATATGGTGAAACTAATTTCAATTCAAAATTGATGTCCTTCCAGGCAAAGCGCACATTACAAATTGAATGGATATATTAAACAGCTGCGTGCCTAATAATAGTGAAATATGTATGTTTGCAATTGGTAACTGACTCAAAGCAGGACACTTGAGGTCAGAGTTGTCCATATACACTGATGTGAGTATTAAAAGTGGGTGCTAGCCCTACAGTATCACTGGGGCGAAGAAACTGTTTTTGATATAACTGATCACAGGGCCAGCAGAGCAAAACTAAGCACGACGAGACCTACATCTGCATAATAGAAGCAATAGGGGCCTGCTCTGTATAAGCCCTAGAAGTGATCGTAGAACTCACTACTCTACACATAGCCCTAGAAAGGATCTCTAAGGAGACCATACGGAGAATAATTGAATAGGGTGCCAGGAAAGTAAAATGCCTCGCACACAAAAAGTGGAGACATTTTTCAAATCGGTCACACTTCTGGATGAGCCAAGAGAAGATATGGTCAAGGGACACTGTTTAGACGAATCTGGGCAACAAAAGGAGTGAATCTGACAAGAAACACATGCCCACGGACGGATTAAAAACATAGACTGAAAGTCCAAACATTCTCCACCGCTTCCCGAGCAGATATTTACGTGATCAAAAGATGCCCCAATTCAACCTTGACAGAAAATAGATAGTCAAATTGCAATCAAGGCACTAAACTCGCTGGTTTAGACTGAACCTCAGCTTCTCGATTTTGGGCCATCAAATGAAGACCCATTATCCGATGTGAAAGTAGACACACATCGTCAGCGTAATCTAGGTGTTTAAATTAAGATGTCATAGTCCAACGAGTTCCATAGTTGCCTTCCGTCAATGCTGCACGGAGTACATCGCTGATAACCAAGAGGAACAATAGTGGTGACAGTATGCACACTTGACGTACTCCACTTTGGACTTCAAAATCCTCCGACACCTTACCATTGTGCACGACGTGACACTTACCGCCCTCGTATGTAGCCTTGATAATAGCTATACGTTTTTTTGGATGCCTCTCCTGCGCAAGGTCAATCAGATAGCATCTCGATTTAAGATGTCGAAAGCCTTCTCGAAGTCGATAAACAGAAAATGTAGCGAAGACCTATACTCAAAGCATTGTTCAATTATGATCCGTAAGGTGTTTATGTGGTCGATGCAGGAGGATCCAGCACGAAAGCCTCCCTGTTCGACTTCGAGAATTGAATCCAAATGCTCTTTGATTCGTTCCAGAATTATTCTAGCTGTTATTTTGGCTATGGCTGGAAGAACGCAAATACCTCTCCAGTTTCCACATTCCGTCAAGTTTCCCTTTTTCGGAAGTTTAATTATCATCCCCCTTTTCAACTTCTGTGGAAATTGGTTACTATCCCAAGCTCTCCGTATTAGATGGTGCAGCAAATCTGCCGATGTATTTGGCGCCGTTTGAAATAGTTCGACGGCGATGCCATCAGTACCCACCGCCACTACTTGTTTTTCTTGAGGGACTTCATTGCTGTTATTATTTCGGTTTTACTGGGAGGTACGGTGTAAATTCGGGAGTTTGTTGCTTCGAACTGCTCATTCGAATTCAAAATCATACCGCCATCGTTCTCTCCATCTAGTAAGCTGGTCCTCATCCGAGCTCAGAAGGTTACCATCTAGGCTCTTCACTGGGTGTTGTTTGGAGTTCCGACAATCAGTCGCACCTGCTTACTGCTTCTTCAGCCCTTGAGGCCAGTGAGTTGATGTGCTGACGTTTGTCACGTCTCACACTACGCTGCACATCTTTCCTGTTCACATGGTATTGGGCTTCTAGCTTGGGTCTCTCTACTGCTGAGGATGCAGGTCTCCAAGGTCTCTGCAGATAGCCATGTGCAATGGTTTTTCGCCGTAAAAGTATTTTTCACAGCATTCCAGTGGTCATCCATGCTCTTCTGCATTGTGCCGTTGGTCGCTTCTGCTTCTAAGGCAAGGTGGTCTCTGAACTGTTGGCGAACTTGGGTAACCATGAGCCTGTCTATATTAAACCTGGTGATGCTAAGTAAGTTTGGGCAGTCGTTATTGACGGATGCAATACGAAGGCGTATATGAGCTAACATTATATGTTGATATCGTTCTAGTCCGATGTCAGCTCCTTCTCTGTTTCGGACGTCCAGAAGACAATTTCTAAAGCGACGGCTGATTGCAATGTGTTCGATCTGGTGGGATGTTCGCTACCTGTCAGTAGAGGCCCAACTGATCTTGTAGCAGGTGTTATGCTTAAACAGCGTACCTCCAATGACCAAACAGTTGGTATTGGAGAAGTCCACGAACCGCTCACCATTATCATTACGGTCTCCAACGCCGTGAATTCCCATCACGTGGTTAAACATAGTGTTGTCGCTACCTACCTTGGCATTGAGATCCATATCACCATAACGATGTCCCCATTAGGCGTTTGGTTGTAGACGGCGCCTAACTGGCTATACAAATTGGTCTTTTCATTCGCGTCTTGAGTCGGAGAATAGCACTGTATGATGGTAATTTTTCTTACTCTACTATGGAAGCTAGCCGTTAGTATCCGGTCACTGTGAGGTATCCAAGATATGAGGCTTCCTCGTGCTGCTAGAGTTAGCACCAGTCCTACTCCATACGCCCGTGGTCTTCCAGCTGGTTTACCAGAGTTGGGCATTAAAGAACACCATGGTGGTGGAAGTGGAATACATATGTTGCAAGAAAAAAGCGAAGAAAAAGTGCGCCAGCTTCAAGCAGAGAGTACGGAGGTACTGTATCGGAAGCTGGAGAAAATATCTTCCCCGGTTGCTGATGCAAACCAGGCTATCCAGGAGCTGCGAAGACACAATATGAACACGAGCGCAACCATTTTCAAAATAGCCGCCCAAGGAAGGAGGAATGCTCAGGAGATTCGTTCGCCAAAGTTCATTAACAATGCCCATGGCCAGCTTCTTGTGGATGATGACAAAATTCTGCAGAGGTGGCGGCAGTATTGTGAAGAACTTTTAAATGAACAGTTTCCTCGGCTATACTTTCCAAGAGCCACCCCTAATTGTGAAGAAATACCCGTCATTACAGTCGAAGAAGTTAGTGAGGCGGTCAAATACTCCAAAAAACGAAAAGCGGTTGGGCCAGACGAGATGCCCTCTGAGTTCTGGAAAAAGATGGGAGACATCGGGTTCAGATGGCTCAGAATTCTCATCTACAAATTTGTGAGAGGTGACCCAATGCCGAATCAATGGGGGGAAAGTTACCTTCTCCCTGTATACCAAGGTAAGGGTGATAAACTGTGATAACTACCGTTCGATCAAGCGGAGGCCACACACCATGAAGATCGTTGAGCGGGTATTAGGTGGCCGACTGCGAAAAATAATACGGCTATCTGATGATCAGTGCGGGTTTGTCGAGGGTAAATCAACCACAGATGCAATCTAAAGTATAAGGATCATAATGGAAAAACATCGTGATTCCTCAAGGGATTTGCATATTGTACTGGTTGACTTTGAAAAGTCATTCGACAGATAACCACGAGATCTGATATGGGTGGTACTAAGACATTGAGAGATTCCAGAAACCTATGTACAGATGATCATGGACATGTACGAAGGAGCAAAGACAAGAGTAATGGGCCCCGCTGGAGTAACCGAAGAGTGCCCAATCAAAGTAGGGGTGCACCAGGATGTATTGCTGGACTTTGAAAAGGCATTCGGCAGACAACCACGAGATCTGATATGAGTGGTGCTAAGACATCGAGGGGTTCCAGAAACTTATGTACAGATTATCATGGACACGTACGAAGGAGCAAAGACAAGAGTAAGATGCCCCGCTGGAGTAACCGAAGAGTTCCCAATCAAAGTAGGCATTCACCAGGGAAGCGTCTTAAGTCTTTTGCTCTTTATTACAGTCCTTGATTATCTGCTTGAAGGTAAAGTGATGGAACCCAAGGTACATCAGTTATTCTTTGCTGACGATGGAGCCATCATAAGTGAGGATCCTACATCCCTGCAACGAGCACTTGATGTGTGGGTGGACGTTTTGGAGGGAAATGGGTATCGCATTAGTTCAAAAAAGACAGAGTACTTGGGCTGCCCGTTCTCTGATCCACTCAGGCCTATTCCAGACATTTATTTGAATGGAACAGTGCTCCCCAAGTGCGAAAAGTTCAAATATCTGGGATCTATGATCAATAGCAAAGCAACCTGTGATGACGACATCAATCATCGTGTAAGCGTAGGGTGGATGAAGTGGCGAGAAAATGCCGCTATCTTCTGTGACAAAAAAATACCCCCTAAGTTGAAAGGAAGGCTCTACTCCGCAGTTGTGCGTCCAGCGCTCACATACGGTTCACAATGTTGGACGATGAACAAAACTGATGAGAGTAAATTAACGGCAGTTAAGATGAAGATGCTTCGCATGACAGCAGGAGTGACAAAGCTTGATCGAATAAGAAGTTCGAAGATTCGTGGAAGCTTTCACGTCAAGGAAACCATCGTTCAAAAAATAGAGCGCGACCGGCTCAGCTGGTATTGCCAAGTTCAAAGAAGGGATCATTTGAACCCCTTTAAAAAGGCAATATCAATGAACGTTCCAAAGACATCGCGATGCAGGAAAGGCAGGCCTATAAGCGCATGGATCAGACAAATGCGACGACATCGGCATTTCATTGGCCTCAGTAACCGAGTGATCCAAAATCGGCAGGCCTGCCGATATTTTCTGAGGTCAAATAGGCGAACCCCACAGACGGATGAGTAGAAATGCAGTGAAGTGGGAGGGTTATGATCCCTTATTTTGAGATCATAACCTCGCTGACAAAAGGAAGAAGATTGTGTAACTAAATTTGTCTGTGGAAGACCGAACAGAAATATGCACACCATATGGGAACATTAGCACGAGCCTCAAGATGACAGTGTGCATCCTGTGAACTATGTGGGGTTGTAGATCCCATTCGGAATACGACAGCCAGTAAGTAATTAGTTCGCTAGGAAAAATTAGAACACGCGCTAATGTTTGGGAGTCTCAACGTGCCGAGTCTTTCCCTCTTCAAAAGTTCCAGTTTGCACTCGAAAGTGTTTTCTCTAAACCGTAGTTCTTTGCTCAGCCGATTTGTTTAGATGAAATCAAACACTTCATGGATTTTGGGTGTTTACTTAGTTGCATCATCTGCATACAGAACCATATTGAAACTAAAAAGTTTTCACGAGCAAAAGTCAGAGAAGAAAAGAAGAAGTAATAGCCCTCCTCCTTGAGGTGTGCCTCTTTTGCCAGATCTTTTGTGCTCCTTTCTGTATTGATTATTTTACGGTTAAATATAAAGTGAATCCAGTTACATGAAGTAAGTCTAACGACATGCACTTTGTTGAATCATAGTCAGTCGCATTTGCACGCCTCACAAAATTACTTTGCTTTTGGTTAGATATATTGGTTTTTCTCTTCTCGTATTTTCCAAAATATCCATTTTATTTGAAGTCTATATCTGATAATTTTGGAATATATAGAAACAAATACAGTCGATCGAATCTATTACTCCAATGAGCAAATTCATTCCATCCTGTTGTAACACGGGCGGTCTATCAAAGAATCGTGTTTACTCGTATTATTTGGTACGAGTATATATACTCAAATTTATTGCAAATTAAAATCAAAATTTTGGAAAACTTTGTATTGTTTACAAGTTCTCTTAGCGTGCGGAACTGCATACCGATGAGGGCTAAAATTAACTGCGAAGAATCTAAACGTGGGAGAAATTATAATCACTTCGATTCGTTTATCTTACGAAGAGTACAGAGTATCTATAACTAACAGTTCGTATTTCATTCGAACAAGTGAAAAATATGCCCACATTTTAATCATGTTACGGTTTACGTATTGCTTAGCTTTTGCAAAATTATTCCAAACAAGATATATCTAAATCTGTTTACATTGCGTGCTGTAGAGAAAACAAATTATATAAAATAGGATAGAGAGGGTAATGACCGAGTTTCAAAATTAATGTGTTGAGGGAAATCAAATGTGATGCACACATATAGATACTCGTACTTTTGTGCAGTGAATGATGAAAAATAAGAGTGCTGGATCATATAATAACAATAACAATAATTACAGCTACGGAGGAGTCTTTTGCCGATACGATCTTTTTAAGGAAAAATTGTCTCCTAATTCTACATAGAGCTGCACACTCACATAGTATGTGTTCTGCGGTTACAACCTCTTCAGAGGTTGGCAGTTGATGTCCACCGAGATTCTCATTTTGTGTAGGTGGCATTTTAATTGGCTTTGACTGGAAAAAAAATCCACAAGCACAGCTCTTTTAGCTTTTCTAAGACCTTGTAGCCTTTGAATTAAACAACTGCAAATAGTTTTTCCTTTTTTAGGTGTAGTCGGATTTTTGTTTCAAATTCCCGGAGTATTATGTGTCTCGTTTGGAATTAAACAACTTCTATCTCCGTAGGTAGTACCACGCCTTGGTGCCATTTATCGTAACCATGTGTGCGAAATGCGAGCGAATGGATTAGTCCCAAACAAGAAAATGGAAAAAAGTATCTTCACGAATGGACCACTGATGGATGGCAAAGCTGAAGCTGGTGCCTTCTCAAAAGAATAAAATTTGGCCAATTATTGAAGTCTGGGGATAAAATCCCTATCGCTTCAACCAGAATGCGTGAATTTTTATAATTTTATAGCATAACCTTGCAGTGGGCTTAGCGATCCTTTAAAGCAGGAAAGCTAAAGAAAGATGAAAAGTTAGCTGCGCCTTCTACCTCGAAGTCCATATGGCCTGACACATCGTTTTTGATACTTAAAGGTATTACCGTCAATCCGTAAGGACTGACATTAAAAATCCGGAAACATTTTGATAGTTGGTTTATTTAAGACCCATGGCATATCTCCTACGACGGGATTCTATTCCTGGAGATGCCGGAAGACACCTTCTTGGTCGGTTACGAAGACCAGAAGGTCCGGACATCCAGAATACTGGAGGCATGCCTTGCGTCGATCGCAATATGATCAATTTGGTTAATCGTTACATGATCATTGGACCGCCATGTCGGCTTATGAATATTGAGATGAGGAAACCATGTGCTTGCTATGGTGATATTTCGATCCACAGCGAAATCAATTAGCCTTAGTCCATTATCAGACGTGGTGTCGTGTAGGCTATGCTTACCGACTGCCCTACCAAAGACGTCCTCCTTTCCTATTTTGGCGTTAAAATCACCCAAATACGATTTTAACGTCGTATTTAGGACATTGCTCGTATGTTTTGTCGAGGAGCTCGTAGAAACACTCTTTGGTTGCAGGGTCCTTTTCTTCCGTGGGGGCATGAACACATATTAGGCTTATGTTAGCCAATTTAGCCTTGAACCGGATAGTCATAATACTTACGTGTCGGAAGCTTTAAACTTCTTGCCCAAGTCTGCCGCGTATGACAAATCCGTATCCGAATAAGCGTTGCCTGTTGCCTCTGTAGCAATCACCGTAGTAGATGTCACAGTTTTTCATCCTCTTTTTGCCCGGCTCATCCCATCACACTTCCTGGATGGCAATAATATCTGCTTTATAGCAGTCTGAAGCCTCTGCTAGTTGTTCGGCTGCACGTGGTCTGCAAATGGACAGAATATTCCACGTACAGATCCGAAGGTCGTTGTCCTTATTTCGTTTGCTGGGGTCGTCATTAGTTGAGTCATCCTTATCCGAGGCCTGTGGTTGTTTCGGAACCATAGGCTTTTTACGTTTCCCCGACGGTACAACCCCCAACCTAGAGAGCCAGTTCCTTAATTATTCCCCTAGGACGAGGGGTCGGGTACACCGATGCCAGTAGTCCACTACGGGAGTATGAGCGCGCCGTTGGCCCATTAAGGACTCCTCTGCCACCATCTCTAATCCAACATTGGAAATTCCTTACCGACCTGTGATCCGAATACGTTGAAGCAGCTCGCGCAAGGTATTCACTAAGTTCAACCTAACTGGAACTATAGACGCCACCGTTGACTCCGTCTAGGGAATTCGTCCGCTGCCGCCTGGAACAGGAAGAAGTGCTCTAGTGAGAAAGCACTCTTTACCCCCTCTCTCATCTGCTGCCACCAAGAATCCTCCAAACGGGGTTGGTTACCCATTTCTTGGATTAGAGTACTAGGCACCCGGCTGTCACCGCATGGCGATTGGAAGTAGAAGTAGGTAGGCCTCAGCTAAGTGAAAATGCTTGTGTTTTCATATGATCGCATGCACTACCGTTTGACCAGCAGCAGATGATATTGCTGCAGTTATCACTGCACGGGACACCGAGGATGTCTAAAGAAAGTTGAATCAAGATATGAGGCTGGTGCATTCGTGGATGGAAAACCACGGATTAAGCCTAGCGACTGTAAAAACGGAGATACTATTGCTGACAAAGGGACGAATTTCCACAAATTTTGGGTTGCAGAAGTGACGCCCATTAATCTTCTAGCAGCAGAAAGGAAGTACGTCCACGACAAGAAAACGGAAATAGGAGCGAAAACAGCAGCTACAAAAACGAAGCAACTCACGAAGCAGAAGTGGTAAAACAGGTGGAACGCTGAAACGAGGGGAAGATGGACATACCGGTTAATCAAAGACGTTGCTGCATTGCGGGAGTGGGAGCACGGTGAACTGAATTATTATATCTCCCAGTTCCTTGCGGGACATGGTTACTTCAACCGGTACCTGCATAAGATGGAGAAAGTAGAGAGTGCAGTCTGCCTATATGGAGACTCTGGAAGATGATGCATATCACACCTTTTTCACGTGTAGCAGGTGGGCCGGAGAAGGGAATAGTCTAGAGTCAGAGATGAGCAACTTTTCCCTAGAAAATGCCGTAAACAAGATAGTCTCGAATATCGACATGTGGAGTATTCAGAAGGTACAAATACAAATACAAATATTTGGCGCAACAGCTCTTTAAAGTGCCAGGGCCTAGCCTCTCGCAACCACTCATGTTGTGTGCGTTATATTTTTCACACGAATGGGAGGGACCTACAGTTTAAGGCCGACTCCGAACGGCGATTTGAGAAGCTTTTTCGTGACAAAAATACTCTCGGATGTTTGTCAGACGCTCGCGAGAGGTGGGACAGTGAAAAAACTTTTTGGTATTTTCTGGTATTCGAACTTGGAACCTCATGCGTAGTGATCCGACACACTAACCACTTACGTCACGGCGCCCGCAGAGAGAAGGGTACTCAGATTGAAAAAGGGAGAGGAGGAAGTAAACATACCCTCAGTAACTTTACCAAATTGATGAACGCCTTACCGGCAAGATATGTACTATAAACACGCATCAGGAGATAAATGAAAAATCCAGTCCCCAGAGGGGAAAGAAAATGACACCACTCTAAAGTAATGCTAAAGTGGTTCCGAAGTGGATGGTGTCAGGTTGAAAATGGGTTAAATGTAGTTTTCTAGTGAGTAGGAATCTCACACTACTTGAAACAGAGTGGGCCTGTTTCTCGTGCGCATTAGCGTTTTTCCACTATGCCTTAGGCAAAGAAAGCACCTGCCAAGCATAAAACACTTTAAATGAGTAATGAGTAATGTGTACACTTCCTGTCGCCAACGTTACATATTTTGTACTCGCTTTGTTCTTGCTATATGAAATAGAAATGAAACAGGAAAAGGAATAGCGGGACTTTGAGATATGATGCAAAATCGAAACAAGAACAACTTACAGTACATTATTACAAGAACACAAAACATTATCTTATAAAACAACAACAATATTCGAAGGCAGGACATCAGCTCATATGGCCTGACAGTTGCAATGAAAGAAGATTTCATGTCAGACCATATGGACTGACGCAGCATATTTGACTAGTTTTAAAATTTCTATTTAGCAGTGAATGGGTTAAGATTCTTTCTGTTGCTCTTTGAAGATGATATCGGTCAAGTGGGCGCCGTAATTATTGATGACCACTTGGGCTCTTTTCACCGAATTTTCAATCGTTTTTGCGAGTACTTCGGGCAAAGCTTCTCGCGCTCTTGTCGGATATTCTCTTTGGGAGCTTTCAAAGTCTGTGGCTTGTTCTTATAGACCCGTGACTTTTAAAAAACCCCAAAGAAAGAAGTCTGGAGCGGTCTTGCCGGCCAGTGCAAATCACCAAAATGAGACAGTAGGCGACCAGGGAACGCATCCTTCAAAGTGTCCATTGTCGCGCCAGTTGTGTGTGCGGGTGCACCATCATGTTGGAACCACATATCCTCCAGTCCTATTTCATCAATTTGCGGCAATAAAAACTTGTCGATCATGGTTCTGTATTGCTCACCACTCACAGTAACTGTATTATCCACGTCGTCCTCGATAAAATAAAGCTCGATGACACCTCCGGGGCCTAAATGGAGCACCCATGCAGTGACTTTGAGTGGATGTAATGGCTCTTCGTGAATGATACGTGGATTCTCAGTACCCCAAAAGTGCAAATTTTGTTAGTTTACGTATCCATTCAGATGCAAAGGGGCCTCGTTGCTCATGATGAATTTCGACCGAAAATCGTCCACTGCGTTATCCACCGCGATCTTGAGAAGTGTAGCATTTCATGGCTTGTCAATGTGTATTCTGAATTAGTTTACTTCATAAATATCAAAACAAAGTTGACAGTTGCCA
Organism: Brachypalpus laphriformis; assembly: GCA_945910035.1. Classification (NCBI taxonomy): domain Eukaryota; kingdom Metazoa; phylum Arthropoda; class Insecta; order Diptera; family Syrphidae; genus Brachypalpus; species Brachypalpus laphriformis. The sequence continues at coordinate 39,222,136 of OX246756.1, forward strand.
CCATTTGCAAAAGTTATCGCATCTTCCGATTTGGGCTACCTTGTATACAGAAGTAGATCATGTAATTCTCCAAAACGGATGTTTTCAAAGAATATCCACTCGGTTAACAGATTGTTCTAGTGATGTATTTTTTGTTTCGCTATTGATTAGGCGTAAGGACGTCGTGCTTTTACAGGCCTGAATGTGTTTCCACCCTATGCAGATGCTCCTTTCTATCGTCATGAGTTCTTGTTCTATATTTTATTTTATTTACCACAAGATAATGGTAATCATTTTATTTTGTCGATAATGGTTAGAGTTATTTCGGGCCTAAATTGTACCATCAAAACCGTTGTATTGCGCTCTATATTTTGCTGTCGTGATAGTGGTTATCGTTATCCTAATTCATTTATGCGTTTATTGCATGTATATTTGAGTTGGTATATATAACAGAAAGATAAAATATTAGTTGTAGTGCATTGTTACTTCTCAAAACTATAAAACAAATGAATAAACATTTTGCGCAAACAGCTCATAAAGAACCTAGCTTCTCGTAACCATTCATGTTCTGAACGAATAGAAGGGACCTACAGTTTTATGCAAAGGTTTTATCCGAAGGCAATTATTGTTTCTTTTTAAGCCTTTTCATGAGAGACGTTAGCGAGATGTGGGGCCATGGAAAAAAACGTTTTTTTGTTTTCTGATATTCGAACATTGGAACTCACGCGCAGCATTCCGACCATGTCCACATGACCATGGCCACAATACTGTGAACATTTTATACCTGGCTAAGTAGAATTTTCTCCTATAATCCGGGATATATAATCATCTGACATATATAAAAATTGAGCGTTAAGAAAACTTGGATCTTAAAATAAATAGCTTGCTTAATATCTACAATGAGTTTGAGAAGGGTTTGACATCTCTAGCTGAATACTTTTAAAGTAGCGCCTGTAATACACAGAATTAGCATCAGAAAGACGAAAGGTCTTTCAAGTTTGTTTTATTTTTTTTTTAATCCAAATGTGTGTTTATTGTTTTGCCTGATTGATTCACACATAAACCTTCTGAACTACAAATTCTACATAAAAACAAAATAAAGTATAATTTTGTTGCATTTTGGTTAAATTAAGTTAGGTTGTATAGCTGCCGGGTTAGAAATGCCAACACACTTAGACCAACAATAGGTCCATTGTGATATCACGTGAATCATAGGAGAAAGTTTCTCTCTGCCCACTGGTTAAACTATTTTGAGGTTCTGATGAAGCGTACGAGGGTCTCAATATCTATGTTTATCAGATCGCCTATATCGTTGTAATAGAAGGCTCCCAGGCTTCCTTCTGTGGCAGAGAGCTGGGCGGAAACAAACAAGATGAGAAATAGTTTCTTACTCTGCTTCATCCATGCAGCTTCTACAAAAGTCGTTCGCAAAAATGTGCAGATTTGAAATTTGTAGCATCCTTGCCTATTGGACAGTGCTCAGTGACGACACCTATGGTATTGACGACGTACAATCTATTGAGAGAAATCAAATTCTTAGAGTGTTTTAGACCCAGCTTTGGTCCACTTGTCCACCTAATATTTGTACTCTCGATAGCATCCAGCTAAAATTTGAGCTTGCAAGTATCGATTGGTATTCTGGGAAGTTCATTAGCCTTTCAATTCCTTGGAAGTCTCTATACCCCGGCACCAAACACAGGTGAATATTGATCTGCTCAGCCATCTCGGCGACAGACGATCGACAGTTTAGAGCTACTAAGGAATTGATAGAGGTCGATTCCAAAGATTTGATTGCTGCTTGGCTGCATTTTACTTACTTTTGAGATTGTTGACTGATGATATACACATATATACATTGTTTTATTTTTCCTTAGAGCCAATAGTCTCTCTAATATTTCTCAATATTCTCAATAATATTTTTCTTTAAAATCTTGACTCTGGCCAGAGTATTGCGTTCAAGTCATTTCAAGAATCTTGTTGAAGGAAGATTTATTAAATGAGAAAGCCATGAATGGTGTAGCCGCTTACTGGTTTATTTCAGCATCTGATTCTTGAAAAAATTTAATAGCACAATGAAGTTTTTTTTATATATTTGTTTCATTGCTAAGCTTTAATTAATAAATGAGGGAGTTAAAATCATAGTGGTGTAAGTCATATTTAGCTCATGTTGCCAACTTGAGACTTTTACTGCTTTTACCTATCAAGCGTGTGCTACTATCTCACGGTGGTCCAAAATGTCAATCTAGTTGCACAAAATTCAAATTTTTTGTTGCTCCAAATAAAAAAAAAATGAATATCTTCAAAAATCGTCAATTTATAATGTGACAAAGTATTTCGGGCCACTCTGTAAAAATAATGGTACTAGGAGAGCACAAAGTGCGCACTTTGAATGACATGGCTGCAAAGACTAATATAAACAAAATCAAACAGTCAGAAGTAAGTACATGTGCTATATACCTTGTCGCGGTGAAGATGCTTAGTAAGGACCCAATGATCCCGAAGGGCGATTGCAGTAGGGCCACCCATGCTGTAAGGTCTTCGGGGAAGGGTATCTGAAGCTAAAGTGTAGTCAACCCATTCTAAAGGGTGGAGTGAGCGTTTCATGTAAACCGTGCTCAGGGATGAAAGGCTGAGGGTTTTTATCAGTCGCTGACGAGCTCCTTCAGGTACCCTAGCAGGGCCTGTCGTAATAAGCCTTACCGCCAGTAAAACCGGCTATGCTGGCGGTGGACACTTCTCACCGGCTTCCTAGTGGGAACATGCATACAATTTCAAATACGAACCCAAATAAAAAACAAAAACAAACACAAATACAAATTCCGAGGCTTTCCCTCCAAACTCAACGAACAAGGACAACGAACCGACCGACAAACCTACATACAGAGAGACGACGGACAACGACAACTACACGAACCCTTCGGATTCTGATACCAGATCCATTGACAACTCCGCTTCGGATGCGGAGTCCCAGGCAAAAGCCGTATCGGCACGTTGCGGGCGCGCAAACCAAACGAGAAATTCCCTTAGTGCTAAAAAGTACAGAAACCTTCGCTTAGCAAAGCACCTGCTCGCACGGATTCTCGAGAAACCAGAGGAATCGTGGGAGCAGAAGGACAAGGAGTCGCTACGCTGGGCGAGTAGCGTTATCGCTGAGGAGACCAGTAAACCCGAGTCGGGAGGGCAGATCCCTTCAACGAGTAAAAGTGCGCCACTTGATAACAAGAGGCCACCCCCAAAACGCGCACGCCCGACAGTACATAGCAAGTCTCAGACTGAGTCGGCGAGACCTGCGAATGGCAATGGGGCCTTCGGCAACACCCCAAACCGTCAATCCAAGTCGGGAGGACGTTCGGGCGTGGTACCAAAAACGGACTCAACGTCCAAACGTCCTAGATCCCAGGACGATGCCTCCAAGACCCCGAAGAAGGCCAAGAATACCGAGTCGGTGCTCAGGCCCTACAACGAGGTGGCGAAGGATCACCTGGTGTTCGGTATCTGCGACAGCGGAAATGAGGAGGGCCATATCAGTGGGGATAACTGGAGGCTCCTCAAGGCAAGACTTGTGTCAGACGTGCTGGCGCATTGTCTTAAGAACCCAACTGCTACGCCACCGACCTTTTCGGACACTGGCTGGTACCTCAACGGTGCAAAACTATTAAAATGCAGTAACAGCAGTTCCATCACGTTTCTAAAAGAGGCAGTACCCAAGTTTAACCACCTTTGGGCCAAAGCTGATTTATCGGTCTGTCACTGGAGCGACATAAAGGTCCGTCCAAGAGCTCGAACTTGGATTCCTCCAGGACCATGCAGTGAATCGGATATCCTGAAGTTGATCCGTGTTCAAATTCCTGACCTTCCAGCCGCCAATTAGAAGATCATTAAAGCCGATGAACCGGTAGAGGCAGGAAGGTTAGTCTCATTCCTCCTCAACCAAGAATCCCTGGAAAACTGTACTGCACACAATGTCTAGTGGTTTGGAGATCAACATTGAAAAGTTTACTAGCCACTGTAAGAAAACCGCAGAATTGTATGTTAGTATTTACCTATCGTACTATATGCCTGTGACTGTGCATAAGATACTAATTCATGGGCCAGACGTGGTGCCGAATTCGATTGCCCCTATTGGACAATTAACAGAGGAAGCACAGGAAGCAAGAAACAAGACTGCAAATATTTTCCTGAACACCATATAAGAAAAATAAACAGAAGAAGCACAATGCAAAATTTATTTCACATGCTCCTCGTTTCATCAAATCCTCTAGTGAGCTTTAACCGCCAAACACCAAACAAGAAGATGTCTACTTTAACACCGGATGTGATCGATTTAATTGAAATCCCTTAAAATCTTCAGGAAAGTGCTGAATTAGACTCTGAGAAAGAAGAAGAATGCAGTTCTGAGTCAAATACATCTGTATTCAGTTCGAATTAAATATTAATTTATTATTTTTTTTGCTTTAACATTTTTTTTTATTAATTTGTTAACTAGTGAATTTATTATCTCTTCTCTATATCTATAAAAGAGAACGCATTTTTTCTGTTTGTCCGCGAATAGGGAGTAAGTACGTAACGGTATCTCAACAATATATATATCAATCGATTTGTCGTAAGAAGAGGAATAACTTAGGATACATTTTAGTATCCTGAATCCGTTATTGAGCTCCCAAACCCATTTTATATGTTTTTTTTTACTGACAAAAATAATTTTTCTATACTTTACACACATATGACTACGAAATGGCTGAACTGATTTGAATATGACTTAATTCCTCGATTAGTACATTTCCTACTGAAGAGATTGAGGTATAAATCATTATTCTATGATTCTTATGACAGAAATAATAAGCGAAATATAATTATTTGAGATATAAAAATATCACAGATATGCGTGGGTCATTGCAATCAATGGCCCACCAGTGGAGTTCACGCATATTCATGTTCATCAAACAAACTAACTACATCGTATAAAAGGAAGTCCCCAAAACGTGAATGACTGCAATAATCTCGGGAACCACTGAAGGGATTTGGATGCGGTTTTCACTGTTATGATCTGCATTTGCCGGGGAAGATTGTATTAAGAATTGCTCTACCACTTACAGGAACTGAACATTCGAGTTCTAAGTGGCAGAAAGGGGGTTAAAATTAAATTCACACTGTCCTGACTCAACAACGGCTCATTGAATTTAAAAACAAAAGAAATCGTTTTTAGTAAATTCGTTTAAGATTCATTTGAGGCTATATTTCCTTTAGTGGAGAGCACTGCCAGCAGAGGCTATCGCTGCAATAGGGTGTGTATATGAGTATATGGGCGCGCTGTTTTCAACTTTTGTGTGTGATCTCTTCTGGAGTAAATATTGAAAAAAATTATTATCAGTGCCAATGTCAAATCTAAGACATTTTAAATTTTATTAATTAGGATATGTCAAACCTTCTTGCAATTAATAGATTTGGCAATATACGCGACCATATGTACATACATATAATACATATGCATGTACAGAGAGAAAAATTGCAATATTTTTCCATTTTATTAGATGAGATGTTGTTGATCGTTGGATTTGTCTATATTTTAGAATGTTTTAACAGATTTAAAATAACTTATTAACAGGGTGGCGTAAGCAGTATATTGTAAGTTGAATACTCATACTTCAAGTTTATTTTCCTACCTTTTAGAAGGTGTTTTTCGAGAAATACTTCAGGTAATTATACGTGTTTTTCAAATGTTATAAACTGTTTCATTGAAACGTGACTGCATATCTGTAAATAAAATATTCTGTTCGCCGATTCAGAAGAAGAAAGTTGAATATCGTGAAAAGCGTCAAAACCAAAGACGGTACACTGCTTTCCAATGAGCGATGGAGATGGAGCAAGCACTTTTTAGAATTGCTCAATCCCAAACAAGCCATGTAATCAGGAAGATGACAGAGCTATGCTCGAGACTTTGGCGATCAAATCGCTACAAGTTGGCGAATCTACCGACGTGGATAAAATCGGGCCAGAAATGCTAAATGCTTTGAGTGAGTGAGTGAATGCAATGGCTCTCACGTGTCATTAAAGTGGCATAGGAATGCGGTGAAACACCTGATGATTGTCTCTCTTTGTAAAAGGGGAGATAAAAGAGATTGAATCAATTAAAGGTGGCATCTCTTTTAAGTCCCCGTGGAAACGTCTTTGCTAAGGTGCTAGAAATGCGTTCCAGATCTCTGGTTAAGGATTGTTTGGTGGATAAAAAATGCTTTCACAACCGACCAGTTATTCACTCTCAGAATGGTTCTTGAGATGACCTGGGAGTATACTGAACCTGTATACACATGTTTTGTGTATTTGGCGAAAGCATGTATTAGGGTTCCTCGAGGCAAACTCTGGAGTTCCTTATTAAGGGCGACGCAATATTTATATACAAACTATAGAAGCTGTGTTCGAGTAAATGGCGGTAGATCAATACCCTTCACTGTGGGGGTTGGACTCTGCCAATGGTGCCTTTCGTCAATTCACCTCTTCATTGCATATATGGACTGGATGCTGCAGTGCAGCTGTGGCAGAGAATATTGCAAAGTGGGGGAGTTAAGGATTAGTCATCCTCTTTTTGGGGATGATTTGGTCATCCTTGGTCGTTTGTCGGAAGTATTGATTGTTTCCATAACGCCTATTCAGTACACTCTGCATGTTTGTAGAGTCTCAATGAAGCAGCTGGATATGTTTAAGTATCTCGGAGTCTTATTCACGAGTGATGGAAAAAGTAATATCGAGTTATTCTGTAGAAATGGTCAAGTTCCTGTTATAAGGAAGGCCGAACTTACCTATAGTGTTCAAAACTAATTATCGGTTTTTAACTTGGTATATGTTCCAACTCTCACCTACAGTCGCGGATACAAGCTGCTGAAAGAGGTTCCTTCGCGGTGTTGCGTAACACCAGAGTACGCGAGGCACTCAATGTAGAGCAGCTATTTTTTCGGCCGACCCCTCGGTAGGCCTATAAATAGATAGTTGGATCAAGTCCGACATCTCTCTTGGAGCCGTCTAGGGATTTCTCCAGATGAGTTGGAGTCGACGGCGGAGGTTCAAAAATGATGGAGAGTGCACCTTATTATCCTACCCTCGCGACCCTCATAAAGGATTAGCGGGTGAACTATTTTAATGACAAAACGGAGAAGTGTACTTGAAATCGCACATTTAAAGACGCAGCGAAGCGGGTACAACCGGCTAGTTATTGATAAGAATTATTGAATACATAAATTAAAAGAAATATAATAACCAACAATTTTCAAACAAAGTGGTTTTTCTAGTATTAACTTATTTATTGAAAAATTTCATATATGTATAATAATAAAAAAAAAATATTTATTTTAAGGTACAAATGCAAACGAATAGTTTGACATAATAAAATAATTTTGTCCAGGTAGAATGGTATTTTGGACCACTGTGATCTGTCGACGGTGAAGTAAAATTATAACTTACTTCACATTTTCATGCAACAAATTGCCGTATGTATTGTAGTATCATTTCCGAACTTACACCAATGTTTTTGAAAAGTGATTGTCACCACTATGACCTTAACCGCCTCAAATATAAAATATATGTGTGTGTATTCCGTAAACTTGAAATAATACCCTATTCATTCAATAACTGAAATCCGTATATCTGACAAAGTGGAAAACTGAAAAAAATGCAGAGACTAGGTAGAAAATAGAAAGGCTAAGGGCCGATTTTTCAATAGTCAGACAAATAATCAGATAAGGGTTAACTGCCAGATAAGACATTTATGCATTTTTCATTAGGCGTATATCAGCTATTCGAGGCAAATAACACTGCGTATCTAGTAGATAAATAGTGGAATAAATTAAATCATTAGTTATCAATCAGACTGTTTATCTGAAAATTGAAAATCGGCCCAAAGTCTAATACGGCAAGACTGGAAATGTGTAGTAATTTGAAACAATATGCTTGCACGTTGAAGATCAATAGCTGTGCTCGTACATGTAAGACACCATCTGGAACATATCGCCGGCACATTATTAATATCGCCTTGGCCAATCAAAATATTGATCATGACATTGATCGTTTGTTTCTCGTATATATATTACATACATATTTACTGAAAAAAGAACATCGTAATTTTTGAATGTTAGTTGAAGATATTTGTGATGACTCAAGTTAACGCACGAATTAGACTTGTTCATGTGTATATAAATGTATTTTATTGATAGAATATATGACAAGGATTAGGATGCTATTCAAGCTAAGGAGAACAAACAACTGACTTGAAGATCTTGTGATCGGTATGCTCATTGTATAATAGCTTATTTGCTGAATAAGCCCACACATCTTTGACACTCATCACAATATTCAATTTCTGTAATGTAATGTTTTTGAAGTTGTTAGCTTTGGAGATTGAATAGGAAAAAAAATCCACTAAGATATACTGATATTTAGCAAAAATAGAGATCTTAAGTAAAATTAAGTTCAGATCTTAAGAAGAAAAAAACAGACTCAGAACAGTGGGTAGGTTATCAATTGCTACAGATTTAGTTCTTGACGGCCCTGGCACATATTGCAATCTCACTTTCTTTCATGACTTTTTTAACCATTTTTTATTATTACTTTTTAATCAGTAACAGCCGTATTCATATTCATATGTCATATAACGAATATTTGTTGTAACTACTTTTATGTCTAACCAGCGTCTTTAAAAGTCAACAGCTTATATTTGACATCCACCAAATTTATGTATTGTACATATGTATATCACATTAGTAATAAAATGCTTGTTATATTTATTTTGATTAGTGTCTTTACTTATTTTAGTAAATAGCTAAATTAAATCGAAACTGTCATATGATTGTTACAACCAGTCCTTTTATCTCAAGTCACTTAGTAGATTAGATTAGATTTCAGATTCGTAAGACTATTTATTTCAATACTATTCCTACAAGATCGTAACTTAGCCTACTATATGACATGTTATTTATCCGTCTGCCAGCTCTTTTGCAAACAAAGAAATTGTTATATACATGTTATACAGTGCACGAAATAATTATATCCGGCAAGCAAAAAGCTTATAAAGAACTAAATATTTTTACTATTATTTGAAGGGTCTTATTTCATTTAAATTATATGCTTAAAAAAAAGATAAAAACTATAAAAAAAATTTAAGTTGCGTATTTAAAAAAAATATATACGAGCTCAAGGTGAAAAGTTCTCGGCCTGACAATGAAAGACTGCGATTTTCAGTTAAAAAATGATTTTAGTTTTTTACATAATCTCCCTTGACTTCAACACACTTAAACCAGCGTTTCTCCAACATCAGTATTCCTTCTCGGAAGTGAGAGTCTGGAAGGCTGTGAAAATATTCATCTACGACCCTCTCAACTTCTGCATTGGATGTGAAGCGCTGCCCAGAAACAAATTTTTTTCAAGTTTGGGTACAGATGGAAGTCTGAGGGTGCCAAATCAGGTAAATAGGGGGGATGGCCGAGCAAATCGTACCCCAAATCCCGTAGTTTTCCCATCGTCAACACACACTTGTATACAGGTGCATTGTCTTGGTGAAAGATGATTTTTTTCTTCTTCAAGCCAGGCCTCTTCTCGCGAATTTTGGCATCCATCTGGTCAAGAAGGTTGGAGTAATATTCGCCTGTAATTGTTCTGCCTTTCTCAAGGTAATCAATTAACAGGATCCCTTTCGCATCCCAAAACACACTGGCCATGACCTTTCCGGCAGATACGATCGACTTCGCTTTCTTTGGCGCTGAACCACCAGCTTCCACCCACTGCTTCGACTGCTGTTTCATTACTGGCGTGTAGTGGTGGACCCATGTCTTATCCATGGTTACAAATTGCCGCACAAAATTGGTCGGATCCCTATTAAATCGGTCCAAGGATTGCCGCGAAAATCGTTTGCGTATTTGCTTTTGATCGGCATTCAGCAAATGCGGCACCCATCTTGCGCAGAGCTTTCGCATCCCTAAGTTTTTGTGGAAGATGTTTCGCACCCTCTCCTCCGATATACAAACAGCCTCAGCTATCTCACTCACCTTCACTCGCCTATCGTCCAACACAATATCATGCACTTTTTCGATGGTTTCGGGTGTCGTTGCGGTTTTTGGGCGTCCTTCATGTGGGTCGTCTTCGAGGGACGTGCGACCATGTTCAAATTCAGCTGCCCACTTTTTAATGGTTGACATGGAAAGAGCAGAGCCCCGTAAACTTTTGTCAACTTTGGATGAATTTCCTTAGGGGTTAACCCATCCAAAACGAAGAATTTTATGACCGCACGATATTCAAGTTTATCCATTTTAACGAAAAACACGCAAGACGTCTACTGCAAAAATTCGTGCAAACAAACTACTTGGGAGAACGAGTTAAAACTTGTCATACGGACTAATGAGAAGTGCATCCAGACAGGAAACATAAATTTTTGCTTATTAGAACGCTATCTCTGCGTCAGGCCGAAAACTTTTCACCTTGCCCTCGTAACAGGGTCATTCTTCTTCTTCAATCAATCGAGCCCTGGGGGACATCACGCGTTGTTGGTAAGAAATTGAATTTTTTGTTGTTTCATACAACTACTTACGTTTGGTCTATAAGATAGGAGTACAGAAGCTTAACAGCACATGGCGAAAAAATAAACAAATGGCGAAGCTTGTCACATAAAATGGAATGGTACACCGTATCGAATGCTTTCGAAAAGTCGAGAAGGATTGGAAATGTTACTTTATCCCCGTCCATTACTTGCCATAGATCTTCGGTGGCACTTACGAGAGCTGTAACACATCTGTGATTTTTCCGAACACTGGTGGTGCTGGTAGTGAAATTAATGTTTGATTAAGGTCCTTGCAGTCGATATCATCTACACAGTCCGTCTTGCCTTTGGCAACTCCCATTTGGCGTAGGTTATTCCACAGCTGCCGTCTGGTTAGGGATGAGTTAAATCGGTTGTAGTAAAATCGGGATTTTGCAGTACGAATTGCCATAATGACTTTGTTCCGAAGTGAGCGATACAAGCAGTGGTGTTCCTCTAACGGGAAACGTTTCCAGAGATTGTAGGATTGATCTCGTTAAAATTCGTACGAATTTGCTAAGTGAACTATGGTTTGCTTTTGTTCTTAAGGGAACGTGTCTATCATATAATTTTAATATGTTAGAATTAAGGAAATCAATTTGGTCATTAGACGATGGCATATGGTATAATAAATTTTCTCCTAGTTTATGCTTTGAATATGTTCTTCTAATAAGGCATAGTCCATACGTTAAAAGTCTGTATATTGAATGGTTTTGACAGTAGGAGTGATATTAAAATCGGAGGAAAGATAAATCAAATCATGTTTAAAGAAAGCAGCTGCTACGAATTGATCATACAAAGCTACTTTTTTAAGTCGCTGACTCAGAATGAGGCTAGCAACGTTGGAAGATGGCAAGAAAAATGAGTCGGTATAGTGGTGTTTACTGCTCGTAAGATGAATGCAGTCATAGCGTCAATAAATAAGGGAATTTTCTCTTAGAACATTAGAATTAAAATTCCCGCATATTATCACGTTAGAACTACTTAAAGAGATTTCTTCCATTTGTGTTATAAACGAGGAGATATCGGTATTACTGTTCGGCCTGTAAACAGTACCAACAAGTAGCTTACTCTCATCACTAGCAAGTTCAACAAAAACATACTCAATCTCGATATAACTTCTGGACAGGCAATTCAGCTTGAATTTGATATCTTCCTTTATGTATGTCGCAACACCGCCGCCCCCACGACTTCTTCTATCGAGAAACTCGGTATCCACTCAAACACCACAACTCGTTATAAATATACATATACCATACTTTGCACAAATTATTCCGCTAAAACGTCTTAGTTGTTCGATCAGAAAATGCATTTGTATAATTTTTCTTTTCAATTGTAATATTTAGCATATCAATATTAATTTTTTTTAACAACAAATATTTAAATCTAAATAAAATTGTTCTAAGTTCTACCTTAACTAGCACATTTTACTCGATCCATTTATATGGTTATTCATAAGCCGCATATTAAGTCTATGGTCATAATGATTTTTTATGTTTTAGTGTCATCAAAATTTAAAAGAATTTATCTTTATTTCGTGGCGTGGGTGCCATGGCGTAAGTGGTTAATTTGTCGGACCACTGCGCGTGAGGCTTCAAGCTCGAATCCCAGAAAACACCAAAAAGTTGTTTCACTGTTCCACTTCTCACGACCGTCTGACAAACAACTTCTCAAAACAAATTGCCCTACGGATACGGCACTTAACGGTAGGTTCCATCCATTTGTGTGAAAAATATAACGCACACAGCATGAGTGGTTGCGAGAAGCTTCGCCCTGTTGCACCAAATATTTATTTTCTATTTTAAGCAGATCGGATATGTCCATTTTTGGAAACCATGCTCGAATGTCTTTTTTTCCAAATAACTCTAGCTGGTTGTTATGAAAATAAAAAAAAAAAAATTTTTCTAACTGCTGACAATTTTTCTTTCTTTCGACCCAAATACAGGAATATGACACTTTACATTTGGAATGATCGCTGTAGACCCGGTTGCGTTGTCTGATTTAGTGCAGCACTGCCAAACGACAAAGTATTAAGCATATGGCAAGAACAATTTGGCAACAACACTGTTTGACTCCATTTGCCAACAAAAAATGGGCAAACAGCCCGCTTAACTAAGCACAGAAAAAGGTTAATTTCAGAAAAAGTTGCGTATACGCCAGAGAAATAATCCAACAAAATTCTATGGCATTGCAAGATGCCTCACTCATATGGAATCCAGTGTGGTTGCAGTGTGATCATTAATTACTCCAGTCTTTCCATTTCTATTCAAAGTTAGACCACGAGGGTAAAAAAACACGTCCGCGGATATACATTTGATTGATAATTCAGATTGGAAGCCGCTGAAATACACAGTGTTTGCACATAACAATGCAGGTATGAGCGTGATTTACTACTGCGAAGCAATTGAATAAAGAAAGATGATGAACATTTTTAGTTCGCACTTAATCAACGGGGAATATAATCTCTTCAATTGTAATAAAAGAAGCCCCCAAGAATTATCGCATCTGTATTTAAAATTTAAAGAGCTAAGTACCTTTTTACTATGCACTTCCATTTAACTGTCATATGCTAACTGCCCAAAGCCCAATATCTATATCTGACTGTACTTTCAAGGTAACTGCAATTTATAAATCATAAAAACCAGAAAGTATTTAAAAACAACGTCCACAGAATTTAATTTATAATTGCTTTTCCTCCATGTAAAACGGTAGAAAAAAACAAAAAAAGTATTTAATGACACACAGCCGTAGTATCACTCAGCAATGAAATTCGAATTATCTATCTCACAGTTTGTTTTAATGAGACAAGGTAAAATTTCAACGGCCATTATTATGAATCAACTGTCCGTCCATCTATCTATGCCTCCTCCGCAACAAATGTCCAAAACAATTATTCCCGCAAATTGAAGTGATTTCTCAAAAATGTTCCGCACTTTCATTCACAATTAATTACAATTTCTCAGCAAACACTTAATTACTTTGGTAAACTAACCCACCCCAAACCGCCACCCCCTCCAGACCGACTACTAAATCCAAGCTATTTCAGGAAAAACCACATTCTATTGAGGCGAAACAGAAAAGATACGAAAAACTTTTTCACGAGTATTTTCTCAATTTAATTGGCATCCTCGTCTCTCGTTCACCTGTAGATGCGAACGTTGCGTCGACGTTGTCGTTCAGTTAATCACCATAACAAAAATCCATAAAATCCAATTTAAATTTCATGAATGAAAAATCTAATCATACTTAGAACTCGATGTTGTATCTCAAAGAGAACACAATACGATTCTTTCTTTCTTTTTTTTGTGCGAAAGAATTATAAATACAAATCGATCGTGTATCGATAGATGTGTACGAGGAGATACTTTCTCAAGAAACTGCACAGGGGAAATGGATTCATCTTTGGATTCAACTCCGGGAATTAGCATATTTTACGCCACCCTCCCCCGAGATGGATGCTGATGGTGAAGGTAAACAAAACGTGTCGAAGACAACGACGACAAGCACATCTTTGTATCTCTGAATATCTGACTGCGTATCTACATGTGTATTTTCCCACCTTGCTTAAGAAATCGAAAATGTTTTCTCCCCCCGAATTTGTGTTGTTTTTATTTGAAATAAAATTCAATATCCAAACATTGGCCCAAAAATAAACCAAGCAAACACTATGCCACCCACCTTCATGTGAACATATCCTCGGCCGTTGATTGGCTGCTCTGGCTGGTTGTTTTAGGGGAGTGCTTGTTTCTGATTATAGTGACGGATAAAGGTAATCCGCGTGCGACAGTGTTTAGCTGGTATCCAAAATCAATTACTCAAGGATAAAATAAAGAACACTTTCGACGAGATGAGCTCCGAATTCAATTTTCGTTTCACCCTTATAATGGAATATTCATGCTTATTGCTTTTTTTTTCGGTACGTACGTACGTAAAGCACTTTTAAAAACTACCTTAAACCGACAGAAAATAAAAATAAAAATCACTCTATCTTAAAGATACTTTTTTTTTATTTTTCGCTGACCCGACTTTAAGCAGCTTGGCCTAAAAAAAAAAACTCATTCCCGACTTGCATCGCATGCACTTTTACATTTCCAAATGCAATAAATCCGCTCCGCACGCTATAGATTCAAAGGATAGTATTACCTTCATAGAGTACAATAAATCTACTAAATGCGATTGAAAGATTTGAATAAACGCGAACACTGAGAACACCTTTTTGAATAGCCATCAGTGAGGGGACTATTCACTTGTACCATTCACACTCATACACTTTAAACTTGCATGCACCACCTACAGATAGATCCTTTTTGAAATTCTGATATTTGATCCGATTTTCTAGAGTGCGACCGAAATCGACGAGGGAAAACGCGAAACTAACTGTACAAAATGAGAATCGGGAAAACCTGTCGGAGTAGCTTTTTCGAAAAGATACACTCTGTCTGCAGAAAGCTTTCGCAAAAGTTAGATTGTCTGGCTTCGGGCGAGTGAGGAAATCATAGTAGATACATGGGTAAGGGGATATCTATTCTATTGTGGCAATAACCTACCACCTGTTTGATATTAGTCGAGAGCGAGAGAAAGCACTTGTGGATTTCGTTAAGTTTTTTTTTTTTACTGATAACGCGTCAGAGGCTACCAAACTGTGAGAAATTTAATTTGAACTTGATGTTTAGTTAAGAGAAGTGGTAAGACTTATACAAAAAGATTTGAGATATTAGCTGTTATCTGTAGTATATGGAGGCAGATAAGAAATGGGATTTGACAGTGAGGGGAAATCACTCATCTCATGACTTGTAGCTCAGCGGGTTATACCAGTAAGCTGGATAAGCTAAGCGAGTTTTTTTAAAAGAGACGTCTAGCCAAACTGCCTTTGTATCTCATGATACATTATGTTTGTATGAAGGAATAATCTGCAAGAATAGGCTGAAAATACGATGACTATACGGGTGGGCCAACTACAAGTTTCTTTTTAAAAATGCAATAAAATGTACAAAATGAAATTTTTTCCATGTATTATGGCTTTTTTCTATTACGGCTGTATTAGAGCAAACATTCCCATTAATTATGGGATACAACGTCGTTCAAGTGGCTTCCTCGGCTGGCCTCGCAGTAGCGCATTCTATTACTCCAATTTTCCAAGACCTTGTTGATGGTTTCGGGATGTAGCTCGCGGGTTGCTTGAATGATATTGGCCTTAAGTACTTGAATCGTTTCCGAATTGTTGGCACAATATCGAGCTTTCACGGTTCCCCACAAAAAGGGGTCAAATCGCAACTCCAAGGCGGCCAATTGACATCGCCAAGACGGCTGATAACACGATTTGGGAATTTGGTGCGCAAAAGACCGATTGTGGCATGGGCTGTGTGGCATGGTGCGCCATCCTCCATGAACCAGAGATCGTTCAAATCCATGAGCCATTAGCATGGCTCTGTAACGCCCACCGTTGACCGAAACGTTGTTCCCAGCCTCATTTTCGAAGAAAAATGGTCCAATGATGCCATCACTCCACAATCCGCACCAAACTGTCACTCTCTGTGGATGCATTGGCTTCTCGAGAATAACGTGCGGGTTTTCCGAGCCCCAGATGTGGAAATTTTGTTTGTTAACGTAGCCGCCGAGATGAAAATGTGCCTCGTCAGAATAGATGATTTTTCGCCCAAAATCGTTGTCCAATTCAAGCTGCTCATGCGCTTTAAATTGCTGAATCAATTGGACCTTGTAAGCGAATAATCCCAGATCTTTGTGCAAAATTCGCCTCAGGCTAGTGCGTGAAATGTTGAGCTGTTGAGATCGATGACGAGTTGATGTTCGTGAATTGAGTCTCACACTCTCGGCTACAGCAGCCACATTCTCGTTTGTGCGCACCGTACGACGACGCGGATCATGAGTGTCGTCCACTAGCATACCAGTCTCACGAACTTTCTGCACAAACTTGCGTACAGCAGGCGCGGTGGGTGCTTCATTTCGGCCAAAACATCTTTTAAAAAAAACGCACTGTTTGGGCTACACAGCACTCACTTTGGAAATAAGTTTTCAATATATTCCAATATTGTTCAAGCGTAAAGCGACTTATTTCGTTCCGTGGAGGTATGGTACTAACTTTCTGTCGAGATTTCGAGCGGTAAACAGCTGTCAGTGTTAAAATAACCTATGATTTAAAAAGAAATCACTAGATGGCCCACCCGTTATGTGTTTTTTGATTGGCAAATGGACGCAATAAACGTGATAGATCAACCGATCAACAGTAGATGCCATAATTAGGGTCACTCAGACTGTAGAAGAATCGATCCCGTGGAAGTGAGTGACGGAAGGAAGATGCAGTCGTGGCACTTGACGTTAAAAATGCCTTTAGTTCCGCAATCTGAGGTCCCATAGGGCAGTGAAGGTACCACGGTACCTAGCCAAATTGGTCTGCTATACGACACTGATATTAGAATGGAAGAACACCTCATATTCGGTGGAGTACCGCAAGGATTAGTGCTAGGATATATATTATAGAATATATTGTATGAAAACGTTCTAAGACTTGGAATTTCTGACGAATCAAGATAATAGGTTTTGCCGACGGAATCGCGATAGCAGTGATGCCGGACTATCTGGAAGAAGGAGAAGATATTTGCAGCGAATAATTCGGCACCGGCTATCAAGCTGTACTAGTCATCAGTCGGAAGAAAATGAATGAAATCAATGTCGGAATAAGTAGCCATGACATTACATCAAAACCAGTCATTAGGTACCTGGGAGTTATGATTGATACCAAGCTGAGCTTAAGAGAGCACATAGAAAAGCCAAGAGATAAAGCCGCTCGATTATATGTAGCATTATCAAGGATAATGATAAACATCGGAAAATGCAGATAAGACATTCTGACATTGAAGAACTAAGACATACAGAATGAAGCTCAAGTCAGTGTACCACTTGTATGAACTTAGAAAATGCAGCGACTTCAGAGCTGTGTCAGGTGATGCTGTAGGCGTTATTGCAAGTCTGCTTCCAGTGGGTATTCTGGCAAAAGAACAATGGAGAGTATAAATCATCAATAATTTGACCTTTCGAGAAAATGGACCTATCGACTGATAACCAATGTAGTAAAATGGGTAAACTGACGTCACAAAGAGGTTAACTTCCATCCCAGTCAACTACGAACAGAGCACAGATGTTATCGATTCTCATAAGTTTGGATACGATATCTGCCCCATCTGTCTAAATTATGGAGCGACCCATGAGGAACATGAATTCTTTCGATTTTTTTTTTTTTTATAACTTGCGCACATTCAAAGGGTTATGAATACCTTAAACATGTTTACACGCAGTGCGGGCGTTGGAAAGGATAGATAGAGAGCGAGAGAAGGATGTTGGTGTCGTGGTTCTTGAAGCCCAGTTGTTCATGGTTCAAAGATTCTCCGGGGGTAGCGTCTAGATAACTTGGGAGATTTTTGTAATTTTTTTATCTTTGCTTCTGATTCACAGTACTTTTTCCCAAAAACCAATGTCAAGGCCAAATCACCATCAACAGAGCGAATAATTTTTCCAGCCATATGGCAAAGCTACTGCCAGTGTTATGCCTTCGCAGTAGTGTTCACACAAGCTTTCGCAAATGACCGCACTGACTTTATATATTTCATGAGAAATAAATAAATACTTGCTGACATCAGGATGTGTGTCGGATCACTACGCATAAGGATCCAAGTTCGAATTCCAGAAAATACCAAAAAGTTTTTCACGGTCCCACCTCTCGCGAGCATCTGACAAACATCCGAGAGTATAGCTGTCACGAAAAAACTTCTCAAATCACTGTTCGGATTCGGCATTAAACTGTAGGTACCTTCCATTCGTGTGAAAAATATAACGCACACAACATGAGTGGTTGCGAGAAACTAGGCCCTGGCACTTTAAAGAGCTGTTGCGGCAAATATTTGTTTATTTATGACATCAGGATTTGAACCATGAACCATTAGCGTGGCAATTGACGACGTTACCACTACAACATTGCCACCACGATATCAAAGATTTTGTGCGGAGCGTAGAAGCTTCAAAGAAAGAATTGGAGTGGCCATTAGTGTGAATGAAAATGACTATGAGCAGCAAAAACTATATCCAATAGTAGAGAAATGCAGAGCCTATAGAAATGTTTAGGGATCGATCCACGAGGAGAAATGGATAGCAAGCAGTTTAGTGGGTAGGAATCTCTTACTGTTACTGGCCATGGCCCAGTTTCGCCGTTTGAAGATTCAAAAAGCCTAAAAATGAGGCGGTGCAATCCTTCTAAAATCATCATTTTCTTTACTATTCTAAGCCTGGTTATGGTCAAAGAGGCATCCTGGTAGACAGAATGGCATTGTGATTATATGGCCAAGTTCTTCGGAAAGGGTAGTTCTTACCTTTGCCTTCTGCTTAAATTTTCGTGCCAGTATAAAGCAAAAGACCCTAATAATACTTATTTCACAACACACCCATCTGCTTAACCTAAAAAAGCACATGCGCACATACTTATGGGAACTGTACTTTACTTATCTAAATTATCCTTAGCTTACCATACTTACTCACTCACTTACTTAGATGGCGCCGCAGTCCGGGGTGGACCTGGGCCTCAGCCAAAAAACCTCTCCAGACGACTCGGTTATTAATCAGCTGCCTTTAGTTGCGCACGCCAAGTTGGTTGAGGTCCCCCTCCACTTGTTTGCCGCAAGGTCGTCCTATACTGCGCCGTCCATCCGGGGTGGATTCGAAGATTTCCTGGGCTAAAAAATTGGGCTTCATCCACTCTACATGACCCAGCCATCTTTTTCGCTGTATGAGAACTCTTCTGACTAATTTGATGTTCTTGTACTCGTAAAGGCGGTATAGTTCAGCATTGTACCTTCTTCTCTACTCGCCGTCTATACAGATGGGACCAAAGACCACTCGAAGAACTTTTCTCTCAAAGTAACCAAGGGCATCCTCATCCGATTTTGACAAAGTCGATGCATTTGTCCTATATAGTAGGACTGGGATTATTAGAATCTTGTACAGTGTTGTCCGAGATAGGGCTTTGCTACTTGATTAACTTTTTAGCCCAACAAAATGGCGATTAGCAAGATTGATTCTTCATTTGAATTCCACTTCGATATCATTGGTCAAGCTTATAGCAAAGCCTAGTTAGACAAATCTTCAAATCTTACCCGAAGAGATGACGCAGTAGAGGACTTCCTCGCCTCATAAAATAAAATACCAAAATTTGTTATTTAATTCATCCCCATATAATATCTTAAAACTACCCAACTAACTGTACAATTTTGAAGTGCATTGTGTAATACATCTCGCAACAGGCTAACTAACAAACGTCCTTGCAAATCTGAAATTATATTTCTATCATGATTGGTGTCTTAAAGCCATTTCTATCCGAATCTACGTGCATGAATTCGTCTAAAACACACCTTATCGTCCCACGTGCAGTATTTATTGGTGATAGTGTTCATTTCATTCCCCTGCTCTATACAAAATCATTATTACTATTTCGCATGCCATGCGTCAAACCACAAGGGGTTGTTGTGTCATAATTAACCGATAAATAAGATAATTGAACATGCTTGTCATCGTTATTAGACAATTCAGCCAGCGTCTACCCGATGTGCATACCGACTAATGTTGAATGATTATTATTAGTATTTCTCAGCAAAGTAAAACTATCGATTAGATTTTCCATTCCAAGTGCCACAAATCGATTAGAATAAGTGTGTCAATTATTTTTTATTAGTTTTACCATATGCAACAAAGTGAAGTTGAAAGTATTATATTCAATCACTTAAGCATGCACAACCTCTTGACAATCAAAGTTCAAGGATAAAAGTCTTGAAATGTAGAACTATAAAGTAGAATGTAATAATAACGCATAAAATAATTTAAAAAAAATAAGATAGGCGATTGCAATGGCCTCATGAACCCTTTTGTTATTTTTTTACGTCGCATATAGGTCTAGTTGCTTCTTGCTCGAAAGTACCTTGACTTAACAAATCCATTCAGTAGAACGCACTTTGAATTTGCGGTTCTTAATATATACAATTCACGGCAGATCGAAATATTCACTTCATCCGTGCTTTTATTGATTTACTGGTAGAGTGAAGAAATTCGCCCATTGGGAAATAATGTTACCGCTAGAGACGACTTTAAGAAGGCTCCATGGGAAGGAATTATTTTGATGAACTTCAAGAGCTATGCAAAGTATAATAACGAGCTGAAGACTCAAAATTCGAACCAAGAACGGATGTAGAATGGTATACTAGGTTTCGATGGAAAACGTTTGACTTAAAGCTCTCTCCTACCCAAAGTAGCTACAAAATATAATCAGCTGCGTCCAGAGTCATAAGAATACCCTTTTCTTCTTTCTTTATGTCCTGTATCCCCTTGTGGGTCCTAGGGCCTCTACTACGCCTACGCGCCATCGTGTTCGGTTTCTAGCAATGTGTCTGAGTTCTCCCCAACTTTTCCCTAACTGCAGTGCCTCCTTCTCGACTGTTCTGTCACCCTTACGGAACGTGTGACCAATCCACTGCCACTTCCGCCGTTGAAGGGTTGTGCCTATTGGTTCCTGACCCGTCCTCTCGTAAAGGTGTTCGTTAGAGATACGATTGGGTCAGAAAATCCTTAAGATATTGCGCAGGCACCTATTAACAAACGTTTGCGGCTTTCTGGTAATAGTAATGGTCACTTTCCACGTGCTGCAACCATATAACAGCACGGATTCAACGCTGGAGCCGAATAGTCTTATTTTGGTGCCCAAAGTGATTGCATTGCAACATCCGGAACGCGAACTTTGCTTTGGCGATCCTGTTGGCTATATCCAGTTCGGTTCCACCATCGGTCGAGACAATACTCCCAAGATACTGGAAATCCTCTACTCTCTCTACCGGTTGTCCAGCAATGCATAATTGAGCCGATGAGTTAGTTCCAAGGCTGATAGTTTTAGTTTTTGCCGTATTAATTTTCAGCCCGACGACACCTGCCTTCCTCTCCACATCTGCTGTCATTTGGTGGAGGTCCATAATTCTGGGGGAGAGTAAGCATACATCGTCTGCGTAGTCAATATGTTTCAGTTGAGATGTGAGAGTCCATCGAATTCCTCCGCTTCCCGTCGACAAAGCTGCATGAAGCACATCGCTAATCACCAATAGGAATAATATTGGTGGAAGGATACAGCCTTGTCTTACCCAATTTTGGATCTCAAATTCCTCAGACAACCTTCCCCTGTGCAGAACGTGACATTTGGAACCTTCATATGTAGCTTTGATAATAGCAATTAGTTTATCGGGAATACCTCTCCTGCGTAAGACACGCCAAATAAACTCCCTGTTGACACTATCGAACGCCTTCTCAAAATCGATGAACAGCAGGTGCAGTGGCGATCGATATTCAACACACTGTTCGATGATAATCCGCAGGGTGTTGATGTGGTCGATACAGGAGGATCCAGAGCGGAAACCTGCTTGTTCGGCATCGATTGTGTCTTTGAGATAAGAATACCACTGGAAGATAAACTATCTGAGGAAATAAAATTTTCCACATTTCGACCCTCCAAAACTATGTGGCACTATCCTGATACTCATAGATAAATCCGAATATTTGAGTCTCATTCCTGACAAGAAACTTAGTTGAAAACTCAATATCCTAGAACTAGAACGTGTAAAGAAAGCCGCTATAGATCTGTATTGCTGTAAGGAAGCGAGAGGAAATAAATGGAGACTACAGTCAAGAATTACATACTAGCTCTATGTATTCGCCATTAGGCCCATACGGCTGTGGAGAAAGGCGTTCACCCAGCCTATCTTGGGCGCGAGCAAATATCGGCTTACCTATGCATCAGTGGAGCACTAGAAACTATCTTGACAATGGCTCTAAATATTCTATTGTACGTGCCACCTTTGGGTATTAAAAGCAAACAAGTGACAGCTTGTCTTACCAGTTTAAGTATGGGACACTCCTTTATTCCCAACGATGTTGAATTCCTTCCGCAAGGCACTGGCTACGTACTTCCAAAACTTCTGCTTGATAAAAACTTTGAAACCCGCATTCAGACTTGACTTGAGGGGGTAGATCTGGGCTTACAAGAGGTATTCGGAAGGCGAGGAGGGGTATCTTCTCCAATGATCTTAACTTAAGTATCACTTTCCGCCTTCCTAACGACTGTAGCGTTTTCCTGGCGAAGATTATGGCGCTAAAGGAAGCCTTTTGTCGTTGTTGGAGTACAATGTGATATCAATTCCCTCGACTCTGTCACCTTCAACTCGAAAACTGCTGTAAATTATGGCTAAAGTTTCCACACTTCACCTCATTTAGGTGCCGGTGCATAGAGACATTCAAGCGAATTGCATGGCCGACAAACTCACAGCCTGTTAAGTAGCTAGCTTATCGATCTAAGCAAACAAAATGAATCTCCACATGCCTCCTGCTACAGTGAAATTGCCACTTAAGCTTAATACTACCGGGTGTCCGCCGGGAAGGTATACTACTTTGTTTGTTTATAATTTTTGATTAAATGAAAGAGAATGGATCTTATATTGATAAATGTTTTATTTAATGTCGGCAATTATGTATGGAATACAATATCAGGTAAATGTCCGCCTCTGCTAGTCTCACAAATGCGAGCCCTTTTGAGCACATTTTTCATTGCATTCTCACACATTTCACGCGGTATTTCATTAATTTCATCACGAATATATTGTTTGAGTTGCTCAAGCGTTTCTGGTTTGTTTGCATAAACCTTGCTTTTCAGATATCCCCACAAAAAGAAGTCAGGAGCAGTCAAATCAGGCGACCGTGGAGGCCAATCAACATCACCATTTTTCGAAATAACTTGTTGTGGAAAGAGGTCTCGCAGTAATTCCATTGTAATCCTGGCTGCATGCGATGTGGCACCGTCTTGTTGATACCACATGTTAATCAAGCCCAAAGCATGCAGATGTGGCGTTAAAAACTTTTCAATCATATCACGATATCGCTCCCCATTTACAGTTACCGTTACGCCGTTTTCATTTTCAAAGAAGTAAGGTCCAATGATTCCTCCTGACCAAATTGCACACCAGACTGTTACTTTTAATGGATGCAAAGGTGACTGATGAATAATTTGAGGGTTTTCCATTGCCCAGAGCCGACTATTCTGTTTATTCACATATCCATTCAAATGAAAATGTGCTTCGTCACTCATTATGATTTTTTCATGAAAATCGGGGTTGTCATGGGCTAGCTGTAACATCGTATTGGCATATGTACGGCGGCGTAAATGGTCTTCTTGAAGAAGCTCTTGTGTCAACTGAATCTTAAATGGAAACAAATGCAAATCCTTGTGCAAAATTGTCGCCAAAGTTGTTCTTTGAAAACCAAGCTCCTGAGCACGGCGTCGAATTGAGGTTGATGGATTGTTTCGAACACTTCCTTGAACAGCAGTAATGTTTTCAGCCGATCTTGCAGTACGTTGTGGCCCATGCTTGGGCCTATCACCTACAGACCCTCTTTCTTCGAAATCATTCACTACACGATAAATAGTGCGTTTTGTTGGCACGTTGTTTCTCCCAAGAATTTCACGTAACTTTCTCATCGTCACAGTAATCGATGATTGATTTTGATAAAATGTTTTAACAATTAAAACACGTTGGTTTATCGAATATTTTTCCATAATAAATTTGCCACGTGTCTACTTCACGACTGCCAAATATGAACTGTCAAGACTAATGTTTACCAAAATGGCGGCAAAACAAATTAGTATACGTCCCCGGCGGACACCCTGTATCAACGTAACCAACTGCGGATGGGCGGATGGCATTGCGTGCCTCATTGCTAGACATATCTGCTAGACATAAGCTGGATTAACGCTCCAAATGCTTTATTAGACAGAGAAGAATATATCGAAACCTACGTATTCGATAGTTTAAGTAATTTGGTGAACGCCAACATCAGCAGCCTCCAGCGCCTAATAACAAGCTCTAGTTGGGTCTAAAGGTGGTTCTTTCTGGGGACCATAGATCGATGTGGTACTATAATAAACCTTTCCTGGTATAAGCATTTGTAAGTGCAGAATCTTTCTGCAGCATTAGCTGGACTGAGAACATAACAACAATTAATATGTAGGAAAATCAACTCCGTTTAAACCAGCACAGGTATTCCATATATGTTCATAAGACAATACTTAGGCTTAACAAAAGATATATGACATCTCCTTCGTCGAAAGAAGGATGAAATCTTTGAGCACGTTCACTGTTAATGTCCGGTACTATGCTGGTTAAGACTCCTCCACTAAGGATTAAAAAAAAGGAATGGCAATAGGCAATTTTGTTGGGCCCTATCTCGCCTTTTGCGTACAATGCCTTCTTTGCTAATTCTTAATATGTTATGTGTAGCGGAGATATACATACAATTACTCTAAGTGCTTCTGTGGGAGAGGGGAGGCTAATCTTTGCACTCTGCTTAGGGACGCCCTCGTTGTAGTTAGCCTTATTCTTTTAACCCATGCCACTGCCTGGTATGTAATTATGGGTCTTAATATCATCATATACATCCACCTCAGTGTGGCTGGGCTGCATTTCCAGGTTTTTCCTGAAATGTTCCTGTACACCACAAGTGCTCTAGTGACTTTGGTAACCACAGCTTTTACATGGTCTTTCCGAAGGAGTTTGCTAAGCTAGACACTTGACATGTTTCTGTGAGTCGAACCTGATGCCTTTCAATAGGATAGGTTGCATACAATTTAGCTGCCTTTTTTTGTGAAGGATATCACAGTAGTTTTGGTAGGGTTCACTCTAAGTGCTTCCGTTTCGCATCACGTTTATGTGATTCTTAGACCCCTTTGAACGATTTCATATAGCGTTTCTTAAAATTGTCCTCTTGCGATAATGACTATGTCATCGGCGTACCCTTGGGACTTAATGCTGGCATCTGTCAATTTGTGTAGTAGTTCATCTGCTACTAGGCTCCACATCAATGGTGATAATACTCCTCCTTGTGAGCAGCCTCTCCGGGCGTTTAGGCATCTCCCATAAAGCAAAAACGAAAAAGACCAGCCGCAGATAACAACAGAATCCCAAACAATATAAACTTGTCTATTCTGATCACCAAAATGACAGCAACTAATAGCAGATGATTCTAAGGTTCAAGATCTAAAGAATCAATTGAAGGATGTAACAGCTTTGGCTGAAAGTAGAAAGGAATTGCTGGAGAAAGCAGAGATTCGGTAAGATGACTTAAACGTTTTGTCAAATTAATTACACTTGGTTTTCATTTGTTTAGGCTACAAGAATCGACGAAATCAATATAAGACCTGGAGAAAAAGCTCCTCCAAAAGTAAGAATAAATTCAGAAACAGAAGCTCACAGACACCGAAGAGAAGACAAATTACCAATCTGGAATGGTTGAGGTAAAACTGTTTTACACTAGAAACTTGTGTGATGAAGCTCATTATGTACGTATTTCTAGAAAACGATATTTTCCTTCCATTTCCTTCTTCCGGAAAAGGATAAGACCATAAGCCAATTCCAGGAACTTGTTACCGCAAAGAGAAACCAAAATAAAGCAGCTTGCTTGCTTGCGCACTGATCAAACGATCAGTGGTCTTAATGGTAATATTAGGGCTAAGGATGAGGAGATCCTTGAATTAAAAACAAAAATGGAAGCTGCTGCTGGAGGGACTGATAAAGAAAAGCTTGAAATAGCCTCTGGTGTTGATGACAATGGTGATAATAGTTTGTAAACTTTTTTGATGAAGGGACAGGAGATTGGACAGAAGGGATTTACTACCAGGAGATGCGCGAAGAAGAGTGGAATTTTTCCAATGGCTACTGCGCAAACAAGCAGAAAACGGGCACTTCCTCAGTAACATTCTGTGGACTGACGAAGCGCAATTTACAAGAGATGGGGTAACAAACTACCATAATTTGCACCATTCGTCCGACTGTAATCCCCATTTAATACGCACAACATCATTTCAAAGGTAAGAATTTAATTATTGTGAATAACTTCTTCAAAATGAGTTGTTTATTTTAAAGGACGTCTGGCGTAAATGTTTGGGCTGGATTAATAAGAAACAATTTAGTAGGTCCGCACGTTCTTCCACGAAGAGTTAATTCCCATTACTACCTGGAATTTCTTGGAGAACGATTGCCGGAGCTCCTTGAAGATGTTCCTCTTGTTCAGAGAAGGGCGATGTTCTTTCAACAAGATGGAGCACCTTGTCACAGTAGCAGCGGAGTAACTTCGTTCCTCAACCATACTTTTAACGAACAGTGGATTAGTCGATTTGGCCCTAACCCTTGGCCACCCAGATCTCCTGATCTAACACCCATGGATTTATTCCTCTGGGCTGCTATGAAAGAAAAAGTTTATTTTAAAGAAATGTCGAGTCTGGAAGAGCTCCAAGAAAAAGTTGGTGCCGTTTCAGAAGAGATAAGAAGAAGTTTGCCGCCCGTTAATTTTGCATCCGAAATGCTTAAACGCCGCCGAAAGTGTATTTAAATAGAAGGAAGGCACTTCGAACAATTGCTATAAAGATTCCATAAACTGTTCTGTTTTAAGACTAATTCAGTAGGTACCTACACTTCTTTTTAACCATTTTTGTCTGACAAAAAATGGCTTTTACAACAACTTCTGTTAATCGTATGTAAAAAGTTGCTTAACATAATCTTTAGGAAATTTGTTGGGAATAAAAATTTCATAAAAAAAAAAAAAAAAATTAAGTAAAAATTTTGAGAAAAATGCATTTTAAATGAAAAAATAGAACAACAAACAACAACATTATATTGAGTTTAAAGAGCCGTAACCTTTTTGTAGCTGTACAGCTGTACCCAATGTGTAAAATTTAAATGTGTATGCCCTACTAAATTGTCTTTCGAAAATGTATAAAACTATTTTTGTACCTAGCGTTATAGCGTTTAAAGTGGTTACACCTCCAAATAAGAGGTCACCCACTTTGATGGCATATAACTTGAAATGTTGCGAGGATAGAGCCCCCTGCCATACAATTTTTTGTTCGGCGGAACTTGAGGTATCTCCTCTTAAAGGATTATACTGCTTAACTGGACTCCCTGTATATATATATAGTCTAACACAATCAGCCTTTATTTTACGTTTATTTTACGCTATTTCTTTGTCGATTTAATATTTGAATTAAAAATTTTGGGTGACGGCTTTTGTCATTCCTATAAAAGATTTTTTTCTTTTTTTTCCGAGGGTAGGTGAAAATCTTCAACAAGACACTATGAGGATCAACAGCGCGTGCTCATAATAGTGTAGGATTTTTACCCACTAAAAACTTCCGTTCAAAACATACTTGATTTTTATTTTTTACTACAACTAAGTATTCGACTTATCAAGAAGCTTTCATTTCGCGAAATAATGAAGTTTTACAGGTACCTTCCCATTGGAAGTTCCTGCTAGCTCCGCAGTTTAGACGCGGTTACTTATCGCGCTAAGTCTAAAGGTTTTGTTCTTTGTAGACGGCGTAATAAATTTCTTTCATCCAAAACTTGGAGGACTGATAACGTGACTTTCTAGTCGACTTTTATGCTATCTCGCATAGTTTTTTATTTCGTCTTCAATTGTTTTAATGCCAAGATCTCTATGGATATCGCTATTTCTGATATACCATGGCACATTAACAATATCTCTTAGCACTTTGTTTTCAAAAGCTTGTAGAATTTTAATATTACTTCTTTTGGTACAACCCCAGAGTTGTATACCATATGTCCATACGAGCTTTAGCACTTGCTTATATAAAAGCACTTTGTTCTCTATATTAAGCTCGGAATACTTTTCAAGTAACCAATACATTTCTCTATATTTATTATCTAGTTCTTTGCGTTTTTTCTTTACATGCGCTTCCCATTCAAGCTTTGCATCAAGTGTCATTCC
This sequence comes from Brachypalpus laphriformis, assembly GCA_945910035.1. Classification (NCBI taxonomy): domain Eukaryota; kingdom Metazoa; phylum Arthropoda; class Insecta; order Diptera; family Syrphidae; genus Brachypalpus; species Brachypalpus laphriformis. Next base: position 39,250,544 of record OX246756.1, read on the forward strand.
AAGATACTTAGCCTCGTTTGCAAACTGAATTTGAACCGAGTTTGAAAAGATCGGCAAATTATTTATTTTCTTATAAGTAAAATTTACATGAACAGATTTGGTCTCTTTGAGTGCGATTCACCAAACCTTTGTCCATTCGTTTACTCTATCCAAAGCTTCTTGGAGTTTTTCTGTAGTATCTTCGACCGTTTTTCCTACTACAAAGATAGCAGGGTCGTCGGCAAATGTAGCTAGCTCAGTGTCTTCTACTTGCGGTATATCACGAGTGTATAATAGATACAAGACTGAACCAAGTACGCTTCCTTACGGTACCCCATCATTATTTCCTTAAAATCTGAATATTCATTTCCACATTAGACGCGGAATAGTCTATTCGTAAGGTAGTTCTTCAAAATATTATATATGTGCTCTGGCAGAACTTGTCGTAATTTAAACTCTAAGCCTTCGTGCCAGACCTTGTTAAAGGCTTGAGAGACGTCAAGGAATACGCTTGAACAAATCTTTTTTTCTTCAAGTTAGCAAGGTGCCCGAAAAGAAGCCTGTTGAAGTAAGTGATTACTTTTCTGCACAAAAGTTGAAAAACAAGGAAAAATTCTGGAAGAATACATTAAGTGTTAGAGAGGAGGAAATAACGCTGTTGAAGGAGAAGTACGAATCATTTTGGTTTATCTCTTTACCCAATAACTAATTATTTGATTTATTGCAAGGTTTCATCTGTATCATAAAAAAAAGTAAGAAAGGGAAACGATCGATTTGGGATTAAACCCAGAAATGGAGCAGCTACGAATTGCTTATTGTGATTGTTTTTTGTCCCACCTCTATCTCAGCAGTCCTAGTTTTCAGCCAATTAATTGTGGTGTGATTTACTCCTGCATATAACTTTTATATGTATTACGTTATAGTTTCCCCAAATATTTGTATAAACAAAGTCTGTTCTCTTGATAAAACGACTTTGGCTACTTCCGAATTTTTTTTAATTTTCCAAATATTGATACCTCCAAATTCTGAACATTCGGATTTTGCTACACTTCCGCGATTGCAATAAAAACTTTATTCTTTCACCGAATCTTCATAATAACAACAAATGGCGTATAAAATAATTAGTGCTGTTTGCTTAGCTGACCTTCGAAGAGATGTTTACATTTTTTTAAGAAAACAAAAAGGAAATGTGCCATAAAAATTGAATTAAATGCAAATTCAAATAAAAAGTATATCAATGCAGATACATCGGTTTGACCTATCCATACGACTACAACCGTACACACATAAATTAATCCTTTGATGTATTTTTCTTTTTCATTGGCTTGCATGTGCCTAAGGGGATGAGTTTACGTAAATAGATACGGAATGCCACTGATGTACAATCACTAACAGACACGTATTCTGGATGTTCTTTTTCACAAAATTATCTTTTTGAAGCAGACAGATACGCATTGCTGCTTGCGACTTTGATAGACTCACATAAGAGTACGAATAAGACCATTATTCTTAAAACATATAACAATGATGCCAACACATGCTTGTCTAATACGGATATTACCCTTTACCTACTGTAGCACATGTTGGAGATGTAATTTATTCTACTGTTTTGATTATGTGTCGAGTAAACATAAACGATGTGCGCCTCACTCAATCGAGACAATCAAGATAAATATCTTGAATTTTTTGTTAACTAACATAAAAATGCTAATATTTCTTTTATGAGCAATAAATAATACTTTGTGTTTAATGTGACGTATGTACTGCATATGTTTACGGTATGGAATTATCTATCACAAGACTCGTAGATATGCAAAGCGATAAACGAAGTTCAATTCGCCATAAAATTTTGTACGAACAAATTTACTATCAAAAAATAAAAATTCTTGGAGCACACTTACAGTGTAGGGTCTAGTTTCGCGAAACTGTTACTATTGTGAGCGTTGAATTTTGTCCAAGAATGAAAATATCCACATTTTGTATGATGCATCCAACAATACACTTGGATGTTTATCAAATGTTTGCGGGAGGTGGGACCGTGAAAAAGCATTGTACTCCATGTGCTGTGTATTTACGTATTAACGAAATTAGTGAAGAACGGATATTAAATGGTAGGTCCCTCTTCTTCTTCCTATACTATTCTCTCTTTTGTATCTGATCGTACTTGTCTCCTACTTTGTGTCTACATCACCACAGCCACTGCAGAGGCTCGTATAAATTCAGGTGTTTTTTTTTTCAATAAGGCCTTGTCCAATGACCATCACTGCGTCCTAAATGATCTTTTGTGTCTTGAGTGCTTATAAGTTTAAGATTCTAACTACAATCTTTGTGGAGATGAATCCACAAGTGTGAACAACTCTCTATTATAGATACACGCGCCACCCGTCTTAACCAACATAGAACCAGACATGCACAAACAATGTGCTCTTAGGTTTCCCCCTCTTCCCGACAGAGATGGCACTCTAACTGTGGAGACAGATTCGGCTTGTTAAGTTAGTATCTCAACCCATAGTTGCTTGCAATGAATTCCCACTAGCTTCCTAACATAAATGTTCGCTGAGACTAAATATTGCCATGTAGGAATATAGCATAGTTAACCTATTGGACACTCTACATCTTCAAACTTGTTCCCACTGAGTTAGACGGAGTTCATGTTACTTATGTTTTGTATTCCCTTGTGGGTTCTAGCACCTCTACTACCTCTACGCGGTATCGTGTACGGTTTCTGGCAATGTATCTGAGTTCTCCCCAACTGCCGTGGCTCCATATCGACTGTTCTATGCCATGTTCTCCTCGGACCGCCAGGTCTTCTGCCTTCCTGAGTTAAAGGGTTCCATTGCATAGCATGGTTCGCTTTTGAACTGTCACCTTTTCGGAACGTGTGGCCAATGCACTGCCACTTCCGTCGGTGGATGGTTGTGCCTATTGGTTCCTGACCCGTCCTCTCGTAAAGGTGTTCATTAGAGATACGATTGGGCCAGAAAATCGTTAAGATATTGCGCAGACACCTATTAAAGAACGTTTGCAGCTTTTTGATGACATTAGTGATCACTCTCCACGTGCTGCAACCATATAACAGCACGGATTCAACATTGGACCGGAACAGTCTTAACTTGGTATTCAAACTGTTTGCTTCACTTTGCCATATTTTAGACAACATCCCGAACGCGGACTTTGCTTTCGTGATTCTGTTGGCTATGTCCAGTTCAATTCGACCATCGGCCGAGACAATACTCCTCAGATACTGAAAATCCTCTACTCTCTCTACTTGTTGTCCAGCAATGCATATTTGAGCCGATGAGTTTGTTCCAAGGCTGATAATTTTAGTTTTTGCCGTATTAATTTTCAGCTCGACGACGCATGCCTCCCTCTCCACATCTGCTATCATTTGTTGGAGGTCAATAATTCTATGAGAGAGTAAGCAAACATCATCAGCGTAGTCAAGATGTTTCAGTTGAGATGTAAGCGTCTATCGAATTTCTCCGTTTTCCGTCGACCAAGCTGCATGAAGCACATCGCTAATCACCAATAGGAATAGTATTGGTGAAAGGATACAGCCTTGTCTGACCCCACTTTGGATCTCAGACAACCTTCCTCTGTGCAAAACGTGACATTTAAAATAAATAAATATTTGGCTCAACAGCGCTTTAAGTGCCAGGGCCTAGCTTCTCGCAACCACTTATATTGTGTGCGTTATATTTTTCACACGAATGGAAAGGACCTACAGTTTAGTGCCGTATCCGAAGTTCAATTTGTTTTGAGAAGCTTTTTCGAGACAACAATACTCTCGGATGTTTGTCAGACACTCGCGAGAGGTGGGGCCGTGAAAAAATTGTTAGTGTTTTCTGGGATACGAACTTGAAACCTAACGCGTAGTGAGCCGACACACTAACCACCTACTCCACGGCGCCCTCCTGACATTTGGATCCTAAATATGTAGCTTTGATAATAGCAATTAGTTTATCGGGAATACCTCTTCTGCATAAGGAACACCAAATAAACTCCGTGTTGACACTATCGAGCCTTCTCAAAATCAATGAACGGCAGATGAGGTGGCGAAGTTAATGTTGCCACCTATTGATTAACTGCCTGAGCCCAATTAATGCCGTAAAATGGCTATATACCTACAAATTGTTTTGTTGATCCCGACCTAGCACTTTAATTAGCTAACTCATTGTGTTCAATGCCTTTGTAGTTGGGCACTTAAATGCCTCTGTAGTTGGGCACTTAGCCCAGTTTGGTTTTATTGTGTCTGGCAAGAGATTGCATGGTATTTTTGCAACACTTTATCAGAGTGCTGCTTGACTGTCCGCAGAAAATTTGGATCGTAGTACCTTCAATTCTTTTATTTATTAGATTAATCCAGACGCAGATTTTAAAAGGACGGATCGGAGCCTAAAAACACTGGGACATGATCCCATTGGTACCGATATGTCTACGTTAGGTCCAACAACGATAGCATCAATACCTGATCCCATTTTCGACTCGTCTGTAAACCACATCCAGCTTCTTGGCTCCTGAAAAGCGGAAACTTTCTACGAGGGTCAACCCAAAATAACATACAATATTACAACAGATGCGGTGCAGAATAAGTCTTTCAGAGAACAAGTTTTTGTCAACAGAAAACCAATAGATTAGAAAAACTTTGTCCTAAATTAAGGGCATTTGCAAAAACTACTAATCCGATTTCAAGCGCAAACACTTATACCCCATTCCGAATGAATCTTTACAAAAAGAACCGAAGAAATAGTTGCAGTTTCTCACAAGTTATCGTAAACGAAAGCGATATTTGTGGAACACAAACATTTAAACGAAAGACAGACAAACACATAAGCCCAGCTGTTTACGGCAAACAACTTCTCTTCATCCTTTGAGCGCAGTTAAATCAAATATGGACCTTCTTTCAGATACAACTTTTTTGATGATAATACCATACTTTCTATTTTTGTTGAACACTGAACTAAAATGTTCCACATACGCCCACGAAATTTGAATCATCATCTCTCCAAAATAAATATTGGTATTCGGTTCAAAGAAAGTTATGTACACAGTGATGCGTCGTTGAGGGGGCTAACACGTGCCCTATAGGACAAAGCCCTCTATTATATTCAAATGTCTCAGATGTATGACTTTAGAGAAAAAAATATGATTATGTGACTAAAAGAAATTTAATTACCGATGCTAGTGCATTTGAAGTGTACCTACACCACTTCTAAAAAGAAAAAGTTTTCTCTTAATTAATCCTCTTTAATATACTTAAATACATTTTTCCCTATAAACAAATGTTTGGCATCACATTAACCATCCAAATTTTCAACATCCTTACGTCGTTCGCAGTTCATTATATCCTAATCTATACTTCCCTAAGCTGTATAACCTAATGGATACACATCAAATACAAGCAAGACAAAAAGGAAAGAAATCATCCTTTCACTTCATTACTTCTGTTAATTACCCGAATCCATTGTTTAACCCAGAAACCCAAATTACAAAATTTTAACATCACTCGCAGACATTCTCAACATCCGTATATTTTCCTCTCCCATCCTACACGCTTACGGATATATTTTTTTCCATCGATCAAAATATCCGAAAGTCTACTGGGTGTACCCCAGACAACTTGTTGAAATCTCCTTGGCAGGCTTAGTTAATTCGTTGCCGGGAAGCCATAGATGTAACATATAACCCAAAGTACACTGAACTGATGCGGAATGTTTTTACGTTAATTTTCGACATCATGACTGGACGCACGTGACTTGAATTAGAGTGATGGAATCAACAGCGGCACCACTACGCAAGTCGAGTTATTTTTATCGGTTTGCATCATTATATCTGACGGTTTCTATCCCACCCCGCGGGGAGTGCTCCACAAATTTGCTAGATTGCACAATTTAACCGAAATACCGATTGACGCTTTCTAGTTCGATATTTTGACAAATTGTTACAAGTGTGCAAATTGGTTTCAACCCCCTCGCAACATGACGAGCGTAGGTATATTAACTATCAATTTTGCGTGCCCTGACGTCAAATCGATTAAATTGATGATAATGGGAACTGGAATCGCCGCTCCACCTGCATTAGGGGTTAATGGCTTGCTATATGATAATGGTATTTCCTTAAGGGATGACGTTAGCTAGAGTGTGGTTGCGCAGATTATCATTCAGAGATTATCATTCAAATGTTTTCCACAGCAGTGCGCCGAGGAAAGGTCTTGCGTGGGATTGGATTGCAATTCCAAAATCCAATTCCAATTTTATGGTCAAGTGAATTGCCAAAGGAATGGAAAGATTTATTCTCCATAAGGAGGGAATTTGGGAGAATCCATCCATGAAGATGCTCAAAGGTAAATCTTTGGAAATAGAAGGACTTGTCAAAGTAAGGGATTTTGGTAATAGATTTGTCAAGTCATCCTAGTTCTAAATGGAAGTACAACATCTGAAATTAGAGACAATTACACCCGCAGGCAATGAGCAAATGTTTTTGAAGTTTAATGCTTCTATTCTTGGGTTTCTTTGAACAAAAGAATCTCGGGAAGACATCCTTTTCAAACAGTAATAATCTGAGAGTGTCATCTAGGCATGCGAGTTCTTTACGGCTTGGATATGCATGATACTCGTAAAGTGAAAGGTACTAATGATTTTTTTTACGGAAGCTCGCTTTCAAAGATTCTCCTTTCTTAAGGTTCTCATCCTAATTCTCCGAATTCCTGAAAGATTCGATAGAGGTCCTTTTGTAAGGGCAAGCCATGAACCTGAGAAGTAATTATTCAATGTCGTGTTCATATCCTTATCAAAAAACTCAAAAAAGTTTCCCTTCGGATACAGCTTAAAACTGTATAAAACTTCCACGTAAGAAAATACAAGATAGAGTAAAAGTCACCACCCACTCGGAAAATGTTGTCATTTTTGCAAATGGCATCTTATTTCATCGCCACTTTTACATATGTGAAGTAAACAGTAGCAGTAGCAGAGTACGTGTAGATAAACCACGGATTGCTATACTTTTCAAGAACGCGGGAAATTGGTGATTTAGCCTCAGTGCGGTTTCATGGTCGATTTTCTTGTCATGTGGCACCAACTGAGCGAATACTGCACCGTTTGGCCGCTCGCCTCGGAAAGATTGGCTCAATAACATATTTTTTCGACAATAGCATCGGCAGCATTATTACTGTTACTGGTGGGTGCTACATAACCATGATCAACGACTTTTCGCTGCCGCAAATTAACGAACTAGAATTAGTGAATATATACAATAGTTTAAGAAGGACGGTGTAAGCATACACGCACCTTCACTTGATTATCTACCTTGTCATGGTATGATGGCTTATACTAGAGCTGAAGTCGCTTGGAATCGCTATCGGGGACGTACCACGTTCCAAGCGGTATCGCCGCAACCATGAGCGATTCACTTGAAGAGGCTCGAAGTAAAACTAAAAGCTAATCATCCTACCTAGTCTCTCCTATCCTTTCTGTGTTGCACGCCCACAGGCACCTCCTCATCTGATCAGCGAAGATAAGCTGAAATGGGCAGTAAACAGTTTCGAACCATTCAAATTTCTCCGGCCCAGATTCAGACGGTTTCTAACATAGTATGGCAGTATCTTTCCTGCATTCTGAAGGGTTGTCTTGAGCTCGGAACAACACCAACTGTCTGGACCGAGGTAAGAGTGGTCTTTATACCCAAAGCAGGCAAGACATCGCACATCCTCCCAAAGGACCTTAGACCTATTAGTCTAACGTCCTTCCTTCTCAAGATTCTGGAAAGAATCCTGGACCTACACATCAAGGCCACTATTGATAGCACATTACCATCCACGTCACAGCACGCCTACCAAAAAGGTAAATCGGTCGAAACGGCTTTGCACTCCATCATCCAACCTATCGAAAAATCACTCTCAACCAAAGAGTTCACCCTAGTATCATTTCTAGACATAGAGAGAGCCTTCAACAACGTTGAAACAAATTCGATTACCAGTGCCTTACGCAGGCTTAACATCTGCGAACCCATCTGTTGTTTCATAGAACACATTCTAAAGAACAGCATCCTTCGGAAGTAGCACTGTCAAGCGACATGCACATCGAGGCACCCCTCAAGGTCTTTAGCTAATTGCCTCCAGTTGCGCACTCCGAGTTGGTCGAGGTCCCCTTGAACTTGTGCGCGCCACCTACGGCGATAATTCCCTCTACTGCGTCGTCCCTCGGGGTCAGATTCGAAGACTCTGCGGGCCGGAGCGTTGGTGTCCATTCGCTCTACATGTCCTAGCCATCTCAGACGTCCAATACGCAGTTTTTTGACTAGGTCGATGTCGCTGTACAGCTCGTATAGTTCGTGATTGAATCTTCTCCTCCAAAACCCGTCAACGCAAACGGGACCGAAAATCTTACGAAGAATTTTTCTCTCGAAGCGACCAACTGTCTCCACTATTGTGGAATTTGGTGCTCAACGAGGCCCTTCTAAAGATCAAAAATACTGGATGCAATGTTATTGCATATGCAGACATGTCGCCATTCTAATAACAGGCAAATACCCGCAGACGCTGGCCGATGTCATGCAGTCTGCTCTTAATTAACTGCTCAGATGGACCGATAAATGCGGCCTCTCCGTTAACTCGACGAAGACCGAGCTAGTTCTATTCACAAGAAAACACAAGCTACCTGAATTCGCTCCGCCCAAGATAAGGGGATCCACCCTCAAGCTTTCAAATAGTGCTAACTATTTAGGCCTAAAGCTTGACCGCAAGCTAATTTGGAAGGAGAATGTCGTCGAACGGGCCAGGAAATCGCTGGCCGCCCTATACGTCTGCAAGAAAGCAGTAGGCTCCACTTGGGGCCTTAAACCAAGTATCATGCACTGGATATACACGTCTGTCATTAAAGCGATTCTCATGTATGGAGTATTGGTATGGTGGCCCGCCTTGGAGAAGAAATCCAACCTACCCATAATGGAAAAAACTCACCGAGTTGCATGTCTCCGTATTACCGGTGCACTGAGAACTTCTCCCACAGCGGCGCTCCAAACCATGCTCCACATGCTTCGAATTGACATCATCAGTAACAATTGGCTGTCAGCTCGACAATAAGACTGAGAGGCTCCACGCAGTGGAAGGAGCAACACACGGGGCACGCCAATATGCTTTCAATGCACCATCATCTTCCCAATTCCACTGACCATCTGCCCACTGAATATGATTTTAACAAGGGCTACGCACACTCGATACCGGACAGAAGTGAGTGGACGCAATACACTGTCCTTTACAACGAATCGCTGTCAATTTTACGGACGGGTCCAAAACCAAGGACGGAGTCGGTGCCGGAATTTTCTCAGAAGATCTGGACACACACCTCTCCTTTAACCTTCCAGACCACTGCAGCGTTTTTCAAGCCGAAATCACCGCAGTTCACGTTCAGTTCAGCACATTATCAACACCTGATATTGTTATTTACGTCGACAGTCAGGCAGTCATCAAATCCCTCTCATCCAGCACTACGAGATCTAAGGCGGTGAAAGACTGTCGCATATCTCTTAACGAGATAGCTGGTCAGTACAACCTCACCCTTTGCTGGGTACCAGGTCACTGTGACATACCGTGGAATTGTGCAGCCGACGAACTAGCACGACAAGGCTCCTCTGGTACAGATAGCATAAGCATTACTGACATCGAAGCGCCAGCGTCTTATGCTAAGTATCTTATTCAAATTGACGCCGAGAAATAGCCAATCATCGATGGCAACATCTAGACCAATGTTATACTGCCAGACAGCTCTGGCCGACACTCAATAAATCCAGGTCCTTCGGACTCTTGAAGCACAAGAGAGGAATCCTCTCAAAAATAACAAATGTCCTCACTGGATACTGCGTCATAGGAGAACATGCCCAAAGATTAGGTATCCCTCATAATGACTTCTGCAGAAGCTGCAGAGATGAAGAGGAAGAAGAGACCATCAGTCATCTCCTGTGCACTTGTCCTGCGCTCGCCAACATCAGGAAGCCCACTCTGGGTGAATACTTCTACAATGATCTTAATGATCTCGGCAACGCCTGCACGGCTAAAATAGACGCCTTCATTCAACGAAGCAAATGGTTCCAAGAGTAAGAGGGTGACCCACCCGCCTTATACATCGGTAGTACAATGGACCTATCCTCTAGTCTAGTACATCCTCATCGAGTGCTGATCCTAAACCAACCAAGCATACACACAACACGAGCGACAGTGCACATTCTGCAAGCATTTCTCGTCGTTTAATCTACGTTTTGGTTATTTGCACTGTCCCGTAGGATCGCCCGATTTAACCGTTCTTTGAGATTTTTTTAAGTCGCAGGTCCATACGAACAAGCCACAGACATGGAGAATTTATCGGCAAAATTTGTGAGTTTTACTCATATACAAAAAGCTGTGGAACGTGCCCGAATGTGCGTTGACTCTAGCGGCAGTAGCTTGACCGATATTATCTTCGTAACTTAATAGAAAACAAATCTAAACATCTAAGTAAACGTAATCAACAAATAGAACTAATGCCTTTTATTTGCAAATAAACTCAATGCCTTAGGAAATCGAGGACTTGTATAGCGCACACAACGCGAGTGATTGCGAGTAGCTCATCCCTAGGGCCTTCATGGGATGTTGGCGCCAAATATATATATTTGCCCTGCATCCTTCGGATATTTTAAATTTTAAATTAAAATCAGTCTCTGTCAGTATTTCCACAATTATATACCAGCTTTGCAGACATAATAACCTTCGGGCATGTATGTAGAATATAGTGGCATATATAGGCTTTTATGCCAGCTAAAAAAAAAAAAACTATTGTTACTATCCAGTGATTAATACGATCATTTTTCCGATGATTTACTTTGACTGGTTGAAGCAGGTGTTCTGATATGAAAGTCTAACGTGAATCCCATTTATATACGCAGGAGAGAAAGTTGACTCACAGAATTTTAATGGATGTGCATTCTCATCAATTTGCCTAAAATTAATTTTTTGGTCCACCAATTAGGCCTTATTTTAGCCCTTTGCCACTTGACTTTGTGCGTTCTACTTAAGACCCTAGATTTTTTAACGCTTAGGCTGAGGACATCAATATTCTGGTCTAATAAACTATACGACATAAGTGAAGCAGATCAACTTACCTAACAATTGATGAAATACTAATCTATTTGTGTGCAACCACGTACGCATATTGAATTGATTCTAGGTTTTGGTATTTACGAATTACCTCATTGGACCTGTCGGTGATTCTGATACCAATAAATTTTTTTTTTTAATAATTTGTGCGCACTCAAGGGGTTATAAATGCCCTTAACATGTTTACGCACAGTGCGGCGTAAAATATGATAGAGAGAGATATAGAGAGGGGGAAAGATTGGTGTAATGGTTTTGAAACTGAGATGTTATGTTTCAGAAAAACTGCGGAACACCAGTCCGGATAACTAGGAATATTTTTTCTTTTTCCAGTCTTTGCTTCTGATTCACAATCAGCCAACAAAGTGAACAATTTTTAGCCATATAACCAAACTACCGCAAGTGTTATGCATATGCAGTAGTGTTCACACAAGCTTTTGCAATTGATCGGACTGACTGATATCATGAGAAATAAATGAATGCTTTCTGACATCGGGATTTGAACCATGAACCATAAACATGGCAATTAATGACGTTATCACTACACTATCGCCACTCTTGTCCCCAGTTATCTGGACGCAACCTCGGAAGTTTATGTGAGACCTAATATCACCACTAACCCAATCTTTCTCTCTCCGTCGATTCTTTCCAAAAAAGTGATATATATGTGATAACCTTAGCCTATTTCGTCATGCCTTTGGTATCCACTCCACTCGCTCTTCATGGTCTAACCTTCTCACGCGTCCAATACGCAGTTATTAACTAGGTCGTGTTTCTCATTGAATCTTTTCCTTCAAATTCGACAACGCAAATGGAAACAAATATCTTGCTAAGAATTTTGTTCATTTTGATATCTTCATCGGCCTTCAATAAAATCCATGTTTCAGCGCCGTAAAACAGGACAGAGATGATCAGTCTGCTTCTATTTCAATGCTTGCAAACGAATCAGTGATTTGCCACATCGTCTTTCAAAAAGGTACATGCCAGAAAATTTCCTTAATTTTGCTCTAAACTTTTTAGGGTACAATTTCACATTTTCCGATTTTGATATTGATACTTTCATTCTGAGATAAGGGAAGACATAAATTTATGAATGTTTTCTAGGGCTCTGAAGTTTAACAAACATTATCAGAAAAATAAATAACCCTACATTCATACATGCTCATATAAGTTTTCAATCACCCACTTATCTCTTATGAGAGTCGCGGGGATAGCATGCTCAGGTGAAATCTCCATTCTTCTCGATTTTCCACCACCGACTCCAACTCATTAGTCGGAAATCCCAAATGGGTTCAGAAAAGATATAGAAGACTTGATTCAACCACCTATTCCGGGAGCTGGCAAGCGGTCGCATACCTAATGGAGCGGCAATACAGACACGCCTCGGAAGCCAGATGCGCACTACGTGACCAAATCATCAAAATATATGGCCAAGTAACTGTTGAGTACCGCGCGTACTCTTGTGTTGTGCACTCGATCTTCGCGAGTTATTGCAGTAACACTACAAACTACCTCTTTTCAGCAGCATCTACCCACGAACTTATGCTTTCGATCAGTCCCCAGATTTCATGACCATGGTTTGAGTTGGAACATATACCGAGTTAAAAGTCGATAACTTAACTTCGACACTGTGGGCGCCGTGGCGTAAGTGGTTAATGTGTCGGATCACTGCGCATGAGGTTCCGAGTTCGAATCCCAGAAAACACCAAAAAGTTTTTTTTCACCGTCGAAAAAGCTTTTCAAATCGCCGTTCGGATACGGCATTAAACTGTAGGTCCCTTCCATTCGTGTGAAAAATATAACGCACACAACATGAGTGGTTGCGAGAAGCTAGGCCCTGGCACTTAAAGAGCTGTTGCGAAAAATATTTTTTTAACTTCGACACTTAGTAAGCAATTCTTCATACCAGTTGGACAAAAATCTCCCAAAACGCATCCAGCCTGAACAATCTTACTGGGTAACTTAGCACTAGTATCTCCTCCAATCGTTAATAAGACACAATCCTCTCCACACTTTTCAATACAATTTCACTAATATGTAGAGTACACTCAACGGATAAATGGCCGTGACTTCCAATTTGTTTATGTTTACCTTCATTCCAGCGTCAACATAAATGGCTACAAATCCTTCGAGTACACCCTGAGGTTCAAGCTAGTCCTTAAATTTAGAGTCTTCATACATTCACCTTTTATTTAATACTCCACACGACAGGAATCAATTATTTTTTTCCTAGTGCATATTGACCCAAAAGTGCGTTACAACAACCCTTAATTGTTGGCTTTTTAATTCAAATGTTACAAGCGCATGTCACAATCACCATGCTGGATCCCTCAATTGTTCAGTTTTGGCTTCTCAAGTCCAGACCGGTAAAAGCAAAATGTTACTTGCAACATCCTCTATATACTAAGTTTGAGGCATAGTTTGTAATAGATACGTATACATATGCACAGATAAGCAGAAACACTAGCCGAGTCGATTGAGCCATGCCCATCTGCCACCACCTTTTGGGCTTTAAATTTTGAGCTTAGAAGATGAAATTTGATATATGTGTGGTACAACTAAAAAAAAAAATGTCACAACAGCTCTTTAAGTACCTGTGCCTAGCTTCTCGTAACTACTCGTGTTGTGCGCGTTACATTTTTTCACACGGATAAAAGGAACCTACAGTTTAGTGCCGTTTCCGAAGGGCAATTTGTTTTAAGGACCTTTCTCATGACAACAATACTCTCGGATGTTTGTCAGACTTTCGCGAGAGGTGGAACCGTGAAAAAAACCTTTCGTGTTTTCTGGGACACACTAAACACTTGCGCCACTAGGCAAATCTGCTCACTGACAGGCCCACTTTGCGAAAGGATTTTCTTAGAGCATTTTCTTCAAAAATCGTAATATTGTAAAATCGGAGGAAATATGGTATATAGCAGAAGCAGCTCTGAATTATAGGTACACAACATAGAACTGGAAAGTATGCCCGATGAATGGAACCTCAGCATCGTTTGCCCGATCCTGAAGAAAGGAGACCCTCTGAAATGCGCCAAATATAGAGATATACCATAAGTCTCCTCAACATTGCATATGAGATCCTGCCTGCCGTATTATGTGAACGCCTAAAACCAATCATCAACAACCTGATAGGTCCTTATTAGTGCGGTTTCAGACCTGGAAAGTCCACCATTGACCAATGGCAGCTGTTGGAAAAGACCCATGAATATAAAATCGATACGCACCATCTCTTCATCGATTTCAAAGTTGCCTATGATATCGTGTTTAGAGGCGAGTTATACAGAGCCATGTCTAGTCTTTGCATTCCTGCTAAGCTCGTCCGTTTGTGCAGAATAATGGCCGAGAACTCTCGCTGCTCCATCAAAGTCGGTAAGAACATCACCGAACCATTCGATGTCAGGAAAGGTCTTAGACAAGATGACGCGCTATCATGCGATCTCTTTAACATAGTACTTGAGAGAATTGTACGAAATTCACAAGCCAACCCCGGAGGTACAATCTTCTTCAAGTCTGTACAACTACTCGCTTATGCTGATGACATTGACATAATCGGAAGAATTCAGCGGGCAGTCAAAGGGGCATTTACGAGTATTGAGATCGAGGCAGCAAAGATGGGTCTAGCGGTCAATGAAAGCAAAACAAAATATATGCTCTCTACAAAAAACGAAACCCAACATCGGCGTCTTGGAGAGAACGCCACAATAGACAGATATAATTTAGAGGTAGTAAAGGATTTTGTCTACCTAGGCTCTATGGTGAACTCCGCAAATGACATCAGTAGGGAGCTCACACGAAGAATTACTCTTGCCAATCGTTGTTTCTATAGACTAAGACGGCAATTGAGTAACAAAGCTCTACTCGTACTTAACTCTTTATAAGACACAGAGGCATGGGGTTTGACAAAACCGGATGTGGATGCCCTTGGTTATTTCGAGAGAAAAGTTCTTCGAGTGATCTTTGGTCCCATCTGCATGGACGGTGAGTGGAGGAGAAGGTACAATGCCGAACTATACGGCCTATGCAAAGACATCGACTTAGCCAGAAAAGTTCGCATACAGCGACTAATATGGCTGGGTAATATAGAGCGGAGGGAGCCCAATATTCCCGCTAAGAAAGTCTTCGAATCCACCCCGGATGGGCGGCGCAGTGGAGGACGACCCCGCGGTAGGTGGCGGGGGACCTCAACCAGCTTGGCGTGCGCAACTGGAGACAGCTGGCTCGTAACTGTACTGGCTGGAGAGGTTTGTTGGTTAAGGCCCAGGTCCACCCCGGACTGTAGCGCCATCTAATTGAATTGAATTGAAATATGGTGCAGATCATTTTTCATTCATTCATATTGCAATTATAGAGGAACTCGAAAAGCTGTTCTCGCAATTCTGCCTGAATGTCTGTCTGTTCGTCTGTACATTCATTTATACCTCGATGTACTTCATATCAAAGGTGTTTGGTCCCAACGGAGACTAGGGCCATTATCAAATTTTATACTTGAGCTATGGGTGACGTGGCACAGTGGTTAGTGTATCGGACTACTGTGCGTGAGGTTCAATGTTCGAATTCGGAGTGGTTCAGATAAGCTTAAATCTAAGCCCCTCAAAGGGTATGTGCCCCAAAATATTTATTTTATTTATACTTGAGTTCGTTTGGGCAAATGCTAACAGATGGCTTATCATATTTCGGCCAATAGTACAAAATTTGGCTAACCGCTTCTGTAATTCCTTGGCTATTTGCCAATTTATTTAAAATTAATATCTGAGCATCTGCAAGTGATCTTTCAAAAACCTGTGATTTTAGCGTGACTGTACTCAAATTCAAATTCATTTTACTATGCTGGTACAAATGCGTACGGCCAAGGACTATCCTTTGTTTTTTAATTCGAAACTTGAGCTCAACAAGAACATTCTCTGTCTAGGTCTATCTCTACTATTTGACTTGTTCATGTCACTTCAAGATAAAAGAGTAAAATCATCAAATTGCCATAGTATCCTTCTGAATGATATCCTCTATGACTACCGTCGTATCTAGGTCATACTCTCTTTCACTAGAAAATTCTTAAAATAACTGAAGAATGCATTATTGCTCTTTTCGTTCGTCCTGCAACAGTTAATTGAAAATCTGATTAAGTTCTTTCATCAAAATTAGATTAAGTATCCTGCGTCCATCGCAACTGCTTTCTAATAATCCAATCGATTCCAGGCCATTTGGTTAACTATCACTTTCTTTGTCCCTTCTTAAGTTAAACCGATTATCCTTTTCCCTTCTTTCCGACTAACCCAGCAGAAAATTGTAATTATGCTTGGGGACTCTTACTTTTATCGATCACGATAAACTAAGTTAGTTTATTCCGCTTTCTAGTTATCATGATTTACTATCTCTCCCCATTTTCGTATTTGATGCTTGAAAAAGAAGGGTAAGTTGTCAAGGAAGACCCCTTATTACCAGAAGGATTTAAGCCTCAGATACAAATGAACAAGGATTAATAACCGAAAAGCCATTAAAAATAATGAGCAACAATTCGGTTTATTATTTTCGGTTCGGTTTGCTTTGAATTGATTTATATTAACCTTGTTGTAAATACTAATTAACGTAATGAAAAAAGGAGTATCTACTTTGTTCAAGGACATATACCTTAAAAACATTCCAGTGAAATTTTTGGAAATTCACTGGAGCCAGTGCTTAAGGCAAAATTCCAGCCTTGATGATATAAATATTCATTTACATTTTACTTAATTCAATGTAATCCTGACAATCTAAGGCATCTCGGCAAGTCCTGCACGGGATGTGCTTATCCTGGATAGGCAATAAATTTTCATTACAAGCAATAAAACATCCAAAAATTCGCTTGGGCGTTCCCTTGCTGCTTCGAACTGGAAATCAACCAGAGTAGAGAAAAAGGTGTAAAATATTCAACGTATTATCCTTGTTGAAAATGCGTTGCCTTTTTCGTTGTGTGTTACTGTGCTCCCTGAACGAATGAATATTCATCACCGGCAATTTCATGTTAATTTTTGGGAAATTAAAAATTAGTGGTTGCCTACTTCCAGTGCACTTGGCACGTATGGGGTGTTTGTGGGATTTGACTGCATGTCGATGTAATTGGCTGCCAAGGTTGTGAACTTCGACGTAGACAATTCAATTAAGAACCGTAGACGCAAGTCCTTGAGAGTTGTATTTACACAATGAGGTCTCGTGTCTGGTTTTCTTGGGGAAAGAAAAAATTGGAGAAGATATGAGTACGTTGTGTTAACGACTTGAAAAATTGTTTTGCAAGCTTGTTATTTTATACCAGGCGCGCAATCTTCATCTCTTTTTTAGTCTCTGGTGGAAGAATGAGTGAGCAAAGTTATCTTGTGAATGGAACGCGAGTGAAGACCACATTCTATGCTATAAGCCTCATTCTTCTTCTTATTCTTCTTCCTTTTATCAGCGAGGCTATGATCCGAAAATAAGGGATCATAACCCTTCCACTTCACTGCATTTCTACTGATCCGCCTGTGGGGGTTCGCCTATAAGCCTCATTCAGCCGAAGAAATTGAAGGTACTCTGAAGAACGAATTTTATTACATCCTAGATGGAGCCTATGAAGCCAGCATAGAGTACGACCAACATATAATATGGTAGGCTAGGCAGAAATTACTGCATTTACATTTGCAACAAATAGTTATCACTATATAGTATAAAACAAAGTCCCCAAAATGTGTATGTATGTACTAATCTCGAAAACCACTGAATGGATTTGGATGCGGTTTTCACTGTTATAACATGCGCGGAAGGTTATTTTGTACCAAAAACTGCTCTACACTTACAAAAACTGAGCATTCGAGGTCTTAGTGGCAGAAAAGAAGTTAAAATCACAATCACACGGTTCTAACTCATCAATGGCTTATTGGATTTAAAAACGTAAAAACATGTTTTTAGTAAATTTATCAAAGTTTCATTTGAGCTATAGATTATCGTTCTACATTATCCTGAAGCTGAGCTGTGCTCAAAATAATTCATGAAATCATCGCAACAATTTTCCATCAGTGAAGCCCGCAGCCAGCTGTCGTGTAGCAGTGGCTAACATTGCGATAATATGTGTGTGTATTTGTATGGGGTACTTCTCAAAATTCGGAATTTAGTTACATTTTTTTTTTTTATTATGATATCGAATCTGCACTCAGTGGAGCTAATTTTTTTTCTATACTCTCCTTTCGCTGTCTCTTCAGAACTTTTAAGACCAGAACCGACTGTCTATCGGAAGGGGGATCGTACCTGTTTCCTTATATTATTTGGTTTCCTTTTTTTTCTACATGCTTGACTGTTTTTATTTTTTTTTTTTTTTAGGTTGCGCCAAGGATGTATAATCTTCATAGATACTAATAGCCCGAGTGCTACTAGCATGCGCGATTCGCAAACCTGAGTAATCGATTCCAGGAATACGCCTACGTACTAAACACACACCCTACACACTTCAACCACTCTCCCCGCGGTACTGCCGTTAGGTATTTCTTCGCGGGGCTGGTTGGCAATTATGCTCTAGTCTCCGAGGCCGCCTCTTGGGCTCTTCTTAGGGCTTCTGCTCTTCGCAGCGCATTCTGCACACATACTATGAATGAGCAGATCTCCATCCACTCGCCCTCTGATCGTGTCATGTGACTTACAAGATTTTCTGGACTTGTCTGCGTAGCAGTAGAACACTGCATGCTCCGCGTCCTCCTCTTCGTTTGGACATATTGGACACAGGGGCGAACTATCGTGTCCAAATATATGGAGGTATTTCCGGTAGCCACCGTGTCCGGACAAGAACTGTGTGAGGTGGTAGTTACAGTTCCCCCTCACTCTCTCTGTCCATGATTTTATAGTGGGAATGAGCTTGTGGGTCCACCTGCCTTTTGTAGAGCTGTCCCACCTGGTTTGCCACAGCGTTGCTGATGCTGCCCTTTCCTCCTCCTTAATCCTTTTTGCCTCTTGCCGGTTCAAGGGACCTCTAAGGTATACCCTCTGTATCTCTTCAGCGAGGATGTCGATTGGGACCATCCCAGCTAAAACGCAGGCTGCATCGTCGGAGATAGTTCGGAATCCGCTGATCACTCTGATTGCGCAGAGCCTGTGGGCTGATGATAGCTTCTTCCTGCACTCATTTGTCGCCAGTGCACCTGCCCATATCGGGGCACCTGCTTGACTGGTTGTGTGGTGTGTGCGGGATTGTGTGTGCTCGAGTGGGGAAATTATAATTTAGTTTAAGTGTTGTATTCAGTTGGTAATTATATTTTAACAATTGAATCAGTGCTAATCAAACTGCGGGCAAAGAAAGGCGAGCACGGGTCAACTAGTGCAACTATAAGTATAACTGAGCTTTCTCCACAAACGAATCCACAGAGCAGCCTGGCTTACTTTAGGTGATTGAACCGCCAAGTCAGCCATGTGCCTGTGAGGCACTGGTTAAATACCCAGAATATCAAAAAATTAGGAAAATAAACGTCGACTCTGACAGCTTCTTGTGTATAACCTTTTCAAAGCTCGACTCTCCTACGAGAAGAAACTAAGGCCTGTCTTGCTAAGGAGGCTTAGTATTGAAAAGTTAATTGCACCTGGAAAATATTCGCTTTACCACCACCAGCTAACGATCTGCTGATCGATGAGAGGGGTAGTAGAGACCGCTTTGGTCTATGAGTCATTTCCGAGAAATAACTCGTGGACTTGATATGGTGTAGTTGTTTTTTTTTTTTTGTTTCTTTTTTGTCTTGGTGATGAGTGATAGAAAACGTTACTGCTCACGAGAAATAGGCCCGCTCTATTTCAAGTAGTAGACTTAACTCTTTACTCACTAAAAAACCATTTTAACTCCTTTTCAGCTTTACACCCCGGAACGGCTTATAAATTACTTCGGAATAGTGTCGCTTCTTTCCCCTCTGGGGACCGCCTTTTTCATGTTTTTCTTCTACTGCGAGTTTATTTTTTCTTGCCGGTGAGGTTTTCATCAGGCTTGTATATCTTGTGAGGGTATTATTTGATTTTTCTTCTCTCCTTTTTTGTCTTTACTATTGCCTCGACAAAGGAGCATATTTTATTCATTCTCTAAGTGGCCTATCTCCAGCTGAAGCTTGCTTTTCTCTGAAGTCTATAGTGTGTAGCTAAGGAACGTGTCACTTATTACGTTATCATGTAGAGAGTCACCATACTAGCAAGCTGGGCTCCCCACTTTCTCCATCTTATATGGTGTAGTGGTAACGCCATCGGTTACTACGCTAATGGTTCATGATTCAAATCCCGATGTCAGCAAGCATTTATTTATTTCTCATGAAAAAAAGAGTCAGTCCGATCAATTGCGAAAGCTTGTGTGAACACCACTGCAAAAACAATACAACCGCAGTAGGTTGGTCATATGGCTAGAAAAATTGTTCGCTCTGTTGGATATACCGGGTGGTCGGGAAAAACTTACTGCGAATCATAAACAAATCAAAAATAACAAAACAAATCTCCCCAGTTACCTAGACACCAACCCCGCAGTTTTTCCGAAATCTTATATCTGAGTTCCAAACCACTTTACCAATCTTTCTCTTCTCTCTGTCTATCCTTTCTAGCGCTTACACCGTGTAAAACATTTTAAGGGTATTCATACCCCCTTAAGTTTGCGCGGATTATAAAAAAAAATAGGAGAATATGGAACGCGGAACAAGAACAGCGAGTGATGAGTATCGAGTAAAATGTATGGAGCAGTGGAAAAACTTTCATAGAAATATGACCTTCCAATATTATGCAACCTTCCACCTCAAGGATATTGTAGAATTAACATCTATGTTGTGGTCAGATGTGATATCTAGTTCTTTAGTAGATGACAGAAATCTGAATGCAATTGGGTTAAGGTCGTCCTGGTTTAGTGTGGTATTCAGCGCTCCTCATTTACTATCATTTACTAGGGCTATTGTGTATGAATATACATATGTACGTAGGTGATGATTTTGCACCAAGTTAGTTTGCACCGGTAAATGCTCTTGATGGAATCCTTGTAAGGATGCGGCTTAAAGTCCGGATGTTGAATATAAGAAAATTTTCGGTGCAGTATAACGAGAAGATGTTAGTGAGTGGTTCGGGTGGTTTTGCAAGTGGCAGACACAACAAGTTGATGGCAAAGTATGATATTGTACTCTTTGATGGTTAGGTTGAAGTGGCTGCCAACTAAGAATCGCCAACACACTTAGACCAATAACAGGTCCATTGTGATACAACATGGATCATGGGAGAAAATCTCTCTACCTACTCGCTAAAACCATTTTTAGCTTTTTGTGATGCGTAGGAGGCTCTTAATATCAATATCTATCAGGTCGCCTAAATCGTTGTAATAGCGGGCTCCAAGAGAACCTTCCTTCTACGGGAGAGAACTGGGCAGAAACAAACAAGCTGAGGAATAGTTTCTTCCTCTTCTTCATCCATGCGGCTTCTACGAAAGTCGTTCACAAAGACGCCTAGCCTTGTAGCATGCCTGCCTATTAGAAAGTGACCAGTGATACGTATTATAGCGCCGATATGCAATCTGTTGAGAGAAATTAAATTCTTAGAACGTTTTAGATCCAGCTTCGGCCAAATCTGTTTTGTTGCTAAACTTATTGATCCACTAGTCCACCTAAGATTCGTACTCTCGATAGCATCCAGCTTAAATTTATGTTTGCGAGTAGCGATTGGTATACCTAAGGTGCCTTCATCCGGCACAATAAATATAGTTGTTCCTATTTTGGCGAGTTCATCGGCCTTAAAATTCTCTGGAATGTCCCCATATCCCGGCACCCAACACAGGTGTATATTGAACTGCTCAGCCATCTCCGCAAGAGACGATCGGTAGTCTAGAGCTACTAAGGAATTTATGAAGGTCGATTCCAGGGATTTGATTGCTGCTTGGCTGTCTGAAAAGATACGGAGTTCTCGAGCAGATATCACATTTTCCCTAAGCCAAGGTAAGACTTCCTCAATCGCCATTATTTCCACCTGCAACACGCTACAATGATTTGGAAGACGGAAGGAGAGCTTAAGATTAAGCCTGTCAGAGAAAACACCTCCACCAACTCCGTCCTTGGATTTTGACCCATCAGTGTAGAAGTGAATTAACCCATCTTCTAAAAATGATCATCGTCCCAGAGTGATCTAGAAGGGATGGTGACGAGGAAGTTCTTATCAAAATTTAGACGTGGGATGGTGTAGTCCATGTTCTCGGGAGAGATTTTGAATTTATTCAGAATAGAAGCGTGGACAAATTCTTTTCTTGATCACTGTTGGGTAGTTTCAAGGCAAACGGCTGCATTCGCTGCCATTTGCTTGCTAAATATATCGAGGGGTATCAGATGAAATATAATATCCAGTGCCGCTGAAGGAGTTGTACGTAGTGCTCCGCGTATGCACAGACAATCTGTATGCTGGACCTTACTTAGGTTATCGCGATTTATAGCTTTCCTAAGGCTGTCCACCAAGCAATCACACCATATGTAAGTCTCCGTCTAATGACCGAGATGTAGAGCCAGTGAGTTATTCGAGGTCATAAACCCCATTTATTCCCAATAGCTTTTTTGCAAAGGAAAAGTGCTACGGTAGCTTTCTTTCTCTCTTTCTTGAATATTAGGTTTCCAACTTAATTTCTTATCCAGGATAAGATCCAAATATTTTGCTGTGTCAGAGAACGTTAAGCTGATACCCATTGAGACAAGAAGGTTCGAGTAACGGAATTTTATATTTCCTGGAGAAGAGTACAAGTTCAGTTTTGTGAGGGTTTACACCCAATCCACACCGAACCGCCCATCTAGTGAGCTTGTTTAAAGCCTTTTGTAGAAGTTCTTTTAGAATATTTCAGTGCTTTCCCGAGACAGCCAAATCAACATAATTTGCATAAGCGATCGCCGTGCATCCCTTGCCTTCCATGATTATCAATAGTTCATTGATCACCAAATTCCACAAAAGGGGGGATAGAATACCACTTTGTGGAGTGTCTGTACTAACAGACCTCCTACTAGACGTCCCACCTAGCTGAGAGTTGATAATCCGACCATCAAGCTGTGTGATGGTGAAAGTTATTATTTCTACATGTAATTGCCATATGATTCGCATGAGTGAAACATAGGCGCGTTTGAAAGATAGGAGCAACATAGTCCATGGCGGAACGACCGATTGCTTTGTGGGTAGCAAGGAGCGTCTCTTTGTCTCTTCTTCAAGAACTGCTGGCTAAAGATTTCAGAGAACGTGGGAAAAGTCATCACTTTGGTTGACCGTGGGTGTCCATCGATCTAAAATATTGATGTGAAGATGTAGCTTTATGTTCTTTGTGGTGTGGCTGTACATTTTTCCAATGAAAATTATAGGTTGCCCTTCTTAAGGAATTTTTCGTAAACAATTAAGTAATTGCTTAAAGACAAGCATAGCTTAGGCACGTTTGGGCTGGACTCCACAATAGTCTGTATGTATGTAGAAGCAACATAAAGTTTTTCTACCGTTGATGAGCTGTTATCTTTTTCAATATCATGCAGGA
Source organism: Brachypalpus laphriformis (assembly GCA_945910035.1). Classification (NCBI taxonomy): domain Eukaryota; kingdom Metazoa; phylum Arthropoda; class Insecta; order Diptera; family Syrphidae; genus Brachypalpus; species Brachypalpus laphriformis. Next base: position 39,274,135 of record OX246756.1, read on the forward strand.
TAAGATAGTGTGAAAAGTGAAGACAGTTTTCGATAAGACCGTACAGCTGCTGAGCTACTCTGATGATAATGACACCATTACACGTTACTGGCGAACTATTTAAGAAGCTCTCACGGATACTTTAGAAACATCAAGAGGTGTTGTTCTTGCAAAGATGAGGTAAAATCAATTAGATGTCAAATAAAAAAATTAATAATAACGAGAAGCGATAGATAGCTTTATTCGCTCAGATACATCGGGTAAATGAATGACAATACAAAATGCAAATGGATGACAATATATATGAAGAGTCAAGAAAGACAGAAGCTCCATTTCAAAAATCAACCGATTGAGACGGCAGGAACTCCTAAGTTAACTGTCCACAGTCTCGAGCACAGACTGGAAACGCCATATAGGACCCTTAGTACATATATGAACTAAATACGCCTAAACTTGACAGATCTCCATTTTGAACATCCTGCAAATAGTTTTGGAACGACGTAGTAGATAGAGACTTAAGTCTTCAAGAACTCAAATTTGAATATAGAAATTTCGAAAAACTATTTGAAAACGAATTGCCGTAGGAAAAGACTAAACAATTCATTTAACTTTTGCGTAACAAACAGAAAGACATAAGCAGCATTCATGAGCTCTTCTCTTTTATTGGCATTGGTAGACTAGATAAATATACACCTATATGCCTGTTTACCCAAACACCCACCGTTGAGCAACAAAATGTTAGTACATCCTCACTTCACATCATGTCCAGAATATTCAACAAAATCTCAAGGGAGCCTTCATAACTGCAATGGATACGTCGTATCTGCCATTGGTGCCACATGTATGCAGCCATGTCGGTCTATTGAATTTTTAAGCAATTGCCTTTCTGTTTTAACACTTTCAAAAGGGAAGCTGTATTTCATCTATTATTCATAGACTGGTCTTGCCGATATGAACGTGTCAGAACCAGAAAAGATTTATGGAATTATTTGCCTGTGCAATAGGTTGAAGTGAAAACATGGATTGTTTTGTTGGACAGGAACATATCTGCTTTGGAATTTGTATCACTCCCCTAAACTGTGTTGATTTCTGGGTTAATTTAAAATAAGTGAGAATGTAAATAAGTAAACAGAAAACCCGTATCAACAATTGGCTGCTTTTTACGAATGAATTTTGTAGCAACTACATACTTCATATCACTTTTAGGTAAATGGGCTACTAAAAGTTGAATAACCATTTAATGGGCACCACTATTGACATCCACCTCATTCATTATTTAATTTCAATTACTGCAAACTTATTACCATCGTCTGACAACCAGCATCAATAGCAGCACCTCTGTGAAAGGCTTAATACATCTCCAAGCGTAAACATGTCATGAATACTTTGAAAATGAATTCATAGGTTCTGTTTACAGAGGTCATTCCTATGTGAAGTAGCCGAGCATTATACGCAAAATTCTGGTAATTAAGGGACACATTCATGTGGTTAATGCTGTCACACCCAGCTGTAGTGACACCATGCTGTTACCTGTTGTGTGATACACAGTTGTAAACTTCTGGGAATTAATTGACACAACATGATTTTCTCATTATGAGACAAATTGTATTGTCAGTAACTTGACGTTTATTGTAAATTATATGGGGAAAAGGATTCCACAAGGACAGGGTTGGTAGTGAAATTCTAAAAGTGGAACCCAAGAGAGATGTAACTGATTTAATATCAGTGGCGCAAATTTCACGATGAATATTCAGTTGCTGGTCCAGTGCTATATCCGTCGCAGGGACTAAGAGAAAATATCGCACTTGACAGACGTGTAAATTCCAATGCAAGGTAGAGGGAGGTATTGCCAATTTTAATGCTTATTACAGTAGGTTACCTTAGGTTAGGTAGAAGGGTGCGTTGTGACAGAAAGAGTCAATACTGACTTAGACCAACAGTTCGGGTTCAAGGTGCCCACATTATTTAATCCTGGAAACGGTGTAAAGACAGTCGTTGTGCAGCACACCGAGTCGCTCCGCGTGGACGCCAATGGCACTTACTTACTTATGCCCTGTATCCCCTTGTGGGTCCTAGGGCCTCTACTACGCCTACGCGCCATCGCGTACGGCTTCTGGCAATGTGTCGGACTGTTCTGCGCCATGTTCTCCTCGGACCGCCAGGTCTTCTGCTATCCTAAGTTAAAGGGTTCTATTGCATAGCATGGTTCGCTATGGAACTGTCACCCGTTCGGAACGTGTGACCAATCCATTGCCACTTCCGTCGTTGGATGGTTGTGCCTGACCCGTTCTCACGTAAAGGTGTTCGTAAGAGACACGACTGGGCCAGCAAATCCTTAAGATATTGCGCAAGCACATATTAACAAACGTTTGCAGCTTTCTGGTGATAGTAGTGGTCACTCTCCACGTGCTGCAACCATATAACAGCACGGATTCAACATTGGAGCGGAACAGTCTTATCTTAGTGTTCAAACTGATTGCATTGCTTCGCCATATTTTGGACAACATCCCGAACGCGGACTTTGCTTTGGCGATCCTGTTGGCTATATCCAGTTCGGTTCCACCATCGGTCGAGACAATACTCCCAAGATACTGGAAATCCTCTACTCTCTCTACCGGTTGTCCAGCAATGCATATTTGAGCCGATGAGTTTGTTCCAAGGCTGATAGTTTTAGTTTTGCCCTATTCATTTTCAACCCGACGACGCCTGCCTGCCGTTTCCCATCGACAAAGCTGAATGAAGCACATCGCTAATCACCAATAGGAATAATATTGGTGAAAGGATACAGATTTGTCTTACCCCACTTTGGGTCTCAAATTGCTCAGACAACCTTCCTCTGTGCAAAACGTGACATTTGGAGATTTGACATGTAGCTTTGACAATAGCAATTAGTTTATCGGGAATACCTCTCCTGCGTTAGGCACGCCAAATAAACGCCCTGTTGACGCTATCGACCTACCGCCTTGTTGGTTTTGAGTGCCTTGATCGCGGTAATGATCTCATCATTACTCGGAGTCGTGGTGCGTATTCGGGAATTTCTCACCTCGGGCATCTCAGTCTGATTTGGGAGCATATCGCTAGCGACTACGCGGCTCAAAACCGTAGCAAAGTGCTCTTTCCATCTCTTGAGCTGGTCCTCATCCGAAATGAGCAAGGAGTCGTCTAGGCTTTCCACTGTGTGTTGGTTGGAGCTGCGAGCACCTGTCAGTTCTTTGGTATTCTGTAGACGGTCCTGCTGTCACACCCCCGTGCAGCTTCTTCTGCTTCTGTAGCCAGCGAGGTAATGTAGTTGCGCTTGTCACGTCACACACTACGCTGAACTTTTCTCATCTTCATGCGATACATGGACTCTAGCTCGCTTCTCCCTGCTACTGGATTTGCTGCAATGCGAGCTTTCAGCTGTTTTCGTTCGTCAATCCGTCCCCAGCTATCCTCGAAAAGCCACGCCCTATGTCTTCCCTGTGATCGACCGACGATTCTTTCAGCACAAGATGTAAAAACACTTTTCAGGGCACACCAATGGTCTTGGATGGTTGCGGACAGTGAGTTGCTGATTGCTTCCACACCTTGCGAAAGGTGCTTCCTGAATTGTTGGCGCACTGAGGGATCACTAAGTCTATCGATGTTGAACCTGGGCATTCTTGTGTTGTCCTGGGATCTTCGAACTGCAGCAGTGCGGAGAGTAGCTATCATAAGATGGTGATCTCGTACTATCCCCACATCTGACCCTCGCCTGTTTCGGTCGTCCAGTAGACTACTTCTAAAGCGGCGACTGACGGCAAAATGGTTAATTTGGTTGGAGGTTGCTTGCCTGTCATTAGAAACCCAACTGACTTTGTGGTAGGTCTTGTGCTCAAACATATTACCACCTATTACAAGGCGGTTGGCATTGTAGAAATCCACAATCCTTTCGCCGTTGTCATTGCGGTTGCCTATTCCATGCTCTCCGATTACATGTTTGAGCCCATCATTGTGGTTGCCTACCTTGGCATTTAGATCCTCCACCACTATGACAATATCTCCATTTAGTGTTGCGTTAAAGACGGTACTTAAGAGATTGTAGAAGCGCTCCTTTTCGTAGTCAGACGAACTATTCGTTGGGGCGTAACCCTGTATGATGGTGACGCGTCGTACTCTAGTCCAGAATCTGGGCGCCATAGTCCCAATCCCGCCAACGGTACTATGACTAGTAATTATGCCGGAAACGGCCCGTGTGTTATAACGACTAAGTTTTACCAGAGAAGTTGATCTCTTCTTGCTGAAGGCCGGCAATAGCGCCCTAGCCGCTGCACATGTTCCCAGATGAAGCCAGCGTCTATTTTCTCGACCAGTGATTTCATCTTCTATTTCCTTCCGTAAGGAACTGATTGGGGTCACTGCAAAAGGGAGGGCCCGCGATAAGTGCAGGGCCGACCGTGTTCTAGCGATTTCGTCAGAGCTTTCGTTTCCCTCGATATCCGTATGCCCCGCGTTAAAAAGTGATTTGCAGATCCTCACAAGCCTCGACCTAATTACAGCAGAATCCAAAGCATTTGCGGCTTTCTGGCTATCTATATAGACAGTGATCGTTTTACCAACGATATTAGTAGTATAGTTTCAGTAGCTTGTACAATGGATGTGACTTCGGCCTGAAAGACACTGCAGTCGCTTTCTTATTCTTCTTCCTATTGCGGCGAGGTTATGATCCGAAATCAAAGGATCATAGCCTTCCCACTTCACTGCATTTCTACTGATCCGCCTGTGGGGTTCGCCTATTTGACCTCAGCAAATATCAACAGGCTTTCCGATTACGGATCACTCGGTTACTGAGGCCAAGGAAATGCCGATGTCGTCACATTTGTGTGATCCAGGCGTTTATAGGCCTGCGTCTCCTGCCTCGCGAAGTCTTTGGAACATTCATTTCTTTCATTTCTTTCATTTATTTATTCATCAATCAGAATACAAGTATCTCTTGTAGACAATAGTATCATAAAAATGATAATGCGTCCATTGTTATTGCCTTCCGCACTGGGGTTAAATGATCTCTTCTTTGAACGTGGCAATACCAGCTGAGCCGGTCGGCTGCAGTTGTCGCTTATTTTAAAGAAGGAGTTTAGTCCTAGGACTTAAGAATAAACTCTTGCTTTCGTGCCAACGTCCATCTTAGAACCGTCGGTATAGATTGCCAACTCCTTTTTCTTAATGGTTCTACAGTTCTTCTAGTATATTCTGTTAGGAATTCCTGTAGTGAATCTCCTTTCAAAAGCTAGCATCGAGTTCATGTGATCGGTTTCCGTCAATCCACTGATAGTCTCCCATCGAGACAAAATAGAGGCATGGCCGTAAAGGCTTGATGACCATAATCGGCTTTCGCTCAGGCTTACAGCGGTTTTGACCGCCAGGCTGCTACAGTATAGTGTTTGAAGGTCATATTCTCTTACTTTGCCTCGGCGAGAATAGTACACTTTAGAGCTCTTTCTCCAGACCAGTTTCTTTTAAGAATCTGAGAATGAGAGTGGGTCCATGGTTGGCATATCCTCTTCTGATACTTGGTATTTGCCCAAGTATTTCAATCTTTTGTGGGTCAGTGCCTCACAAGACTCCAGAAGGTGTCCCGGAGTCCCACGTGACTCGTTGCAGAATCTGCAAAGGCCTTCATTTGTTATACATAGTTTCCGCAGATGCTCCCTGAGTTTGCAGTGCCCCGTTAGAAAGGCTGTTAGGATCCGTAGGTTATTCTTGCTAAGGCAGATGCAGGCTTCGAATCTTTTCCGGTTGTAACATCCCAGTAGTTTCTTAGCTTGCATCAGGCAGGTTCTTGTCATGTCTACTCTCTCCATTTTTCTGAATTTCTCGCGTATGTTGTGTTCCCCCATTCCACAGAATAGTTCAGGTCCAATAAAGGGTTCTGTAGCCCCTTGTTTTGACAAGGCATCTGCTGCTTAGTTACCTTTTATCCCGACATGACCGGGTATCCAGTAAAGTGTAACTTTATTGTTTCTGCCCAATTCATTAAGTTTGCATAGGCATTCCCACACAAGTTTTGACTTAATGACGTAGCTGCTTGGCTGTCTGATAGTATTGCTATGTCGCAGTTGCGTATCCCTTTTCGAGACTGAGTTGGATGCATCTGTTTATAGCACATATTTCAGCTTGAAAGAAGCTGGTGCACTTGCCCATGTGTTCTGAGTGCTTGGTCCTTGGCTCAAATACGCCCGCCCCTGTGCCCTCTCCAGTTCTCGAACGGTCTGTATACCACTTTATAGTGTGGCTGCCCAGTCCGTATATCGTAGATTCGTTGCTTCACATCTTGCCAATAAGTGACATTGATTGTGTCATTGAAGCTGCCTATAAGTCTATCTACATAGATGGCATGAAAATCTTCAAGTTTATATCTCATCCACTTGTCAACAAATGTCAAACCTCCTAGATTCTTTTCTATCTATGACGGGACTGTCCCTTTCGTCACTTCATTGCATATTTTGGGAGTTATGTGAGATATATATTGTCAGCAGAGCCAACTCTATGCACGGTTTCATGAAACACTGGCTTAAGGAATTTTCAAATCCTTATGTCACGAAATCTCTCCATTTTGCTTTTGCTGTGCCAATATGCTAACCATTTCTGGTCTCCCTACCACGATATTTATTTCATTAAATCTAGACCTTGCTTAGGTTCATTCGTTTTGGTCTACGCGGTCTTTCTTGGTCCAAAAAATACAACTTATGTTCCTATGAGGGTCGTTTGAAATTGATTAACGTAAAACCACTTAAAAATCATTGAGAAGTTGCTAATATCCTTTTTGTACATCAGCCACCAGCAGGAAACATCGATTGTACAGCGCTGCTCCAACAGATCTCCCTCAATATCAACCTACGCAACCTAAGGTATGTACCTCTCTTCCTCGTAAATAAATATATTAATATTCCACAGAATGTGTTCGTCAAGTGCGCCTTATTTTCTCAGAAGGTAGTGGGCAATGAAAGCTCAAAATTCAAAGATTCAACTCGTACCTTTGTTGTTAAATGATCTTCACGCGATTCTTGATATATGTGTGATAATTTATGCCGTCATCACTAATTGTTGAATGTTTTCCACAAAATCGCCGGTGATTCAAAACAGTTTGGGTGCTGGAGATTAAGATAATGGTTCTGCTTTGGCGAAAGTCCATTTAATCGTTGCGCATTGAATGATTGCAAATACCTTCAGATCAAACACGAAGGAAACCTTTACTGGAATTGACAAGTTTGAAGTCCCGTACACCTGAAAAATGAGGCGAGCTCTTCATATCGTGCTGCATTTGGACATCCTCTATTAAATTCTTACTGGAGTACTCACTAGATACCGTGCCATCAAAACTCTGCTCTGTAAATTGCAAACTGGGTCCAATATTCATATAGCAGTGCTGTAAAGCCAAGGATATAACGTGCATAGAAGGTTTTAAGTAACTTGTGCTATTTTGTGGATGTCCTGGAATAGTTGGAAGTGTGTCGATCCACTGCGTATGAGGTTCAATGTCCGAATCAGAGAAAACACTGGGTTTTTTTTCACTAGTTCACCTTGCGAATGCCTGGTATACACCCGAGTGTATTGTTCTCACGAAAACGCCACTAAATAAATATAAAACTTTGCTGCTGCAGCACGCATCTAATGTTTTGGATATACCTTCACCTACCTGCAGGGAGCCAACGTCAACTCTGACCATATTCTTGTTGCAGCCGAATTCGGAGCTGACTCTCCAATGAGAAGAAGCTTCAAATAGTCCGGAAGAAAAAAAACCTAACGTTGGAATCCTTACCGCTTGAAGTTGCCAGAGCCTACGAAGAGAACCCGAATGAAAAACTCGCTGCATTTACCAACTAGAAACGTCAAAAACTATTTTTGCTGCAGCGCAAGATAAGGGTAATAAGAGAGGAGTATCGAGCCAGAAGAAGGGAAGAGAACAGAAGAGAAAATTCTGCACATTGATCGATGGCAGCTTTTCAGTTCAAGAAATCAAAGAAACTCGCGTACGCAACACTGCTCACTGCAGCACAGGGAATGTGATTAAGCAGCATTTCCAACAGGCGAGAAAAGAACCCACGCCCGTGTGTCTGTCCGGAATGTAGAACAGAATGCTACTGTTGGTGACTTTAACATCAAGGTGGTTAAGGAGTTCACCTACTTTGGAGTAAATATAAATTTCACAAACGGCATATCCGTGGAGATTCAACAAAAACTGTTGCTTCTTCGGTTTGGAAAATAACTGGGTTCAAAACTCCTAACTTGACGGACTAAATTGATGTTCGACACAACGCTAATCTTATCAGTCCTCCTGTAAGTATATATGGCGCTGAGTGATGAGCGATAATTAAGGTGTAGGAGTAGTAGGTGAAGTAGTAATACTGAATTCTTCCGTGAATTCGAAGAAGGCGAATGGACTTTATGAGTTTTATCAAGATGTGGATACATTTCAACCACATATTGCCACATCCAGCGAATGGACAATAATACTCCAGCTAAAAGAATCCTCGAATCACAGCCCCCGGATTTAGGACGACGAAAACCACTGAACCTTCGGTATAATGACAAAGTAATCGCAGCTGCCAAATAAGTTGGTTTGCGTAACTGGAAGCTCCTTGCCTGGGATCGACGAGGATGCTAGGCTGTCTCACGTAGAGCCTCTATGTGTGTCGGGAGCCCATTAAGTAAGCAGTAGCATTTTCACAGCAAATATTAGCCCAAACTTTAAATCTAAATTCCCAAGGCTAAAAATCCATGAAAAGGAAGTGTTAGATTCCGCTTCACGACATCTTTCGACGCCTCCGCGACGACAACTCCTATTTCGAATTTATTAAGTGCTAATAGCAATTTTCTTTGTTACGCTACTAATTAATTTTCCCTACGCTTACTTACGTTCAAACTTTAGATAATTGCTATTTGAGTAAAGCGCAAAGTGTTAAAATTAAATTACAAACTAATTAAGCACAACTCAACTGGAAGATTAAAGGAAATTAAACTAATTTTATACACAAATAACTACTTATCTTGATTATTTAAAAATATTTTACAACAAACCGTTCCGCCGTGAATTTGGCACATTCTATTTATTTTGAAGTTTATTTCTATAAAGATTCCAGTGTCCCTTGAAGTGAAATAATGAAGTAAATCCTTTTGAAACTTCTAAGTTGATTTCAAAAGTTCCAAAAGTTCATTATTTTATGTCCAACAATTATAATTCCTAACCAGCACCGCAACGAACACTCCCATTTCACAAAATCCCGTATCGCCTTTCAAAAACTAATTTCCCCAAAATGAACCCACTATTATCACTCCCGAATGTAGTTCCATTGATTTAGAAGTTTCTTCTAAACTTAAACCCAAATCGTGTGCACAGGTTTGAAGATCTCACCCGCTTAAGCGAAAATTGTCCGCACCAATATCCTGCAAAGGAATGCGTCTCCAAGAAATAAAGAAAGAATTATTTTACGCAATTGATTGATAATTTATTATTTGTCTATAAATAGATTGTCGCTTCGAAGCATCATTAATCATTCTTCCGTAAATAATGAACGCGGGAGCTAAATAAATAACAATTCATCATTGTATCCTGCCAGTAATGGACAACTGAGGTGGTGCCCAGCATAAAATGGGGCTTCTAACAAGGAAAATTCTGCCCGTTCGTATTTTGAGTTGAAAAATGTTTTTGCCTTCCGGTGACAGAAAAATAATTAAAAATTAATTTGTCAATTTTTGAAATATTTCAGGCCGTCAGGATTAATCCAATAAAACGTAGGAGAGATTTGAAAGGCGACACAGTGGGAATTTGTATTCAAGTGCCATGATGCAATGACACTTTGACACTTAGAAACGCACTTCTGTGGGGGCGTATATTTATTGTTGGTTTTGGACTGTCTTTTGAAATATTATCCATTGGCCTAATAACAAATTACCTTTTCCATGTCAATAAAATTGTAAAGGTTGCAATAAATTACAATGACGGGGGCGTATACGTAACATTTTTGTCTAGCGAAGCATGTCACTCCACCAGCGGTACTTCCTGAATTCAATTCATAAAATAGATTTCATACTATTGCAGTCATCTTATCGAATCTCTGTTACCTCAAATTATAGAAAATACTAGGAGGACTTTCACTGGTTAGGCCCAAAATTGGCCATTTGATACAAACAAAGGCAGGTCAGTCAATGAGAGACATGTTGTACAGTGTTACTACTTTCTCTAGAGGCGTCACATGTCACTAATAAATTTGCTAAAGTCGTTTCGGGGGAGGGGAAGAAAAAACAGCACCCATTTTTTCAGGCCTCGAGAATCATTCCTTTGTTCTTCCTTCATCCCGAAGATCCATACCACCCAGAGTTTTTTTCTTATTTTTAAAGAATACCATGAAAGAAAGCTCAGAACTCAGTTAGAGGCAAGACTAAACATGATTTCCCACATAACATCTATCCAGGAACCATATGTGCAGAACAAGGGCGTATGTGGTTTTGGAGGTGTTCGTGGAGTAACGGTGCTATGTGACGAGCGATCTGAAATACCGGGAGCTTGTCTAATTGTGCCGAATTTCCTCTCAGTAAGCAAGCTTGGACAATTTTTTGGGCAGGACTTGGTTGCTGCAGCTGTAAGCTACGAAACGATTGGAAGCTGGAATTGTCCTTATCAGAACATAGATATATCATTTTCCAAATCGAATGCAAAGATATAACTTTGCAGGAGAGGAGAAATCCGAGCAAACTCAACTGAGTGCGGTTTAGGGAAGAGCTAGACAGATCTATCAAAACTCCAAATAAACTCAGAATGAAACCAAAGGTTGAGGATGCTGTTCAAAATCTGATAGTGTCCTTACCAACTGTTTTGAACTGACGTGTCCAATGACAAAAAACTCCTGCAGAACGCTAGTTTCTAGGAAAGAATCCAGAAAACTTCTAAATAGGTCTCTCAAGACAAATTTAGAAGGTGACTGGGATCTTTTTAGATCGAAGCAAAAAGAGTATAAGAAGTTAATTCGGTTATCGAAAAGTGCTTCTTATAGAGATTTTTGTGAAAACATCGAGACACTCGGTGAAACCAGCAGGTTGGTTAAAGTCCTGAAAAGGGGTAAGCCGACCAAACCGGAGTCACCCAGGCGATAAGCATCGCCCTTCAGCTACGCCATAAAACTCTTGATCCCTTCCATTCGTGCAAAAAGTATAACGCGCACAACACGAGTGGTTGCGAGAAGCCAGGCCTAGACTCTCCGTGTGCTGTTGCGCCAAATGTGTCGGTATGAACAGATCGAATGTCATCTCTAAGCTAGGATGATGACTACCCCTGAAGAATGACGACCCATTTCTTCAGGCGTTCACACAATTTGTCTAGTTTTCCGTGTCAAACAAGTTTTTAGCTCTAGAATGAAACTTCTCCTTTAAAACTGAGACGACAGAATGAACTGGCGATAAGATAGCCCAAGTGCGATATCAGAAATGTATGTTTTGTCAGCAATAATATCAGGAATCCTGATGTAAAAAATCGGCTAGCGGCTCCAAATTCTATGAATCGGGGAATAGTCTAACGCAGCAACCGAGAAAGGATTTTGAAGAGTATTTCAGCCATTCGAAATGATGGTCATCGCTTTTACTGACAATATTATGTGCAATTGTAGCCCGTTAAAAGGGCAATATCAATGAACGTTCCAAAGACATCGCGAGGCAGGAAAGGCAGGCCTATAAACGCCTGGATCGTACAAATGCAACGACAACAGCATTTGATTGGCCTCAGTAAGACAGTGATCCGAAATCGAAAGGCCTGCCGATATTTTCTGAGGTCAAATAGGCGAACCCAACAGGCGGATCAGTAGAAATGCAGTGAAGTGGGAGGGTTATGATCTCTTATTTTCAGATCATAACCTCGCCGCAATAGGAAGAAGAAGAATCAGAAGATCTAAGGCCCTATATAACAAAACAAAAAGAATTGGACTGTAACTTCTAACAAATAACTTGAGTTTCTGTACCACGAGTAATCAGTTGTTGGACTAGACAAGAATTGTTCTCACTAATTTTAACTAGAAGGAAATTCACAGAAAATTCTGTATTCTAGTTGTATCCAAACCATTTCTCTTCTGTTATTTGTGACATAAATATTTTGCACTACTTTGGTCGATTGAATTCAAAATTTACCAATAAGGCAATATCTATGCACGTTCCAAAGACATCGCGATGAAGGAAAGACAGGCCTATAAACGCCTGGATCAGACAAATGCGACGACATCGGCATTTCATTGGCTTCAGTAGCCGAGTGATCCAAAATCGGCAGGTCTGCCAATATTTTCTGAGGTCAAGTAGGCAAACCCCACAGGCGGATCAGTAGAAATGCGGTGAAGTGGGAGCGTTGTGATCCCTTGTTTTCATATCATAACCTCGCTGATAAAGGAAGAAGAAGAAATTCAAAATTTACCAAGATCTGTCATTTAATGGCTCTTTGTTGATTGTTACTTGTTATTATGATTCAAGAATTTAAATTTGAATTTTTAACAATCGCTTCTTAATATCTTTCAAGCGATATTGGGTTGAGTATGTGGAACTGTTCAAAAGAAAAGAAATCTCTTTTCCTTTGGTCTTAACAACAAGACGGTTTTTCCAGTTTATCAACATTAAAAGGAAATCTGTCGGCTATCCTTTTACTTTAAAATTTCTAAATCGATCGTCCGATGAGCTAAATGTAATTACCAATCTTTTCGCTGATTTCTTCTGTCTAGCTTTCTCGAAAGACAACAGTGAGCTCGATCCAAACTACTTTAGCTACATGAACGGCTGCGCTCAAACCTCCCTTACTTCAGTAAAAATTACTTCTAGCTTCTTAAGGATGACTACTCTCCCGGCCCAGATGGACTCCCTGCCATAGTCCTGAAAAAATGTGCTTCCAAACTATCCCTGCCCCTAACTGCTCTTTTTCAGTTGTCAATTTCGAGTGGAATTTTCCCTAAGTTATGGAAAGAATCTTTTATTATCCCCATCCATAAGAATGGCTGCAAAAGTGATATTTCTAACTACACTACAACTACACAACTATTTCTAAGCTCTTTGAGGGCATCGTCTACGATACGGTGTTCTTCCACTGTAAATCGATCTTCTCCCCCAAGCAACATGGGTTCTTAAAGGGCAGATCTACAACCACCAACCTTACTGAGTTTGTTTCCAACACACTAAGTCTGTTGGAAATTGGTAAAGAAGTAGACGTCGTGGCTACGGACTTCAGTACTTTACTTTACTTTACTAGGGCCTTGTACGCACTGCGACCTGTAAGATCTATTGTGCCAGCCTGGTGTTTAGCTGAGAACTTGGTTAAGGCTCTTGATGAACCTCAACAAAACTCCAGGCTCAATATTCCAGAAGTCAGTGGGACGCAATAAAGCCCTTCTGATATGGAGAAGTCTTTTTCTTGCGGTCATGGGGCATTCACAAAGAATATGTTCTGACGTCTCTTTTTGCTCTGCACATAGCCGGCATTCGTCTGTATCTGCTACTCCTATCTTGTGCAGATGGTACCTGAGTGGGCAATGAGCAGTCAAGTAGCCTGTTAAGGTTCTTAGGTCTGCTTTCCTAAGCTCGAGTAGCTTTTTAGCCTTGCAGCGGTTGAGATTAATGAACTTCTTTGCCTGTCTTAGGCCCTTGAGTTTGGCCCAGTACTCTGCATGATGATCATCTTCCCATTTCTTTATTTTTATGTTAACACTACTCCGTGCGACTCCAAAATAGGGTTCAGGACCGACTAGTGGGCGACTAGCGCTTCTTCTCGCTAAGCAGTCCGCCCGTTCGTTGCCGTCGAAGCCTTCGTGTCCTGGTATCCATGCCACAGTGACTATGTTTTTCGATGCGAGATCTTCGAGTAGGTTTAGACAGTCCCATACAGGTTTTGATCCTACCTGGCTGTCTGAGAGGATATAAATACGAGTACCCTCGACTCTTCTACGCAGACATTCTCGTACACAGAGCTCGATCGCATGGACTTCTGCCTGAAATATTGTTGGTGATTTCCCAAGCGCAGCCGGACGTTGGAACTTGGGTCCATAAACCCCAGTGCTACCATTTTCCAATTTGGAACCATCTGTGTACCAAGTTTGAGAGTTTGGTAAGACTACAAGTCCTTCATTCCTCCATGTGTGGCGGTCACCTATGACCACATTAAATTTCCTGGAGAACCGGTATTTCTTGATCATAGTATCTGGGATTTTGAGAATAGGGTCATTTTGAATATGACTTAGAATCTTCAAACGGCCTGTAAGGTTACCGATTTTAAGGTCGGAGATCTTGGGTATCCTAAGAGCACTCAGCATAGCTTCTTTTTGTGCTGCAAGGTGCAACGGTGTGAGGCTAAGCATTGCTCCCATTGCTGCCGTAGGGCACGTTCTCATTGCTCCTGTGATACTCAGACAGGCTAGACGATGTATTTTATTCAACAGTTCCTGAGTCTTGGCTTGTAAGGTTTTTGGCCACCAAGCCAACGATGCATAGGTGACCATGGGTTTGATAATGGTGCTGTACGTCCAATATATTATCTTGGGTTTAAGTCCCCAACTCTTACCATGTAGGCGCTAGCGCATAAACATTGCCCTTGTCGCTTTCTCTGTAACCTTGTTCAGGTGTGAATTCCAGGTGAGCGTCTTGTCAAATATAACACCTAGGTATTTCGCTTCCTTGAATATGTCGATTGGGACGTTTTTCAGTCTAGTTTCTTTGAGAGTGTGGTTTCTTTTCCTGGAAAAGGGTACAAGTATAGTTTTTCGGGGTTGATAGTAAGTCCCTTTGTCCTGCACCAATCGGAAGTTAAATTGAGGGCCTTACGGACTTCAGTAAGGCGTTCGATAAAATCTCTCATCCAATCTTACTCCTCAAACTCAAAGCGCTTGGTTTTCCACCAATTGTTATTTCATGGGTTAAGTCCTATTTAGAAAACCGACTATATAGTGTCCTCTTTAGATCATCCGTCTCAAACCCTATCCGTGCGACCTCAGGAGTGCCACAGGGTGGCCACTTAGGTCCCTTCTCTTCATAATTTCTATTAACGAAGTTGAGATTTTCATTAAAAGATCCGACCTACAGATTTATGCTGACGACATGAGGATCTCTAATCAAATTTCTTGCACTGGTGATTCTGTTTCACTGCAAGCTGACCTTAACTTGTTCTTTAACTGGTGCCGTCAAAACCTCTTAGAGCTTAATGTGAAAAAATGTCAATCAATTACTTACTCTCGGAAGCGCCCTCCCTTGCCTCAAAGAAAATATTTTATTAACAATGAGCTCGTCCCCACAGCTACCTTGATTCGTAATCTGGGCATCCTCTGTGACACTCAACTCAACTTTTGCGCACATATAGATAACATAATTAACAGGGCTAACTCAGCACTTGATTTGTTAAGCGTTGGCCGAAGGAATTTTATAATCCATACGTCACCAAATCCCTGTATATTACCTTCGCCAGACCACTTCTCGAATACGCCAGCCAAGTCTGGTCCCCCTACCATCAAGTCCACGTTCAGAGAATTGAAGCTGTTCAGTGTAGATTCATCCACTTTGCCTTACGGGGTCTGGGCTGGGATGATCCGTTCAACCTTCCTTCCTACGAGAACCGCCTTAAACTCTTAAATCTTCAACAACTAAAGATTCGTCGTGACATCGCCGATATACTTTTTGTTCATCAGTTACTGGCTGGAACCATTGAGTGTCCTCATCTGCTACAACATATCTCTGTCAACACTAATCCTCGCCGCTTGAGAACAGTTTCCCTATTTCGCCTTGAGTACCACCGAAGCGACTACGGCCAAAACGAACCTATGACCAGAATGCTACGTATCGCAAATAAATTCCCTGACATTTTTGATTTCCATTGTAGTAAGTCTACTCTGAAACATTGCCTCCGCTTATAGTGCCATATTTCATGTTAGTCACCCTCCTCCCCCCTTCCCCTTATTGCCCTAAGTTTTAGCTCTGTTCTTAGCCCTAAGTTAACTCTAAGTAAGCAATCTTTGTTAGATACAAGTTTATCATTAAGTTAATTGTTAGTTATAAGTAAGTTATTAAATGCTTGTATTAAGCTTATAGTAAATAAATAAACATAAGTTTTAGTAGGTAAACCACTTATTATTATTGCCTAACAACGTTACTAAAAGTTCCAAAACGGGATTAAGAACAAAATAATGAACTTTAAAAAGCCCTGTACCTCAAAACTATTATTTTGGAGATACATTGTTTTAAACAAACTTTTTTGTTATGTTGCATAGACCCCAGGTATGGTAAATTTAGTTGAAGTCTTTTGTCCTTCTTTTCAATTTACGCAAATTCATATCTACTACAGACATCTCTAGTGAGGAAACAGGGGGATAAGTTAAAGTATCACGTTACTAAGTCTACACAGTATGAATTTTTAAAAAACCCTTTCATATCCAGGGAAAAGCAGACCTTTCCATACTTGTCTAAATTTCTTTCCAAGATGATGTTTACTTTTTAATGGTGACTGAAAAGTAACAAATGAAATGAAGAAAGGCAAACTTTGAAGGAGGTAAGGTAACTCCTTGTCCTCGAGGGAAATAAGTTTCGAGACATTTCTTCCTTTTTTTTCTCTCTAACCCTACCCAATGCGTCTATGGGACTAGATTGCCAAATATCACTGTCAGCGACTCTGTCGTTGTTTCGAGGAAAAAGTTTTCTTCATCAGTTAAATAAACTTTCTACTTCGTAGGTTGGCCTGTCCCCTGTGGAATATAACCTGTAAGTGTTCACCATCAACCATCAACAAGAGTCCTATTCCAACAATCAAAACAAATAAAATAGAGAACTAGGCATACAGCTTGGTCGTGTATAAAGGTGATGTTTGATTAGGTAACGACAAACAATATTTAATTGAATGGAGGTCTCACTCGACACTGATGGGTTCATTGATTGGTCATTTACGTTTACCTGGGGGGAAGTATTTTTTCATAAATTATAAGGTGCTCCACAAAGTAATTGTATTGGTATTCTCGGTATATTCAGGGAACAATTCCATCAGGAAAGTTGGGGGGTAGGATCGAGTTAATAGAAGTGTTGGACGTTAAAAATGTCAAGTAAATTTCATGGAAAATATTTGTTTGAAGTGAACTCTGAAACTATTTGAGTGGCTTCTGAAAAAGAATTCCTTAACAATTTATTGTGTTAAACGTATTTGAAATAAATTACTTTGAACATTAAAATAAAGCTGTTGATTTAGGGACTTGAAACTTTTTATCCGAATTCCGTCAAACCTTTCTGGAAAAGTTAACCTTCAAGGACACGTCTATATGGGCTATCCTAGATACTAGATACCAACTCTATTCTAATAGGGAATAGTATTAGAAGTTCAGTACGAGTAACTGTAGGGTCATCCAAAAAGAGGTGTCATTTTAAATCAATAGAAAAAGCAACATTTTTAGGAAAAGTGGTTAACTCTGAGGTTAGTAATGGAATACAAAATACGCCAAATATCCGCCTTGGTTCTGCCTACAAATAGTCATTCTTCTGATAAAATTTTTCATTACGTTTCCGAATAATTGCAGATGTATTTCGCGAATAATAGATCTGTAATTTCCTTTTAGTGCATGGATCGTTGGTGGAGCATTGGCGTAGATTTTATCTTTAACATAGCCTAAAAGACAAAAATTCGAATGATGTTAAATCGCACGATCACGGTGACCAATTGAAGCCTCCTTTTCGAGAAATCATGGCAAATGGATGGCAAACGACTAACAAAGACCTCGTAGGGGCAGCAGCTCCCGATAGATGGTGGGCCGCTAAGTAACGAGAAGGAACCACTGCAGCCGAAAACCTAGCAGCTCTGTTAGTAAGCCCTACTCCCACCTCCTCGTGGTGTCATCTGGGAATTTCTTCGGAAACTGCTAACGGGAGAGGACGAATGGTGAGCTTTCTGCGCCAAAAAACAGGATAGGTGTCGATTGGTATGTGGCCCACCGAGCCGCGACCGTAAAACAAACTATTGCTCCGAAACGGAAACAATCGCCTCGGATAAGGACTGATAATTTGTTGACGACCTTCGGCTATCGAACACTGACAACGATCAGATTCTGGAACGTTAAGACCCCCTTGGACTCACTCAAGGAAGGGCCTTATAACGCCAGATTCTTCCAATTGCAGCGCGAATATCGCACGGTATGAAATCGACATCTTAGGGCTGAGCGAGATAAGATGGTACCATGCTGGGGAATGCATCTCCCCAACAAAAAGCACTGTCGTGCTCTACTCTCGTAAGCCAGCTGGAAATGCACGGAGTTCCGGCGTAGGACTCATGCTAACTCCAGCAGCAGGTAGTAGCCCCATATCCTGGAAGCCCCATTGTGACCGGATATTGACGGCTAGGTTCCAGAGTAGAGTTAGAAAAATTACCATCATACAGTGTTATGCTCCGACTCTAGACGCGGGACCATATTGCAAGAGAACATGGATGACCACTGGAGTGCTGTGAAAAATGCTTTTGCGACTGGGGCACGCACGTATGTCGGTAAAAAGCAGAAACACCACCGCACATGGCTTTCTACAGACACCTGGAGACGGATCGATGAGCGTACAGCAATCAAGTCTCGGATTGCAGCGGCCTCAGCAGTAGAGAGAACCGAGCTTGAAGCCCAATACCGTGCGAAAAAGAAAGAAGTGCAGCGTAGTGTGAGACGTGACAAACGTAAACATGTCAACTCACTGGCCGCAAGGGCTGAAGAAGCAGCGAGTAGGTATGACAGTAGGACTGTTTACAACATCACTAAGGAGCTCATTGGTGGTCGAAACTCCAAACAACACCCAGTCAAGAGTCTAGACGGTAACCTTCTGATTTCGGATGAGGATCAGCTCACTAGATGGAGAGAACATTTTGCTACAGTGGTAAATCACTTAGACGATGGCGATATGATCTTTAATTCAAATGAGCAGTTCGAAGCAACAAATTCACGAATTCGCACCGTACCTCCCAGTAAAACCGAGATAATAACAGCAGTCAAGTCCCTCAAGAAGAACAAAGCGGTGGATATTGATGGAATCCCTGCCGAGCTATTTCAAGTGGCGCCAAATACATCGGCAGATTTGCTGCATCCCCTAATACGGAGAGCTTGGGATAGCGAACAATTTTCACAGGAGTGGAAAAGGGGGATGATCATTAAGCTCCAAAAGAAGGGAAACTTGATGGAGTGCGGTAACTGGAGAGGTATATGTGTTCTTCCAGCTGTAGCCAAAATAATGGCTAGAGTAATTCTAGAACGAATTAAAGAACATTTAGATTCAACTCTCGATGTCGAACAGGCAGGCTTTCGCGCTGGATCCTCCTGCATCGAACACATAAACACCTTACGGATCATAATCGAACAATGCGTTGAGTATAGGTCTCCGCTACATTTGCTGTTTAGCGACTTCGAGAAGGCTTTCGACAGCTTGAATCGAGATGCTATCTCGTTGGCCCTGCGCAGGAGAGGCTTTCCAGAAAAACTTATAGCTATTATCAAGGCTACATACGAGGGCGGCAAGTGTCACGTCGTGCGCAATGGTAAGGTGTCGGAGGATTTTGAAGTCCAAAGAGAAGTACGTCAAGGGTGCATACTGTCCCCACTATTGTTCTTGGTGATTATCAGCGTTGTACTCCGTGCAGCATTGACGGAAGCTAATTATGGAATTCATTGGACTATGATATCTTTCCTTAAACACCTAGATTACGCTGACGATGTTTGTCTACTTTCACATCGGATAATGGATCTTCATTTGATGGCCCCAAATCTAGAAGCTGAGGCAAACAAAGTGGGGCTAAAAATAAACACAGCCAAGACAAAAGCCCTGAGTACTTCCAATACCCACGCTCAACTTAACATTGCCGGAAAGCAAGTCAAGAAAGTTGATAACTTTCTATATTTATGAAGTGTCGTCTTGGCTAATCGCAGTGGCACCGAACTGGATGTATGCAGCAGAATCGGGAAGGCTAAGGCTGCGTTCGGAATGATATACAAAATCTAGAGAAGCAATGTTATGCTTAAGAACCAAGCTACGACTGTTCCGCTCCAACGTAGAATCAGTGCTGCTTTATGGGTGCAGTACCTGAAAGGTGGACACCATTAACACACGCAAGCTGCAAGTCTTCGTAAACAAATGCTTAAGAATCATCTTGAGGATTTTTTGGCCGAACCGCATCTCGAACGAACAACTTTATCTGAAAACGGGCCATGAACCTTTAAGCGTTACTATACGAAGAAGAAAGTGGCAATGGATTGGACACACCCTACGGCGCGAAGACAACTCCATTGCGAAATACGCCATGCCTGGAATCCGTTCACCCAGGCAGGCAGAATAGCGGGACGCCCTAGGCAAACGTGGCGCAGAACAGTTGAGGAGGAATCGAGCTCTTTAGGAATGAGTTGGAGGCAGCTCAAACGCGTTGCTGAACTCCGAACACGATGGCGCGCAGGCGTGTTTGACGCCCTATGCCCCCCGAGGGGTTAAAGGATACAAGAAGAAGAAAAGTCTTCTTTTAACTTCCAGATCCACTCCGGAGTCTAACTTAAAAATTTGTTCGCGTCCCTTATCAGCTAAAAGAATTTCTGTATAAAGACATTTACCACTGCATGCCTATCATAAAATTGTCTATCCTGTTTCATTCATGAAAGGAACAATAAAAAGGGATTCACTTGAAGTATACGGTTATCTTCCCTCCGTTCAAGGCGTTAATATCTCGTAAATACTTGAGCACCTAAGTGCCTAAATATTTTAAATATTCCCCCATACTTCCACTCTGTATTTACATATTAAATGCGATGCATTGTGTGCGAGAAAACAAATGCAGTTGTGCATGTTGGATGGGGTGTTTGACTAAGTAAGTAAATCCAGAATACCAGCTTATGATTGCAAATATTCACAATCCATGTTGGCAGTGAGATCTTAGTTTTCTTATAAACATAACATGGAGTCCTTTACTTTAATTAGGAATTAAATTAAAGTAGTCGAATGCGTTGTGAAAATTACACCTTAGATGGTTTAGAGTAGTAATGGATTATCAGTGTTGCCTGCTAATAGCTGATGTACAAATTGTATATCGGAAACTTGTCTACGTTTTTCAAATAATTCCATGTTCAGCAAGTTCAAACGATGTTCATAAGGAGATGAGTTGTATCTGTAGGCCTTCAGAAGACCGCGTGGAATAAAAAGGAAAAACCTCTGATGTACACCCTCAATTTAATAAAAATGTGTATCGCGATAGGGAGACTAGACTTAGCTGGCATATTCTGGAATCCGTCTTCCAAATGTGAAGAATAGATATTACTTCCAAGTAAAATAGCGAATAACAAAGTTAAAGGATCGGCTGAGCTTCCCATTAAACTATGGAAGCAGATGGCAGTAGTTGGTTCTTGTTTAGGACAAAACCTTTCAACAACATCCTCATCACTAAAGTGCCAACTAAATGGAAGGAGAGGTACTTTATACTGTTCTAGAAAAGCAAAGGAGACGGGCGACTATGTGAGAGCTACAGAACTATTAAACTTATAGCACGCACATTTAAAATATGGGAACGAGTCATGTAACAGCCGTCCTCGATATACCTACCCGTATGGTACAATCTGAGGGAAAAAAAACAAATGTACAGACATTCGAACACCATATACTGTTGTATAAATTATAGGTAAGTATGGGCCTAGATGAACCGTGCAGGTGTAGAGATGCATAAGCCAAATAGAGTGACTGATTCAATCAAGCTCTAAGTACTACTGTGCATAAGGTGTTGACTAGGTAGGGTGACTGTTTCAATCGAACCCTTCATATCTAGGTGGACCGTGGAGGTAGTGGAAGTGCATAAGGGAAACTAGGTGAGTGATACAATCAAACCTTGCACTATTATGCAGTCGAACTATGGGTAATTGGTTTGGCTGGTAGGGTGACTGAATCAATCGAACCCTTAGTACCTAGTTGCATGGCAGTAATAGAGTTTATTGACTCAATCAATCTCTGTTACTCTTACGCGTGTAATCTGCATTTACTCGTCTTAATAATATTTGAGAGGGTTAACTATCGATCTTGGGGAGTGTCTATTACAGTACCTCTTGAGGGTCGATAGTAACCAATACGGCGTGGGGAAGCTTGGTACAGTTAGATTTTAATATAAATCTATATAAATTTATAATATCTATGTTAGACAGATCACTAAGATCTTCAAAGAAGTATTCACCTAATAGTTTCTTCCTCACATTGTATGTTCCGAGGAGGTGGAGACTGTACTCCTCCTCCTCTCATCTCTGCAGCTTCTACAAAAATCATTTGCCGGGACTCCCAATCTACCTAACAAACAGTGGCCTATGATTATTCCTACCGTGAGGCTTCTACAGATCTTAGTTGGTGAGTATTTAAATATCCAGCAATTTTAAATAACCATTAGTGTATAAAGGGTACAGGGAAGCCATTGTTGCACAATTCCGGGTGCAATTAATTTCACGAGAAATAATTAAAAGGAAAATCAGAGTATGTTCCAACTCTCACCTATGGTCATGAAATTTGGGTAGTGACCGAAAGAATAAGATCGCGGATACAAGCTGCCGAAATGAGGTTCCTTCGCGGTGTTGCTGGTATAACTCGTAGGGATAGAGTGCGCAACACCAGAGTACGTGAGGCACTCAATCTTGAGCAGCTACTTCTCCGAACGGATCGATCTATGCTTCGATGGTTTGGTCACGTAGTGCATACGCCCCCAGACAAGCTTCCAAGACGTGCCATGGTGGCATCTAGAAATAGATGGTTGGACCAAAACCGACATCTCTCCTGGAGCCGTCTTCGATTCATCCTGATGAGTTGGAGTCAATGGCGGAAGATCGAGAAGGATGGAAAGTCCACCTGAGCATCCTATGCCCGCGACCCTCATGAAGTATTAGCAGGCCATTTGAAAATGTATGTATGTATGTATGTATAATTAAAAGGAAATTAAACATACAAAAAAAGTCGGCCACACGCGAGGAAATAAAGCGAAAGTGACAGTTGGCCACAGATAATGCGCAAGAGGATAGGGAAAGTGCAACTGCAGTCTGTTGAATGCTGCTTTGCCGGTTGCTCAGCTGGGGTGGGTTCACTTCGAATAGCGAATTGTGTGTTTTACACACGATATGAAAATGGGCGCCACCAGATCTTTCAAAGGGATCTAGAAACCTTTTTGGGAAAATGAATGGGGTGGGAATCCTAAAATAGATGTCAAAAATAATAAAAAGAACACACGACTCTGCGTTATAAAGACTCTTTTGGAGCACGGCCAATTTATTTAAAAATTCGAAGTAGGTTTTTGTATTGAAAAACAAGGAAGAGAAATTGCAAACAAAAACAGTTGAATCAAAGAAAAATTTAAATTTCGGACGATACCGAAAATACAGAAAGGTAAATAGCCGTTGGGGTGGCCCGCTATCACCGGTCCCGAATGCAGTTAAAAAAAAAAAGAAACGTATCGCTAGGTTCGCCGTGTCCCGCTCTCATTGGGAAATGAACGGAATGAAACCCTACCGGGATTTAATTCGCACAAAATCCTACACTAATCGCACAAAAAAAAAGTTCAAAGTAAAATATGACAACTTATCTGTTTTTACTGAGTGGGTATTCAGCTTCCTGCTCCTCGTCTCCAGAATACTGTGCCTCAAAATCCTCCTTAAACTCTTTCCTTTGCTCCTTTCTTCGATTTCTCCTCTCCAGGTCGCTCCTTCTTCTCTTCTATGTTTTATTCCTTAGTAGTCCCCTTCTGGACCTGATCACTTGCAAAAGAAACACAATGAAACTAGCTAACAGCTAACTCGAAAGAAAACTCCTCAATTAGGTAGCGCTCTTCTGCACTTGTTCGTGGTTAACCAAGAAGTGCTGAACTCGCCTCGGTACTTTGCCTAACCGACCAGGAGCCTCTCACTCGAAATTGGCCTATCGCTTATTCAGCCACAAAAGTTCAAGGACGGCTTTATATGCAGTACTCCGCTGTTTTGCTGAAGCATGCAACCGTTTCCTTGCACGCCGCTATCTAGCAGCTCTTTCCAGTCTTCCAATGGCTCTCTTTCTGCAATCGCCCCAACAACTGGCAGTTCAGAGGGTCGAGCTAGGCATTTCCTGGGTTCACTCCATTACCCTGGTGTCACGTTCACAGCAAGCGCTCGCAATTGAGGGACGTTCACTAGTCAAAATTAAATATTTGAAAACAATTAGAATATCGCAAAGAAATATAAAAGGGAAGTAGGAATGTGAGGAGAAAAAGGAAATTTGTCAAACAACGCTTTGCGTTGGACCTAGCGTGAAAGAAAGGAGGTTATTGACTTTATGACCTAGAAATGTGTCAAACAACGCCTTGCGTCGGACACTCCTGAGGAGGAAGAAGCTTGAGTACCCACTCGTATTCCTATATTACTATCTTACTAAATCCGCGAAAGCTAACTACCCGGGTGGAATTCCACGCAGATCTTGGGATAAGGGACTAGCCGATGGCGTGCCACCCCATACATAGATAATGGGGTAATAAAGTCGGGATCTCGGCCATTGCTGACTTTGGACCGAACCTCCTCCAGTCCGTTGACCACTGCTCATGGTCATACGAAGTGGTGTTTTTTTTTTTTTTTTAGGTTGCCCCAAGGATGTGTAATCTTCATAGATACTTATAGCCAGAGTGCTACTAGCATGCACGATTCGCAAACCTGAGTAATCGATTCCAAGAATATGCCTACGTACTAAACACACACCCTACACACATCAACCACTCTCCCCGCGGTACTGCCGTTAGGTATTTCTTCGCGGGGCTGGTTAGCAATTATGCTCTAGTCTCCGAGGCCGCCTCTTGGGCTATTCTTAGGGCTTCTGCTCTTCGCAGCGCATTCTGCACACATACTGTGAATGAGCAGATCTCCATCCACTCGCCCTCTGATCGTGTCATGTAACTTACAAGATTTTCTGGACTTGGCAGGTTTGCTCTATCTTCTGCAAAGCGTCTGCAGTAGAACACTGCATGCTCTCCGTCCTCCTCTTCGTTTGGACATTCTGCACACAGGGGCGAACTATAGCGTCCAAATCTATGGAGGTATTTCCGGTAGGCACCGTGTCCGGACAGGAACTGTGGGAGCTGGTAGTTACAGTTCCCCCTCACTCTCTCTGTCCATGGTTTTATAGTGAGAATGAGCTTTGTAGAGCTGTCCCACCTGGTTTGCCACAGCGTTGCTGATGCTGCCCTTTCCTCCTCCTTAATCCTTTTTGCATCTTGCCGATTCGAGGGATGTCTAAGGTATACCCTCTGCATCTCATCAGCGAGGATGTCGATTGGGACCATCCCAGCTAAAACGCAGGTTGCATCGTTGGAGATAGTTCGGATGCCGCTGATCACTCTAATTGCGCAGGGCCTGTGAGCTGTTGATAGCTTCTTCCTGCACTCATTTTTCGCCAGTGCACCTGCCCATATCGAGACAGCGTATAGAAGTACCGAGCTGACCACTCTGGACAGCAGGATCCTGTGGGCGTATCCAGGTCCACCGATGATCGGGAGCATTCGGGAGAGTGCTGCCTGCATCAGCGATGCCTTCTTACTAGAATACTCGACGTGGGCTTTGAAGCGCAGCCTGTTATCGAGCATGACTTCAAGGTACTTCAAGGATTCTTTGGACCTGATTGTCTGGTTTCCGACCCGGAAGCTGGCATATTCCACCTTTTTGCGGCTGGTTATTAGGACAGCTTCGGTCTTGTGGACAGCTAGTTCCAGACCGGTTCCTTTATTCTTATAACTGCCTCATCCGTGGCAGACTCCACCTCGTGTACGTGCTTGGCTACTGGAACCACTGCGATATCGTCAGCGAGGCCAATTACCTTGACTCCCTCGGGCAGTGTTAGTCGCAGAACTCCTTCGTACATAATGTTCCATAGGAGAGTTCCCAGAATCGACCCTTGCGGGACTCCCGCGGAAAAACTGTAGTGCTTAACGCCATCGTCAGTATGGTATCTAAGCTTCCTATTGCTGAAGAAGTCCGTGACTATCCTCAGCAGGTAGTATAGTGTGTCCATCCTGGCCAGGTATCTCCTAATGAATGACCAGCTTGCCGAGTTGAACGCATTTTTGACGTCGAGCGTTACTACTGCGCAGTATTTCTTCGTCCCCCATTCCCACCTTTCACTTGTATTGCTTCAGTTGCTATATCTACTACCGTGTGTTTCTGAAGCCGTACTGACAGTCTGACAGGGCTCCGTTTTCCTCCGCCACCGTAAGCAGTCTGTCATAGATGATACGCTCTGGGATTTTTCCCAGCGTATCGAGCAGGCATATTGGGCGATACGATGATGGTTGTCCGAGCGGCTTATTGCCCTTTGGAAGCAGCACTAAATGTTGTAGTTTCCATGGTGTAGGGAATTATTCTTTTTGTTATCTTTTGAATTCCTGAAACTTTTATTTCTTTTATACTTTACTTTTTTTTTTTTTTTATATTTATGAATGTTTATATTAAAATAACAAATATGTTCTCATGTATTACTCCCTTATTATTGCTGCATTTTGTCTTTAATGTTGTATGGTTGTGTATGATTCCTTTGGTATGTACTCGTATGATTACTTTTTCCTTTGATTATGGTTGAGAGTTCCACTGAGCCTCGCAGCTACAGCCACAGAGTGAGTAATAACTCAAATCGGGCTATGTTAAATATCTTATCAAATTGTGAAGAAGGCTTTCGAGTTTGCTATTTTAATGCAAGAAGCTTAAATGTCTCCAAACTTGATTATTTTCGATACATTTTTGAAAATTCGTCTGTTGACATCGTCTGTGTATCTGAGACTTGGTTTAAGGTTGATGTCGAAGATAAATTTTATAGTTTACCGAATTATAGATTATTTCGGAATGATAGGGTAACTTTAACTATCGGTGGTGGTGTTGCCATTTACTGCAAATCCACGCTCAACTGTAAACTGGTCGCAAAATCTGAAGGAACCAGTGTTGAATATATAATAATTGAAGTATCTGATAATAATACTAAGTGTTTAGTTTCCTGTGTCTATAACCCTGACCGTAGTTCTTCTCCTGTACCATTTTTTTCGATTCTCTCTGATTTCTCTCCTTTATTTGAGCACATAATAATTAGTGGTGGTTTCAATGCTGATTTATTTAAAAATAGTTATCGTAGTAACCAAATACTTAATAATTGTTTATCGTTAGGCTTGTCTGTAGTTAACTCTTATCCAACACATTTCTCCCCCGTTTCTGTACCAAGTCTCTTAGATCTGTTCATAGTTGCTGACACGGCATCTGTTCTTCTTTTAGATCAGTTATCTCTCGATGGCATATCTGATCATGATTTGCTTTTCCTAACTTATGACATTCGTTTTTCGCATATAAGTTCACCTTTACAGTTTTCTTTTAGAGATTTTAGTTCGATTAACCTAAGTCTGCTTCAAACGGCGGCAGGTTTGGTTCCTTGGAATCATTGTTTGATTCCAACTGATCCTAATCACAAAATAAAAGTTTTTCAGTCGTTTGTATGCAATTTATTTCATAATTATGTTCCTTTGAAAACTATGTCCATCCGTAATAAGAGTTGCCCTTGGTTTACTTCTGATGTGGTTAATGCAATTAAGAACAGAAATAGACTTTACAGCAGGTGGAAGCATACGCCTAATTCCTTAGCTCGTAATACTGCAACTCGCACTACTCGAGATTCAAAAAGAAGCTTTTATAGCTCAAAATTAAATACAGCGCTTCCATCTAAAACACTCTGGCGTAATCTTCGTGAGGTTGGTATAAGCGGTAAAGGTAGTGGGACCTGCGCAATTGATCCTGACGTATTGAATGACACCTTTCTTTCCAATGATGTACAGTCTTTTAATGCTCATTTACATTTAGGCATTCAAAATGCAAATCTGCCTGAACTTTCCTTTAATAGAGTGACTAGTTTAGATGTCCACCAAATTATTATGAGCATAAAGTCGAACGCCACTGGTGAGGATGGAATTCAAATTCGCTTTATTAAAATGATTTCTCCATTTATAATCAATCATTTTACGCACATACTGAATTCTTGTTTGATGTCCTCTATCTTTCCTCAAAGTTGGAAACTCGCTAAAGTTGTGCCTGTTGCTAAGAAGTCAAAAGCAAATTCAGCTAATGACTTTAGGCCAATAAGCATACTACCATGCCTTTCTAAGGTCCTTGAGAAAGTGATAGCACTGCAAATTCGTAGTCATCTTGACCAACACCCATTACTTTATCCCTTACAGTCAGG
Organism: Brachypalpus laphriformis; assembly: GCA_945910035.1. Taxonomy (NCBI): domain Eukaryota; kingdom Metazoa; phylum Arthropoda; class Insecta; order Diptera; family Syrphidae; genus Brachypalpus; species Brachypalpus laphriformis. The sequence continues at coordinate 39,302,317 of OX246756.1, forward strand.
CTTCAGAGAGGGCCATAGTTGTGCTTCGGCTATGGTCAATATAATGGACGATATAAGGATACATTTTGATAAAGGACATCTTTCTTTTCTTTGCTTGCTCGACTTCTCAAAGGCCTTTGATACGGTTAACCATAAGCTTCTTTGCTTGAAACTGCAGCGATTTTTTAACTTTAGCTCACTGGCGTCAAGTTTGATTCTTAGTTTTCTTAGCAACAGGCAGCAGAGAGTTGTGGTTGCTGATAAGTGCTCGGGGTATAAATCTGTAAAACAGGGTGTACCGCAGGGTTCTATTCTTGGTCCTATTCTGTTCTGTATGTTTGTCAATGATTTGCCGTATGTTTGTAAGTTTGCATCTACTCATTTGTATTCAGATGACGTACAACTCTGTTTATCTGGTCCCCTCTCTAACATACACCAACTGTGTTCGAAATTTAACCAAGATTTGTCTACAATTCACCGTTGGTCTGTATCTAATGGTCTTGTTTTAAATCCACTTAAATCCCAAATTATACCCATATGTTATAGATCATTAGACTCTAATCTTTTACCTGGGATATATATTTCTAGTTCGAAACTGACTTACGTTAATTCGGTTACTAGTTTGGGCTTTAAAATAAACCGTAGTTTATCCTGCTATGATCACATAAGCTTTGCCATTGGTCGAATTTATGGCTGTCTCAGAAAACTGTGGTTGACTGCGAGTTTTACACCTATGGAAACCCGTCGCAGACTGGTTTTAGCAATGATCGTTCCCATACTATCTTACGCAGAAGTAGTTTATAGTAACCTGGATTCCGTATCACAGCATAAGCTCAAAGTTTGTTTTAACAATTCAGTAAGGTACATTTATGGATTAAAAAGATATTCTCGAATTTCACATCTTTCTACCAATCTACTTGGTTGTGCTATGGAACAATACTTTAGAGTTCGGAATTGTATTTTTCTTCATAAAATCATTAACCTGAAAAAACCCGATTACCTTTACAAAAAGCTGTCCTTCTCGCATTCTCGAAGAACCCTTAATATCAATATGCCTTTCTATAATTATTTGAATTCCTCCCGGTTATTTTTTATTCACTCTGTTAGGCTGTGGAACTCTTTACCAATACATATAAAAGGATTAAAAAATGAACATAATTTCAAAAAAGCCATTTATAGCCACTTCTCAATGCAGCAATAACCCCTCTCTCTTTTTTTCTCTTTTCTATATCTAGTTAACTATACATTTCTTTTTATTTTTTTTTCTATCTTTTTTTCTTATTTATTCTGTAATTATATAATATTGAATTACCATGTATTTTATATTATATTATTTTAATCGATTTCTATGTTTAAACTAATATTATGTTTTGTGCTTTTAAAAGACCAGGTCTTATTGTACTATTCTTATACTTGTTAATAAATGAATTGAAATTGAATTGAATACCCACTCCGCTATGCACGTTTGCATCGTTGTTAGAAAGATATCCGGTCTCGTCTTAAGGGCCGCCTTGATTGCCCTATTCGGAATGCCACCCTGTCCAGGTGCTTTGCTGTTTCCGATTTTTCTGCAGGCCCCAAAGAGTTCTTCTGACGTGATTGCCGGGATATGCTCCATGCTGACCTCCCTCGTGATGGAGACCATAGTAGTTGGTCTATGGGGGAATATGTGCTCTACTATAGTCCTTAGCATTGCCGGGCATGTTAGTTATGGAGACCTGCTGCTTTTAACCTTCTTCATCACCACTCTATACGCTATGCCCCAGGGGTCTAATTCGGCCTCGTCACAGAGCCGCCTAAAGCTCCTTGACTTACTCTCCTTAATGGCCCTCTCCAGTTCTCGCCTCGCCAATTTAAATGTGGGTAGCCGCTCTTGGAAATCTTGTCTGCCTCTGGATCTCTGAGATCTGTGTCGTGCTTGTAGGCACTTCGCTCTGAGCCGTTTAATCTCATCGGTCCACCAGTAGCAGGGCTCGCCTGATTTACTGATAGACCTTCTGTATAGACGGTATAGTCTTCGCTGACCCGCCATTTGGTTTTCCGCAGGAGTGAGTTGCTCATGAATGTGATGTCAATGATTGAATACAAAGTGGTGTTGCTTGTTGTGCATGTGTTGGTATTGTTGTAATTCTGGGGGGGCGCTATGCTGCTGCTAGCCTTCGAAGATCGCCGGAAAAGTAGGACTCGACTGCTCGACTGCTTGGGAAAAAGCGCGGTCGCCAATATCCAAGAGCAACGGGAAGGCAATGCAAAAAAGATAAAAGAATTAGGTTGGTTCCCGAGAGGGTTTTGAAATTTTATTTAAAAGAGAAATAGTTTTCTTTTTAACAATTAAATTGGTATGTCGAATAGAAAAACTTGCTACTTCCTCAATGCAGCGGCTTTTTATATCCCATCTCCTGCTTCCAATTAATTTCCACTCTCCATCTGTCGAACATTGGAAACTTCGACTTTGGCGCCATTTTCGAACTTTCACCAACTTTTTCTTCCACGTATACTTTTCGAACTCTGTCTTGGCATTCAGCGGCGAAGGCTGGATACAACATTGGAAACTTCGACATATATTTTTCGAACTCTTCCTCTGTGTTCAGCGGCGAATGCTGGATACAACAGTATGTTTGGGTATTTGCGTGATGTTTATATCTTGTAGTGTACTCGTCCTCTATGTTATAGATATACATGCCCTGGTGGTGTGGGTATCCTTCAAGGGCAGTCCACCCTCTTCTTCGTCGTCGCTCGTCTCACTCGTTACCCGTTTACGTTGTTGGCGGGCGGTCCATCTGCATCAGAGGGTTGCCAACCGACCCATGGGCTCTATTTCGCCGAATACCTGCTTTTGTTGCCCCCTTTGAAGCATGTGGAAAGGTATAAGTACTGAATGGCGGAACCATCCAGGAACGCTTTACGAGACCACTGCTCCAAGAAGACAATGAAATGAAATTGAATTGAAAGGCCCAAAATTGTGGACGGGTGAGAATAGGTAGGATGGAGGGGACCCAGGATTTAGTGCGAATTTTGTACGTAACACCATCAAGAAATGTCGGTCCTCACCTGTAGCTGTAAGGACAAAACGGATGAATCTACATTGAAATGCTTATATTTTTTTGAATGTATACTTGATAATAAGGATAGTTACCTTCTGATTATTATATTTCAAATTGTTGTAAAGCATATTGGTAAGGTATCTCCTTAGAACTTCCTTCGAAAAACATTAAATAAGTGCCGAAACTACTCTGCTAATTATGGAATGAAAATAAGACTCATTATGTCAAATCACAAATTGAGGTTAGGGTCTGATTTTGAATAAGGCAGTTTCTCAATTGCCTCCTTTAGTTTTAGGCGTTCACATAATATGGCTGTCAGGGTCTTATATGCGATGTTGAGGAGACTTATACCTCTGTAGCTGGAGCAGTTCAGAGGGTCTCCTTTCTTCAGGATCAATTTCAATCAAACTGCCCAACATGCCCGCTAAATCAGCAAGTTCAAGTAATTGCATAAGATCTTTAGTTCGTGAGTAGGATGTCTTACCAATCGATAGCCTAGAAAGTGTATACAAGATCTAAAGAGTTTTCCTTGCAACTGCATATATGGATACACATTGAAGTTATTCTTCGAAAAAGTTACAAAGACGTATTGGAATCATTTATACCAAAACATAGTCGCTGGCATACGACTATTATGTTGACTTGCAATCTACAATATTGTATTTTCATTATCTCACAGAAAGCTAGCTTTCAATTGGACCTGAATATTTATAAACCCCTCAAAGGTAAATGTCTGTCTATCGTCACGTGTACTTGTAAATATATCATACGGCATCCTGATACCCTCAGCACACTCCCTATGACTAACAAAATAGCATCAAGAACAGACTCCTTGTCGAATAACAATGACTTTGTTACGCATCAATATTGCTTGAATTTCTGCAGTGTTACCAAAGTGCCATACACATGAAATTCATACAAGTGGCACCACAATACTTCAGTTACACAGGTGGTTCCTTGTCAGAGGCAGACAAAGGCCTTGGGATGCATTGCTCTCACGTGACTATGCTTGTGCTTGGTGCTGTATGGGAAAAAGTGATTTAATACTCGTAGGTTTCTGTTAAGCCAACTCACATGAATTCATTCTCTGGCATTAACATCAATCAAATATAAACCCAATTTTGACAGCACAGGGAGCGTAATCCAGGCATTTGGGGCTTGTGTCAAATTCGATTTGACAGGAGCAATATTCCATCTTGCCCAGGTTGTTGGCAGAGAGTGATGTGTCCTCATACTACCAATCGATTAAATCTATTTATGCGTTAAGAGGGTGATTGGTGTGAGGGATAGGTCTCATGTATGGCTTGAATTTTGATTGATATCTTCGATAGGGAGGATATGAACTTTTGTTCGTCCAATCGAATTATTACCCATGAATAATTAAAAAAACTATATTTTTAGAGGCGAATTGTTAACCCAACTTTAATATGGAGAATGCAATTTTAGTGAGTAGAATGGACGTACATATGTATTAACCTTATGCCGATGCGGAAAAGAAAAGGTATGTTAGGTTGACGCTTTTACTCAACCCCTTCAAATGCCTATAAAATCTCAAATTGGATAATTCTATGCCAACTACGACGTTGTTGTACCATCACGATTCGTTTTTAAAAAATTTTGGAACAGATTTTTATAACAGAATCTTGAACCTGCAATCTAACATTATACTGTTTCTCAAGTATTCAAGGCTGAAAATGTTGATCGTTCGTCCCTCCCATTATGGCGAAACTACCCAATTATCTCAAGAAACAAAGTGCTTATAAGTCGTCTAGACCAATGTAATAACTGGACAATCAGTAGAGAAAACCAAGCATTATGGATTGTAAGCCTAATTTACCGTAGAGAAAAATAAAAAAATAAGAATAAATACGACCCATATAGTGCAATAATAGAAATCGATAAGGAAGTGGCTGAAAAAGTGATGTCTAATGGTTTTGTAAGGTTAGGATAGAAAAAGTGTCGTGTATTTGTCGCATAATATGTCAAACGGTGTTATAAATGTCTCGGTTTCTATCACGATTCGTCTAAGTGTACTGCAAAAATGGCATGTGCTCACTGTGGTGAAGAGCATTCTTCCAAAAACTGTGAGAAAATTCGTGTTCTTAAACCTAAGTGTGTAAACTGTACTCATGTAAATAGAGAATATAGATTAGAATTACCAACTGACCATAATGCGTTCGATAAAATATGTGGTGTCCTAAATAAAAAACTTGAAAAAGAGAAAAACAAGCGAATTTAGCAACCAACATCTAAAATGAGGTGCATTTACTTAAATATTCAAAGTACTATGTCCAATATTGAGCGATTAGAAGTCATCATTGAAGAGCATGAATTTCCGGAAATAATCTTACTCAGTAAAACGCGTGTTACCAAGGATATTAAAAAGTGTGAATTTGAAATAAGTGGATATACTCCAATAATAACTTATTCGCAGTCAAGACATACTGGGGGGACTATGATATATATAAAAGGATCAGTGCAATATAGTCATTTAAGTGAATATTTCATTGACAAAGTTATGTGGATTACGGCAATAAATGTATATCTACATAAAGATAAGTGGACTATCTGTGTAGTATATAGATCTCCTTAAAGCCCAGTAAATCTGTTTATTGACGAATTGGAGCAATGGTGTGATATTTATTTTAAAAACTCAGAAAATATTTTGTTAGTGGGTGATTTTAATATTAATTATTTTAAAAACGATAGATGCAAAAACAAAGCATTTAACTTTGTGAACGATAGAAAACTTAAGCATTTGGTGAAGGAGCCTACTAGGATTACTTCAAGTACAAGTTCGTTAATAGACTACGCTATTTCGAATGTTAGGAATAGGGCAATAAAAGCTAGAATAGAGAAGCGTTTTAAAATAACTGACCATGAAACCATACTTATAGATATTGTTTGCAAGGCCATTGATAGGAAAGATAAAACTATAATTAGACGACTTAAGTACGATAAAAGGACGTTTGCAGAGCTTTGGAGAGCTGAGTCTTTGACATGTCACAATTTAAATGAGGAAGTGCAATACTTTAGTAATAAACTCAATACTGTTATTAAAAAAATTACAGTGGAACGTTCAATAAATACTGTACATAATAATAAGTGGTTCAACGAAAATCTTCGTCAGCTAAAGAAGATAAAAATTAGTGTTTATAATAAAGCTATACATTCGCGAAATATTGATGACTGGAATGACTATATACTCTGTAGAAATAAGTATAAGACGACTGTTAAAAATTGTAAATATAAATTCATTCAGAATGAACTAAGTGTCCGAGCTGGTGATCAAAAGGGTCTTTGGAAAGTGTTAAAACGTTTCGTGGTAGGCCAAGAAAAAAGTGCAATAAATGAAATTATTATAAATGGTGATACAATTAGAGATAAGAAGCAAATAGCTAATATATTAAATAATTATTTTATCAGTAGTATTAAGGACATTAACAAAGCAATTCCATCTGTGATATATAAAAGTTTAATAAACCCGGTTTCGTGCAATTTTAAATTCTCTTTGATTGAGAATAAGTTTAAACTGACAAAGACTCAAAATAAAATGAATAAAAAGAAAGATATATATGGGGTGAATAGTGCAATATTTTTAAAAAACTTAGATGTACTTGGTGACCAGTTGTTAATTGTGTTAAATAGATCGTTGTCCGAAGGTGAATTCCCTACTTATTTAAAGCAATCTGTGATGATACCTGTGCAAAAAGTTTCAAACGCGAAAACCCCTGACAAGCTCCGGCCAATAAACCTATTACCAACTATTGAAAAAGTGTTCGAAAAAGTTGTATCAGAGCAATTTATAGAATATCTGGAACATAATTATATAATATGTGAACAGCAATCGGGTTTTCGGTCTGGAAGATCTTGTGAAACTGCCCTTATGTGGATGGTACACGAATGGAAAAGTATTATAGACAAAAGAGAAAAAAATTGTGCAGTGTTCCTTGATTTCCAGAGAGCATTTGAAACAGTTGATCACGAGATTCTGTTAGAAAATTTAAAAAGCTATGGTGTTAAGAACAAAGAACTTAAATGGTTCAGAACTTATCCAAAAAATAGAATGCAATTTACGAAAATTGATACTGAAATCTCTAGTCCGAGCTTCTTGGAGCTAGGTGTACCTCAAGGCTCAGTTCTCGGTGTTGTCTTGTTCCTGCTGTATATAAATGACATATCAAGCGTTCTGAAATTTTGTAAAATAATGCTGTTTGCTGACGATACACTCATATATGTAAGTGGTAATAACTTAAATGAATTAAAAGTAAAAATTGAAGAAGACCTAATCAATCTAAATACGTGGTTAAATAGTAAGAAATTAAAGTTAAATGTAAATAAATCTAAATGTATGATCCTAAACAGTGAAGTCGATATAGAAATTAAAATTAACAATGATAAGCTCGAGAAAGTGAAGCAAATTAAGTATCTTGGTGCAATAATAGATGATAAGTTAGATTTTAAGTGTCATGCAGATTATGTTTGTTCCAAAATTAATAAAAAAGTGAATTTTTTGTATAGGATAAGAAAGAAACTTAATAAGGATTGTGCAATTACTATATACAATACAATCATATTACCACATTTTGATTATTGTGCAACAATACTTTTTATGTTTAACGAAACGTGCAAAAATAGATTACAAAAATTACAAAATCGTGCAATGAGGGCTATCCTAAAAGTAGATTTCTATACACCCATAAGTTCTATGTTAAGATCATTAAATTTTTTAAGTGTAAAGCAAAGAGTAGTTGTTAGAAATTTAATATTTATTTTCAAAATTAAGCACAATACACAAAATCATAATCCATAAAGTAGTATTTCAAGCCATACTACTTTATGGATGCCAAGCGTGGGGAGACTGTGCAATATGTCATAAAAGGAAGTTACAAGTGTCGCAAAACAAATTGCTGAAAATGATGCTTAACCTACCCAGACACCATTCTACCTCGAATCGTCATTTCCGAGCCAATGTTGAGTTGATCTCCGATAGAATCATTAAGCTGACAGACAAATTTTTACAAAACTGTATTTTTTCAGATAATCCTCTCATAAACCAATTAAATGTTTGAACATATTTTTTCTCTTGTCTCTGTCCACATAACTATTTGTTTACTTACTTCTTTATTTTATTATATATTTTTTGATTTTTTAAGTTATATGTTTGCCTATTCATAATTCAGTTATTTATAAATTTGTTTCTTTATATATTCATGTATTCGTTAATTTTTTTTTATATATTTACTTATTTATTTATTTATTTATTTACTTATTTATTTACTTGTTAAATTGTGCTTTTATCTTATTATATACATTTATTTATTATTATTTATTTGTTTATATTGTTTAGTTTAGTTTACCCCTTCGGGTAGGGGGCAGAATATACCCGAGGTAGGCATGCCTGTCGTAAGAGGCGACTAAAATCCACCCTTCGTATACCGGGGATAAAATGTATACATAATATGCAATGACTAAAACAAATAGATATAGTACCCCAGGTGGCAGTCCAGGTTCTCTGGAAAATCCACCCTCTTCGGAGGTAGGCTCTACGGATTCTGGGGAGAGCCAATTGTTGCATTTAATAAACCCCTTTTTGAGAAATTCAAGGGTAACTCGGTCTCCACCATCAAGACCGAATGTCTCCGGAAAAAGAAGTCCGCCGGAAGCGCAAGCGCAAGAGAAACGGGACTCAGTGAAATGTAATAGCTTTGAGGAAGAAAACAATGAACTCCGTATTAAGCTAAATAAAATGGATCTACTCTACCAAGAGCTTAAGAGAGAGGTAGAATCACTAAAAGAGGAAAACAAGGCGTTAAAGAATTCACTTTTGCAAAGAGAACGGGAAATTACCCCACCCCGTGCAGCTGGTTCCAAATATCACACGGATGAAGAAGAGCTAGCACGCGAAACAAATGGGGTCTCAAAGAAAAGACCCAGCAAAAAACGAAGAGCCGGTTCTTCACCTGAAGTCGAGCCACGAAAACAAGACAAGGAAAAAGACTTGAAACAGAAACAAACTCACGACAAATTACGTCCCCCGCCTGCAATAAACGTCGTCGGCTTTACGGACTACAATAAATTGCATTGCCTTCTTAAGGGAACTGTGACATCGGAATTTAAAGTAACGTCATTCCGAAACAATGATTGGAAAATTAATGTAGTTGACTCTGACGGCTACCGAGCAATATCGAAAAAACTAAACGCGGAAAAGATCCAGTGGTTCACCTACGAAAATAAATCAGAAAGACCACTCCGTGTTATAGCAAGGGGTCTCCACCCCTCATGCACTAAAGATGACATTATAAATGACCTTAAAGGAAAAGGCTTGAAAATTATCGACGCAATTAATATCTTAAAGAAGATAAAGCAGAAAACGGAACAAGGCAATGAAATCTTGGTCAAGCATGGACTTCCGCTCTTTATGCTAACCTTCGATAGAAGCGAAAATATAGACGATATTTATAACGTAAAAAGTATTTTGAATATCGTAGTTAAAATCGAGCCTATGCGTACGAATACACGATCGATACCTCAGTGCAAACGCTGTCAAGGTTTCAATCACACCCAGTTGTATTGCCAAAAAGAACCGAAATGTGTAAAATGTGCCGGGAACCACTTATCAGAAAGGTGTGACTTAAATAAGCAGGCTCCGGCGACCTGCATAAACTGTAAAGGCAAGCACCCAGCAAACTATCGAGGTTGTGAAGTAGCAAAGGAGCTTCAAAAAAGGCGCGATACTCTCAAGAAACCGATACACCCGAACCCAAGCTTAAGAGATCGTAAAACCGATAAGCCCAAGACCGCTTAGCCAGTCAAAACGAAGCGACCGATAAGGGGAAATAAAAAAATAGCGCAAGAGAACGTCGCTGGTCCAAGTGCAGCGGAAAAACCGCCACAGGTTGACGCGAGATCGTACGCGCAAGTCGCGTCAAACGAAAACAAATTAAGATCAGCTACAACAGATCCGGTTAGCCAAATATTTACCATTTTATTGGAAAAATTTGAGGAGCAAACCAAAGTTAATAAAATTATACTTGACAAATTGAGCAAGCTCGAGTTCAAACCTCGCAAGACAATCAAAAAAACATGAATATGAAACAGCTACTTAAGATACTAACGTGGAATGCAAACGGCCTTCTGAAAAAAATCGACGAGTTAGAAGTGTTTCTACGGAAAAATAACATTGACATATGTTTGGTATCGGAAACGCACTTAAAAAAGGGACTTAGACCCAAAATAAAAGGCTACAGCGATTACCATGCGAATCATCCTTCGGAAAATGCGAGAGGCGGGTCCTCTCTTTACATTAAAGACTGTATTAAGCACTCCGAAAACATGGAAATAGAATTTGATTCTATGCAAATAAGCTCAGTCTCCGTAAAAATAAACCACTTAGACTACAACATCGGATCTAGTTACTTCCCTCCGGGATATAAGCTAGTAGAAGACGACCTCGTTCGTCTCTATGACTCACTCGGACCTAATTTTGTCTTAGGTGGTGACTTTAACGCGAAACACACTTTCTGGGGATCCAGATGCAATTCGACAAAAGGCAGATTATTGTACAAAGCCAGCATGAAACGTGGGGTGAACTTTTTTTCGACAGGAAAGCCAACTTATTGGCCAACTGACAAAAATAAAATCCCTGACCTCGTCGACTTCTTTATCGTAAAAGGGTTAACTAAAAATTTGACGGAAATCGAAAAATGCTATGATCTGTGCTCAGATCACTCGGCAGTCACTCTGAAAATAGGTGGAAGTCTAGTAAAAAAAGAAGGACCGCCTAGGTTAACTAGTAACAAAACTAACTGGGACGCTTTCAGAAGAGACTGCAAGGAAAATGTTGCTTTAAATGTACCGCTAAAGACACCGTTCGAAATAGAAGAAGAAATCGACAAACTCGTCGAAGCCATTCAGAGCTCAGCGTGGAAAAACACTCCTTTGCGAAAGACAGAAGCGCGGAACAAT